>CAMPSB010000220.1:20000-357500 GCA_946959425.1 Argyrosomus regius
TTCCTTGAGGGAGTGCAGTCTAAGTCTCTACACAGAATACTATAGAATACCACATACTGTACTGTGATTTGATGTCTCTTGTGTCTGTTTTCAGTCTCCTCCGTCTTCAGCGGATGAAGAAAATAATCCTGATGGAATTTTTGTATTCAGGAGAAAATCTGGATGTCAGTACCTGTCTGTAAGTCTGGACTCTCTGTACAACATGAAATACCTGTACATGAAGTACATGCGTGTACATGGGGGCTCAGGAGGTAGAGCAGGTCTTCCACTAATCAGATGATCAGCAGTTCACTTGCATGTCGAAGATACTGAACTCCAAACTGCTCCTGAAGGCTGAACCATCGCTGTGCGAGTGTGTGTGAATGGTTAGCTCCTAAAACTGATGAGCAGTTGGCACCTTGCATGGCAGCTAAAGCCATCAATGTGTGAATGTGTGAATGAGATATGTAGTGTAAAAGAGCTTTGAGTGGTCAGAAGACTAGAAAGTAGAAACGGCTATATATAGATATATCTATTTCTCTCTCTCTCTCTCTCTCTCTATATATATATATATATATATATATATATATACACACACCATAGTACAGTCCATTTACCATGAACTACCTGTACATGAAATATCCATTCCAGATCCAGTCCTCCATGTTTTCTATTTGAAGATTGTTTGTGTGATGTGTGTTTTCCTTCAGAGTAAATTCACCTTCAGTACTTCTAAAGATTTCTTCTGATGAATAAGTTCAGGGCTTCTTAACAGTAATAGTCAATAATAACAATAATCAACAATAATGATCAATAATAATTAAAATGTTTGTGTGCGTTTGTTTCTGCAGCCCTGTACGGAACAGGCAGGTGGAGTTGATCATCCACAGCGTGTCTCACAGCGTCTCTGTCACTCTTTGACTGAACTCACGCTGCTGCCTCATTGGACAGGACTGGGCCGCCGCAGGATAGGACGAGGTGGCAGGTAAACACCAGGCCTGAAGGTTGGCGGTCCAGTCAGATCATACTCCTTTCTTCTCAGATCAGGGAGTTCAAAGAGTTTTAACACCTTTCTTTGTTGCGCTCATAGTTCGTTAACAGACCGTCATCACAGAGCAGCTGCTGCTCCGTTTCATCTGTTAGTTTTGTCATTTTCAGGCTGTTTGTTAAGTTTACAGTCGTCAAGCTGTTCCTCTGTCAACACGGCTAAACTCGTCTGTAAACACAACTTCAGTCCTGTGAAACAGACGTTTTATCATTTAACTAGATGTTTACACATCTAGAGTTATCTATGAAAGATGACTGACCCACCTGCTGCTCCTCAGAGGATGAACCACTTAATCAACATGAAACCAAAGGAGACATTTTCCAGTCAGTCTCAGCAGTCAGTTGAACATGTGAACATACATAAAGACTTTTTTCATTTATTTAAATTAATCCTATTAAAGCTGAAACTTTTTCTACGTCTCTCTAATCAGGATAATCTTGGACCGAGCATCGTCAAGTCTGGATCCAGTACTGAAGCAGATGGACTCTTTAACACAACCACTCTGCAGGACCAGTACCAGTACCAGTACCAGTGCCTGCCTCCTCAATGACCCAGAAACACTGGAGCAGAAACCCTCCCTGACCTCAGGAACCACAACCCCCTCCCTGACTGAAATCCTGTATAACATTCAGACCTTGAGGAGGTTCTGCTACAGACCCAGACCGGTTCAGGACCAGAGAAGGGGAGACAGAAGGATCACAGGGTCCTCTGTGGAGGACAGCCGACTCACTCGCTGTCTGTCACCTGGATCAGGTGAGTTATCAGGCCTGTAGATCACTGTTACAGCATTTTATCTTTTTAGGCGACACCAACCTAACCCATTACATTGTCATAAAAAAAAACACCTGCACTCAATTTCCAGCACACAACTAAGCAATTAACCTGACAGGTAAGGTACACCTGTCACACCGCCAACAGGACAACAAGAGAAAAAAACAAATGAGTAATGAAAGACTAAAGCATGGTTCAAGTTCAGAATGTCACCCAGAACACGTCACGTCATCAAAAAGACATGACATCATCCAGAACACGTCACGTCATCAAAAAGACGCCACGTCATCAAGAACACGTCACATCATCAAAAAGACGTCACATCATCAAAAAGATGTCACGTCATCCAGAACACGTCACGTCATCAAAAAGACGTCACGTCATCCAGAACACGTCACGTCATCAAAAAGACGTCACGTCATCCAGAACACGTCACGTCATCAAAAAGACGTCACGTCATCCAGAGCACGTCACGTCATCAAAAAGACGTCACGTCATCCAGAACACGTCACGTCATCAAAAAGACGTCACGTCATCCAGAACACGTCACGTCATCAAAAAGACGTCACGTCATCCAGAACACGTCACGTCATCAAAAAGACGTCATGTCATCCAGAACACGTCACTTCATCAAAAAGACATCACGTCATCCAGAACACGTCACATCAGTAAAAAGACGTCACGTCATCCAGAACACGTCACGTCATCAAAAAGACGTCATGTCATCCAGAACACGTCACGTCATCAAAAAGACATCACGTCATCCAGAACACGTCACGTCATCAAAAAGACGTCACGTCATCCAGAACACGTCACGTCATCAAAAAAAAAATCACGTCATCCAGAACACGTCACATCAGTAAAAAGACGTCACGTCATCCAGAACACATCACGTCATCAAAAAGACGTCACGTTAGTAAAAAGATGTCACGTCATCCAGAACACGTCACGTCATCAAAAAGACGTCACGTTAGTAAAAAGACGTCACGTCATCCAGAACACGTCACGTCATCAAAAAGACGTCACGTCATCAAAAAGATGTCACGTCATCCAGAACACGTCACGTCAGTAAAAAGACGTCACGTCATCCAGAACACGTCACGTCAGTAAAAAGATGTCACATCATCCAGAACACGTCACGTCAGTAAAAAGACGTCACGTCATCCAGAACACGTCACGTCAGTAAAAAGATGTCACGTCATCAAAAAGACGTCACGTCATCAAAAAGACGTCACGTCAGTAAAAAGATGTCACGTCAGTAAAAAGATGTCACGTCACGTCAGTAAAAAGACGTCACGTCATCACACAATCTCATCTGAGGTCTGAGGAGGCCTTGACCAGTGAGGGACCAACAAAATATTAGTCAGGTCATCTGAATGTTATGGCTGAATAGTGTGTGTGTGTGTGTGTCAGCAGGGGGCATCACAGAGGAGCAGTATCACAGTCATCATCAGCAGCTGGTCCTGATGCAGAAACAACAGCTGGAACTACAGAACAACATGTCTTTATACAGGCACCCTGCACTGCACCAAACACAGGTAACACGTATATAATGTACATATGTATACATAATGTATATAGTGCACACAAGTATACATTATGCATATAATATATAAAATGTACATATTTTGTATATAGTGTATACATAATGTATATAGTGTACACATGTATACATATTGTATATGTATATGTCCGACACTGCTTTAGTGTGCATTCAGACAGGATCAGATGTTGTGGCCAGTAGTAGCAGGTTGTCCGGTGGTGAGGTGTGTTTCTGTGGGTGTGTATTTCTCTGATTAATAACAGCTTTATCAAGGCTGGAGCTTGCTCACTGTTATTGTTACTCTTTGTCTGTCTGTCTGTCTCTCTCTGTCTCTCTCTCTCTCTCTCTCTGCCTGTCTGTCTGTCTCTGTGTCTGTCTGTCTCTGTCTGATCTACGGCATGTTCTGATTGGTTGTCTTTGCTGTCTGGTTCTCTGAATAATACTTGTCATGGTCTTCTGGTCTCATCTGTAGTCCACCAGGTCCAGTTCGAAGACTTTGGACTCAGCCAGGGCTCAGTTTGCAGCCTCTGCTGTGATCAGTGCTCCTCCACCTCATGGTCATGTGAACTGTGAGAACAAACCCTACAAGACCAGCATCAACGGAGTCCACCACTCTTCAGGTGAGCTGCTGCACAGATGATTACCATAATTAACCCCGATGGACCCTTGGTAGCATATGACATGAGACGCGTGAGAGTACGCTGACCATAAGACAGGACTGAAGGCAAACATGTAGAAACAAAGTTAAATGTCTAAATTAATACATTAGTGGTGTCTGGTGTATATTTTGGAATAATTTGGGACCTGCAGATTGAAACATGTTATGCCATCATGTGGTTACCAACATGACTCTCAGATGGCCTTCAGATATCAACAAACATTTCTTCATCTTTAACTCCTCCTCTTCTTCAGGTCCCTCCAGGCCTCCGTACTCTTCCTCCTCGTCTCTCAGCAGGTTGGGGTTCTCCTCCTCTTCCTCCCCTCAGTCCCTTCCCAACCAGAGAAGCCAGGTGGGAGCCGTCTCCCCTGCCCACCCCCATGCCGCTCGACCCTCCGCACCCCCAACGTCTGCCTTAAAGCTCGCCACTGTCGCTGCCAGCCTCGACCGTGTGCCCAAAGTCTCCACCGCCAGGTAAATATACACCTGTCCAGGTGAACATGCACCTGTCCAGGTAATCTACATACAGCGTCTTTGAGGATGTACAAACCCCAACACTGCTCCCTTCCCTCCTTCACCTGTCCCTTCTATCTCCAGGAGGCCTATCAAATATCAGAAATGTTTAGTCTGGTCCCACCTGAAGTCTAACCTGAAATCCTGTATGCACCTCTGATTGGTTGACAGACTTAACCCAGGCATCATGGGATTGACATTGGATGGCTAACAACATGCTAATAACACATTTCAACACATTCAGTGTAAACCATGTGGAGGAATCAAACCCGACACTCAAAATTAACTTTCAGTTTCTGTCATCAAAACAAGTTTGGTTTAAAGTCGACAGCGTAGTTTGGTTTCATCAACTCGTCATTTAAAGAAGAGTCAACATGTCGTGTTGACAGATGAATAGTTAGTTTGAACAGAAATAAAAACGATGCACATGCTTCAATTTATGATGTCATGAGTGATGTTATCACTGATGTGTAATTCTTGTTTTTCCTGACAGAGACTCTCATGAACCGGAGAGACTGTTGAACGGACTGTCAGAGACCACGCTGCCCATGGAGGTCACATAACATCGTCTCCCATCACGCCCTGCTCCTCCTCCCACCACGCCCTGCTCCTCCTCCCATCATGCCCTGCTCCTCCTCAGTGTCTGACCGGTGAATGTGACACGCCATGACCTCCAGAAGATGATGGCGTCAGAATCAGAACATTTTACTGAGTGGAAATTATTATCATCATTATTATTATTATCGCTGTTGTTGTTGTTGTACAGTTTGTAAATGTCTTTGATGTAAAATAGATTTTGTTTTCATCAGTTTAGTTTCTGAAAATCATGTGACTGCAGAATCAACTCTGATTGGTTGAGAATAAGTCGTGTATCCTTGCTCTGATTTGTCCATGGCGAGTCTGTATCCTGGCTCTGATTCGTCCATGGCGAGTCTGTATCCTGGCTCTGATTGGTCCATGGCGAGTCTGTATCCTGGCTCTGATTGGTTATTTATTTTTAATGTTTACATTTTGTATTTCTTTAAAATCAGAACTTGAGGCTCGTTTGTTTCCCAAAGATGGAACTAATTGAATTTTTCAGATTTAAAGATGTTTTTGTGACGTCAGGATTTATTTGATCTTTTTTAACGAATGTCTTCATGGTCAATTGATCATTTAAAGCCACATGAAAATAAAAATATGCATCCTGTAAAAAGAGACGTGGATCTGCAGCTGCAGCAGTTTTTTATATTTTTAAACTTGTCAAACAGATGCTGATCAGACGTGTGTGAACTGAAGCTCTGACAGGTTTCTGTTGGATTTCTTTTGTCAGTGTGAATCATGTAAAGAAATGTTTGTCGGCTCGTTCACACACTCTGTTTACTCCGTTTGTTTCAGATATAAAATGCTGAGAAATAAAAATGCTTCGACAGACTGACGGCTGGAAAACTTCCTGTTTTTTTCTTTTATTGTTTTCAAATGAATCTTATTTCAGTCACAAAAAAGAACAAACGCTCAGAATGTTTACTCAAATACAGTTGAATGAGGTAAATGAATGAATCTGTCACATATATTAATAACACTATAGACCAGTAACTGTCAGTTTCTTACATTCAGAGAGATCATTGTTAGTAGTTGGACCACTGCGCTGGGTTTTGTTCTCAATGATAAAACATAAGAAAGTAAAAGATTTTTAAAAAGTAAGAACCAAGTCCACCAACTCATGCATGATCACAACAGTCTGCACCTTCATTAAAGTTCAATATCTGTTTAGCCGTGCTCATCTGGATGCAACATGGTGGACTCTGTGGAAGACAACCCAAAGATATAACCGTGTCATTCTAAGGTAACAAAAACAAACCTTATTTTCACAAATGTACACTACCGTTCAAAAGTTTGGGGTCACTTAGAAAATTCCATGTTTTCAAAATAAAAGTATTTTTTTGTCCATAAAAACATCAAATTGATCATAAATACACTGTAGACATTGTAAATAGGGTAAATGACTATTGTAGCTGCACAGCTGATCTGTAATGGAATATCTACACAGGTGTAGTTGTGTGCTGGAAATTGAGTGCAGGTGTTTTTTTTATATGACAAAGTAATGGGTTAGGTTGGTGTCGCCTAAAAAGATAAAATTCTGTAACAGTGATCTACAGGCCTGATAACTCACCTGATCCAGGTGACAGACAGCGAGTGAGTCGGCTGTCCTCCACAGAGGACCCTGTGATCCTTCTGCATCCCCCTCTCTGGCCCATTATCAGCAACCATCACTGTGTTCAGACTGCATGTTGTGTTTGCAAATCCAAGTTCATCATTTTAAATGGCTACCATTAGAAACACCTTTTGCAGTCATGGTAGCAGAGCTGAAAACTGTTAAAACTGGCCTTTTTTAGACTAGCTGAGTGTCTGCAGCATCAGCAGCTGTGGGTTCCATTACAGGCTCAACATGTCCAGAAACAAAGAACTTTCTTCTGAAACGTGTCAGTCTATTCTTGTTCTGAGAAATTAAACTGAAGATCTTGAACAATGCTGTGTACTATTCACGTCACAGAGCAGCACAAACTGGCTCTAACCAGGAGACAGAAAGAGGAGTGGGAGACCTCAGTGCCTTCCTGAACAAGAGGACAAGAACATTAGAGTATCTAACTGACAGGTAGAATGACAGATGGAGGATTCTTTGATGAAAGTTTGAAGGAAACAATTATTTTATTTAAAAATCATGATTTATAACCTCGTCAGTGGATATATTTCATATTCATTTTGCAATATGTCCTATTTAAACTCATTTCTTGAAGGTTTTCATGGAAAACATGGAATTTAGAAGTGACCCCAAACTTTTGAACGGTAGTGTATATCCTCAGCCTCTGGTGAGTGGTCGGCTTGGGTCTTCTACCAGAGGCCTGGGAGCTTGACTGTTCTGTGCAGTATCTTAGCTGTTCCTAGGACTGCACACCTCTGGACAGAGACCTCAGGTGTTGTACTGGGAATCTGCTGTAGCCACTCCTCCAGTTTGTGGGTCACAGCTCCCATAACCACTGTCACCTTAACTCCTCACATCTTTTCTAACTACTCTCTCAGATATTTCTCGGTCTTCTTGTGTTCCTTCTTCTTGATAACAGTTTAAATATATAATTCAGTGTTTGAGGTCAGAAAGAGGATTTCTTTGTCTATTTCTTTGTTTGTCTTCAGAAACGATCAATAAATTAATCCATCAGTTTTTCTTTCTAGAAGCCGGAAGGACTTCATGTCCCAGACTTCCCTGCGGTTCGGTGGTCCAGGGTGGATCTGTGTGAGGTGGGAGTGTTCAGTCAGTCAGTCAGCATCCTGATGGAGAGACGGTGACCGGACTGAAATCTTCCCCGGAGATTTGATCCATTTAACGGCGGGGCTCTGACGAGTGTTTCCGGACCGGACTCTGTGGATCTGAACCGTGTTGACGTGAACCGTCCCGGTCTGTGTCTCTAGTCTGTCTCGTGTCCGTGCTTACCGGACAGTGTCGGTGATGGTGGACGCGGCGGAGTGCGGGGTGTGCGGGGTGAAGGTGATGTGTCGCTTCAGGCCGTTGAACGACGCGGAGCGGAGCCGCGGAGACAAATACATCCCGAAATTTAACGGAGAGGACACGGTGGTGGTGGCGGTGAGTTCTTCCCGAGTCTGTCCGTGAATGCGTGTGTGAAGCCGGTCAACAGGGCGGCACACCCTCCGCCGGTCCGTCTGTCTGTCTGTCTGTCTGCAACAATAGAAACACAATAAACCGACACACACCGGAGAGTCCAGTCATCATCAGTTCAAACACACTGGCGTGAATATTTATCATATATAATGTCAATTATATATAATGTAAATTACATATAAATAATAAATGTGTGAGGCTGAAACATCACGATCATTTTGGTTTCAGATAACTGTTGATATAAATTCATTCAAATCATTTTCACTGATCAGATGTTATGATCATAAATGATTTTCATCTTTATAAACTCTGTAATTAAAAATCAGTAAAACAAAATCAAAATAAACAAATTTAATTAAAATCAAATGATCATCAGACTAAAGTGACTTCCTGTTGGCAGAAGGTGGCGCTGTGATGAGTTCAGGAACTCTCCTGGACGTGATTGGTTAGTGAGCGCAGGACAAGTTGAACGTTCATACAACTTAATCGTACTAACGATCTCCGTCTTGGAGGTAACATGACTTCAGATTGATCTTGAAGTTAAGGAGGAGAGTCTCTTTAATGAGACATTGTTAACTCGACATAAAGACAAAGTTTGTTTTTTAATCTTTGACAAACTTTTCTGTAAAACTTTTGAAACTCTTCACAACAAAAGAACCAATCACAAACAACGATTAATTATCTTTCATTAAAGTCAAATGTTTAATGAACACATGAAGTCAGTTTGAAGGATTAATGAATGAATTTCTGCTTCATGTAAACATCAATGAATCAGACCTGATGAATGAATGAACGTTCAAGTTTTCACCTTCATGAAAGGGTTAAATAACAGAATTCATTATTTGTTACAAATAGTGAACATTTATTCAACATTAATTCAACATTAATTAGACATAGACATAGACAGACTTTATTGTCATCCAACTGCACATTTCCAGTGTACATTTGAGCATTGCAAAGGCTCAGAATAAAACAAGAGACACGGTAATAACAGTATAAATATAAAAGTATATGAAATATAAAATAGAATAAAATATAAAAGAAACAGAATACAATTGTGACTTATAAATAGACTATATGAATAGTGCAAATAGAGTTAACAGAATTATCAGTGCAATAGTGGTGAGGATGGGAGGGGGGAGGTTTGCTCTTCTCATCCGACGCAGAAAGTGCAGACGCTGCTGTGCTCTCTTCACAAGAGCAGAGGTGTGAAGGGACCAGGTCAAAGTGTCTGTGATCTGCACCCCCAGGAATTTGGTGCTGCTGACCAGCTCCACTGCAGCATTGTTGATGAGGAGAGGGGTGTGACATGGCTGATTTTTCCTGAAGTCAACAACGATCTCTTTTGTTTTCCTGACACAATTGTTATACATTAATTAAACATTAATTATGCCCTCGTCATGACGAGTAAATGAGTAAATCAGATTCAGATTCACGTTGTGTCAACATTCAGTGTCCACAAACTTCTGGCCACAAAACAGGTTTGACTGAAGCTTTGATTCAGCTGCTGCAAAGTCTCATGGAAAATATTCTGTCTCCATGACAGTGAGGGTGAAGGCCGCCACATATCATGTGACCAACAGCAGGCCGTCAATATGTGGCCGGGAGCCACACACACACACACACACACACACTTATAAAGAAGAATATACAATATGGTTGTGTGTGTGTGTGTGTGTGTGTGTGTGTGTGTGTTCTGCATCACTGAGCAGCCGTCATCTTTCTTTCCTCTGATTCGTTCAGTCTTGTCTGGTGGGATGCAGTTACCATGACGACGGCATCTTAAAGAGAAGAGAGACGACCTGTTGATGTCACATCGTGTGACAAATAAAACAATTGGTCGATTAATCAGCTGACTGATTGTAATTCTGTGATGTCACTTCCTCCTCCATCACAGTGAATCTGTTTAACAGCTGAAATTATTTTATTAACATTATAATTAATAATCAGTTTTTATCAAATCAAAGAAAAGAACAAAGTTTGCACTTCAGACACAACAGAAACATAAAACAACATCAGATGTAGACATTTATAATTATTTCTTATTATTATTAATTTATTTATTATTGTTTATATTAAAGTTTATTATGTTGAAGCTATCTTTCCAAACTTTCAGAATAAAGTGACTCTGATCAGGAGACATTTGAAGAAACTGTGACATTTTCATATTCAGGCTGACTGTGAATGTGCGGACGCTGATAAAACCATCAAACTGTCCTCAGATCAGTTAAATGTCAGCAGATTACAGCCTGGGACAGGAACAGGAAGCTGTCTTTTCACATTAAAGGTCTCCTTTTATTCAGCACAAACTCAAAGTACAAAAACACATTAAAATATCAAAATCTTTATTGTTCATTGGGGAAAATTTAAACATTTACACATAACACAGCAGAACATGGAAGAACCCAAAGTAAAACATGAACAGTGATTAAAAGTTTTTAAAGTCTCATATGTCTCAATGTGTTTTTGTATTTATGCATGTATGACATGTTTAATATTTCATCACAGTACAAAGACTTTTATTTTGATGGTGTGGTTCCTGTGTTTCAGGGGAAGCCGTATGTGTTTGACAGAGTCCTCCCTCCAAACACTGAACAGGTTCAGGTATATGACACCTGTGCCAGACAGATCGTTAAAGGTTAGTTCACCTCATTATTGACCCACCCTGTCTGTCTGTCTGTCTGTCTGTCTGTCTGTTGGTCTGTCTGTCTGCCTGCCTGTCTCTGTCTGTCTGTCTGTCTGTCTGCCTGCCTGCGTTATAACACACTAAAATCAAATGTTATAACACGATAAAGTCACATGTTATGACACGCAAAGTCATATGTTATAACACGATAAAATCATGTTATAACATGATAAAGTCACATCCAATCCAATCCAATCCAATTTTATTTATATAGCACAATTTAAACAAACACATGTTATAACACGATGAAGTCACATGTTATAAAATGATAAAATCACGTTATAACACGATAAAGTCACATGTTATAACACAATAAAGTGATGACATATATGTTGCGTGTGTTTCAGATGTGTTGGGTGGATATAATGGGACCATCTTTGCTTACGGTCAGACGTCATCTGGAAAGACTCACACCATGGAGGTCAGCCTGATTCATTTTATTTTTGAATTAATTTTAATGAATACATTTAGAATAACACGCTTTAATGTCGACATTAACAGGGAGGGGAGGATAGATTTTAAATTTTTTCAATGGTTTGTATGTTGAACTTTCCAGGGAAACCTGCATGACCCACGTCTGATGGGAATCATCCCTCGTATCGCCAGAGACATCTTTGACCACATCTACTCCATGGACGAGAACCTGGAGTTTCACATTAAGGTGACGATGTCATCATGAAATCATTGTTCATATGTTGTTCATGACTTTTATATTCACAATACTCACTTATCTGAAAATCTTTACTGAAAACTCAAAACCTTCTCTCTCTCTCTATCTCTCTCTCTCTCTCTCTCTCTTCTCTCTCTCTCATTAATGCATGTTAATGCATGTTACTAACTAAACTTCTTCCCTGGAGTTTCTGTGCTCTCTTGTCCAGCAGGTTCTCATGGATCGTGGCTGCTGCTGTGGTCCTGCACGACGTCCACTACATATATTATTACTGTCATTATTGTTACCATATCTCCATTACAGTTTATAGTTAGTTAATGACTTGGGAGAGGGATCCCTCCTCTGTGGCTCTTCCTGAGGTTTCTTCCACCTTTCTTCCCTGTTAAAAGGGTTTTTTGTGGGCAAGTTTTTCCTCACTCGAACCGAGGGTCTAAGGACACAGGGTCTAAGGACAGAGGGTCTAAGGACAGAGGGTGTCACTCCCTGTACAGATTGTAAAACCATCAGAGGCTAAATGTGTTTTGTGAATTTGGGCTATACAAATAAAATTTGATTTGATTTGATTCATCATGTATTTATATTTACTCATTATTTTTGCATGATATTTAGCTTCATCTTTTTCATAATTATATTTGAAGTGTTGAGTCCTCCACAGTGAACAAAGAGTTAAATCTGTTCTGTGATCAGACGTCCTGCAGAGAAACCAGTGAGGCGTTCACTGACTCACCTTCTCTCCATATGTTTACTGTTCACCAGCTGGTCCTTTTTTGATATTAAGAGTACAACATGTATAAATCCCATGTAACATACAATAACCGTGTAATCATCATGTTTATTTACAGTTTACATGCAGATTTGAGGATTCATCATTTTTGACATATTATAAACAGATTAAATTAACATATCATTACATGTATACATGATATTACTTCATAATGAAACGTGTCTGTTCTTCTCTGCAGGTCTCTTATTTTGAAATCTATCTGGATAAAATCAGAGACTTACTCGATGGTGATGATCATATTTAACATTTTAATATATTTATGATTTAAAGTGTTGATGAACCTTCTGATGGATATGTTTCATGTTTCAGTGTCTAAGACGAACTTGGCTGTCCACGAGGACAAAAACAGAGTTCCCTTTGTCAAGGTATCGAAATATTTACTACATGAAGAATCATTCATGTCAGCATATGACCTGTACTGTAGTATCACTGTCAGTACTGCAGTATCAGTGTCAGTACTGTAGTATCAGTACTGTAGTGTCACTATAAGTACTGTAGTGTAAGTGCTTTGTTGATGTGTACTTCCTGTCAGGGCTGCACGGAGCGTTTTGTTTCCAGTCCTGATGAGGTCATGGACGTCATCGATGAGGGAAAAGCAAACAGACACGTTGCTGTCACCAGTGAGTCTCTGCGTGTACTACTCATATTACTGTACTACTAGTAGTACTAATAGCATTAACTCTACGACTATAACAATTGTCAGTGAAGTTGTGAAAAAGCTTCTTCTGTTACCCGTGTTCAATCCAGAGAAATGAAGGCCTCATTACATTTTAATAGTCTTTAATCATCTTCAACAATGTTTAATGATGTTTGATACGTTCACACCGTTTGTTCATATTCTGTCTGAAATAAAAAAAATATTTTACTCACTGAGTTCATATTAACAGTAGTATAGTGTAATTTATACTGCAGTATGAAGAGTATTAAGAAGTATTTCTTTGTTTCTGCAGACATGAATGAGCACAGCTCTCGCAGTCACAGTATTTTTCTGATCAACATCAAGCAGGAAAACGTGGAGACGGAGACGAAACTGTCAGGCAAACTTTACCTGGTCGACCTGGCAGGCAGTGAGAAGGTCACACTGCTCCATCACACTTTAACGTTCACGTAACATTTTTGAAATCATCAAACATTTCCAGGAGTCACATAAAAATATGGAGTTTATCTAAAAAGAAATAATCTAATCTAATTATTAATGTTGATTAAACTGTGATAGGATTGATCTTTAATTCTGTGACTGATTTTTTTCTTTTATATGTTGCTGTTCTGGTTCAGGTGAGTAAAACGGGAGCAGAAGGCGCCGTGTTGGACGAAGCCAAAAACATCAACAAGTCTCTTTCTGCTCTCGGAAACGTCATTGCCGCTCTAAGTGAAGGAACGGTGAGTCCAAACAAATGTTTATTAAACAGAATTAAACATGTAAAACTGAATTTGTAAATTTATCAATCTGTGATGTTATTTTCTTCAATATTAATGTGTAAACGAATGTTCACCTCTCATACATAATAATAACACTAATGATTGTCTGATGAATTTCTTTGAGGATCGATGAGTTTTGGAATGAATGTGAACTCATGAAGAGTAAATAAAAAAAAAAAACATCACGTTTAATAATTCTTGATGACTTTGATTTGGTCAGATTACAGTCCCATCCTGTAGTAAACTGTGAAGGACCTGGAGCGTGACCCAGGCTTGTGGGCTCCAGGCGGTCGTAACTTGATTAAATTGTCATGTCCCTGAGTCCAGACAGTTTTATGACCCAGAGGTGATGTGGACTAGCTGTAGGAAAGTCACCATCATTAGCTAACGTAATGCTAGCGAACACGTCATTGTCTTGAGCTGAAATATCCAAAACTTCATATGTTCCACAGGAACTTTCTCTTTGATTCAGTTTGACAGTGGATTTTATTGTTGTGTTCATATCTGGTTTGTCATGTATTTATAGAAAACGCACGTCCCATACAGAGACAGTAAGATGACTCGGATCCTGCAGGACTCACTGGGAGGGAACTGTCGAACCACCATCATCATTTGCTGCTCGCCATCTGTTTACAACGAGGCTGAAACCAAGTCCACCCTCATGTTTGGACAGAGGTACTGTTCTCATTCCAAAAGCACAGAGTCACTCACGCGGTTTAGACCACGTGACCATAGACCTGCCAGGGGGTTCTGTCCTACCTGACCCTGAGCCATGTAAACCATCTGCTTCACCTGACACCACCATCATCTCTCTTTTCAAACAGTTCGCTCCATCTGTTGATGTTGAATAAACATATATTTAAACTAAACTATATTTATTGAAGAGAATCAAAAGTTTTCCTTTATACATTTTCAAATATAAAACTCTATTTACACTTTGGTTGAATATATGCAGTATGTCCAGTATTAGAGTTCAAATTCATTGCTGTGTGTGTGTGTGTGTGTGTGTGTGTGTGTGTGTGTGTGTGATGCACTGGACATCCTTTTACTGGATGTAGATGGTTGAAGGAGTTCACTTTGGAAGTATTACCACATTATGCATAATTGCTGCACCAATAACAGTCACTGTGTTGGGAAGTGAGAAGTGTTTGTATCAAGATGTTTTCATGGACTAAAGGTTCTCAGGTTGGATTGAGGTAGTTGTACAGATTTCTACAGATGTCTGTCACATCTCACACATCATAATGTCCATCAGTACGTATCATCAACAGCACACAGTGTTTGTGAAAACCACTCCCTGTGTTGTTTTTGTGTTTTAGAGCTAAAACCATAAAGAACACGGTGTCTGTAAACTTGGAGCTGACAGCTGAGGAGTGGAAGAAGAAGTATGAGAAGGAGAAAGAGAAGAGCAGGAGTCTGAACATCACGATCCAGAAACTGGAGAATGAGCTGAAACGTTGGCGGAAAGGTAAACTGAACAAATAATTCATGTTACAAAGGTGATTATCAGGAACATGACTGACCAAAGCAGCACATCGTACCCCGGACGGACAGTGATTTATTTGTATCAGCTGTTTACCTGTATGATCAGCTTTTTTGTTTCAAGAGCTTTTACAGAGTTGATTTGCAGCTAACAGATGAGCTGCTAAGCTGTGAAGTTGTGCTTCAGTTTTCCAGGGAGAACCAAAACAATGAAAAGGTTTTCTCTGGGTTTTCCAGAGAATATTTGCTAGTTGCTGCTAGTTGAGCCTTTCTTAACTTGACTAGGTGAGTCTGTACCTGTGGAGGAGCAGCTGAGCAACAAAACCAAGAAAAGCAACAGTGAGGCGACAGCAGTGATTGACAGCTTGGCCCCACTCCCCATCCCTCTCTCAGATGAAGAGAAGACACAGTATGAGACGCTTATCACCAACCTTTACCATCAGCTGGATGACAAGGTGAGATTTACCTAATATCATCTGGATTATGAGTCTCACCTCTACCATCGTGTGATTGCAGGTGAGGCTTACCTGTAGTATCACCTGTTCTGTCTGTGAAACATTAAACATCTGCTGACTTATGTTTCAGGATGATGAAATCAACCAGCACAGTCAGACAGCCGAAAAACTCAAACAGCAGCTGATCGATCAAGAAGAGGTGAGTCTTACCTGAACCTCTTCACCTGAACATTGAACCTCAGCTGAACATTGAACCTCACCTGAACGTTAAACCTCCTCATCTGGATGTTAAACCTCCTCACCTGAATGTTAAATCTCACCTAAACATTAAACCTCCTCACCTGAACGTTTAACATAATCACCTGAACGTTAAACCTCACCTGATCATCAGACCTCCTCACCTGAATGTAACTGTACTGTGTATCTAACATCTATCAGTGTAACCACCATCCCTCCTCCTATTTCAGCTGTTGGTGTTGAGCCGTCAGGACTACGAGCGTCTACAGGAGGAGTTATCACGTCTGCAGAGGGACAGTGACTCAGCCAAAGAAGAGGTGAAGGAAGTGCTGCAGGCATTGGAGGAGCTTGCTGTTAACTACGACCACAAGAGCCAAGAGGTGGAGAACAAGAATCGCTGCAACGAACAGCTGAATGAGGAGCTCGCACACAAGACTGTGAGTCAACATAAAGAAACAAGGGTCAGGGAAGTAGGATGATATTATGTGATGGTAGGATGGTAGGACGATATAATGGTAGGATGATATTATGTGATGGTAGGATGGTAGGACGATGTGATGAAAGGACGATGTGATGGTAGGACAATGATGAAAGGACGATGTGGTGAAAGGACGATGTGATGGTAGGACAATGATGAAAGGACGATGTGATGGTAGGATAATGTGATGGTAGGACAATGATGAAAGGACGATGTGATGGTAGGATGTTAGGACGATGTGATGAAAGGACAATGTGATGGTAGGACAATGATAAATGGACGATGTGATGGTAGGATGGTAGGACGATGTGATGAAAGGACGATGTGATGGTAGGACAATGATGAAAGGACGATGTGATGGTAGGATGATGTGATGGTAGGACAATGATGAAAGGACGATGTGATGGTAGGACGATGTGATGAAAGGACGATGTGATGGTAGGACAATGATGAAAGGACGATGTGATGGTAGGACGATGTGATGAAAGGACGATGTGATGGTAGGACAATGATGAAAGGACGATGTGATGAAAGGACCATGTGATGAAAGGACCATGTGATGGTAGGACAATGATGAAAGGACAATGTGATGGTAGGACGATGTGAT
This sequence comes from Argyrosomus regius, assembly GCA_946959425.1. Lineage (NCBI taxonomy): Eukaryota > Metazoa > Chordata > Actinopteri > Sciaenidae > Argyrosomus > Argyrosomus regius. The sequence continues at coordinate 36,986 of CAMPSB010000220.1, forward strand.
GGTAGGACAATGATGAAAGGACGATGTGATGGTAGGATGATGTGATGGTAGGACGATGTGATGGTAGGACGATGTGATGAAAGGACAATGTGATGGTAGGATGATGTGATGGTAGGACGATGTGATGGTAGGACGATGTGATGAAAGGACGATGTGATGGTAGGATGATGTGATGAAAGAATGATGTGATGTAGGACAATGATGAAAGGACGATGTGAGGATAAGACGATGTGATGAAAGGATGATGTGATGGTAGGACGATGTGAGGATAGGACGATGTGATGAAAGGACGATGTGATGGTAGGACGATGTGATGTTGTGACCCTCTTTGTCTCTTTGTTTGTTTCCAGGTGAATCTGGAGGCTGTTCAGAGGGAGTTGTCCACCCTGCAGGACATCAGTTCTCATCATAAGAAGAGATCTGCAGAGATTGTCAGTCTGCTGCTCAGAGACCTCAGTGACATTGGCAGCGTCCTCGGTACCACCGACCTGAAAGCTGTAAGACTGATACTCTACTGTTCCCGTCACATTTCCCTCATCATACTCTGCCAATAATACTCATTTCATTATATATTCAGTAAATTACACTACATTTTATTAAATTATTAAATAAAAGTCATTAAGACACCCAGCATCACTTCCAAGATGACACATTCAGGTTTGTCTGTTCAAGATATTTCATTTTCTATCATGTGATAAAGAACAGCAGAAAAACCAGCAATAATGTTTTAATGTTTTAAAGAGAAGTTCAACTCCCATTCCCACCGATCACCAGAGAGAGCCACAAGGTCCAAAACAGTGCAAGCTGTTGTCATGTATTATCTGTGTTCAGGAGGCCAGACGACATCATGCTGGTAGTAAAATGTGTTTCCCTCCTCAGATGACAGAGGTGAGCGGCGTGATGGAGGAGGAGTTCACCACCGCTCGTCTCTACATCAGTAAGATGAAGTCGGAGGTCAAATCTCTGGTGAACCGCAGCAAACAGCTCGAGGTCAACCTGACAGAGAACATCTGCAAGCTGGAGGCCAACGAGAAAGAGCTCAACACCTGTCAGCTTCTCGTGTCACAGGTAACACGTTAAATAAGATGGACTTCATTACACGGATACACAGAACAAATATTTTGGTCTAAGGGTTTCACATGGAGTAAATATTTACTACATGTAAACAAAGTGTAGTCGATGTGAGTGTTTGTCATGATTAACATTAATTAACTTTATTTTAATTGTTGTGTGTTTATGTCATGATTAATATTAATTAACTTTATTTTAATTGTTGTGTTGACGATGAAGCTCCAGGCGAAGATTGTGTCTCTGACAGACGACCTGCAGAAGGTGGAGCAGAAGAAAAGGAAACTGGAGGAGAGTCAGGACGCTCTGATGGAGGAGGTCGCCAAACTCCATGCTCAAGGTCAGACAGGGTCACCATGGTTACAGGATATGCTGCTCTCTGATTGGCTTGCATCTCTCTGTTAAACAGAAGATGACATAATGTCTTTGTTCAGGTCAAATGCACGAGGTGACGGTGATGGACAAAGAGAAAGAACACTTGAGCAGACTGAAGGATGCTGTCGAGATGAAGGTGAACGCCATTCAGTCCAACTGATCCAGAACACGTCAGAACAGAGTATTCTAGAAACAAAGTTCTAACTGAACACATAATTTATCACATGATTTATCACCTGTTCAACCACCTTCAGAGACGTCTGGAGAAATCTGGTGTTCCTCAGAGGTTGTAGGTGAAGTTGTAGGTAAATGAAGTGCTCCTGTTGTAGGTAAATGAAGTGTTCCTGTTGTAGGTAAATGAAGTGCTCCTGTTGTAGGTAAATGAAGTGTTCCTGTTGTAGGTAAATGAAGTGCTCCTGTTGAAGGTAAATGAAGTGCTCCTGTTGTGTGTGTTCTGTAGAGAACCCTGGAAGAACAGATGGAGAACCACAGAGAGGTTCATCACAAACAGCTGAGTCGCCTTCGTGATGAGATTGAGCAGAAGCAGAGAAACGCTGACCAACTCAAAGAGTGCGTTATTGATTATAAGAAGTGATCAATGACTGATTGTTTGATCTTAATTAACTTTATCTTTTTTTTTTATTTGTGTGTGACACTATTCATTTTTTAGCTTTAGTCCAGAAACACACGTCATAGTTTATTTTTTCTTGGTGAATTTTTAATCTTTGACTTTTATGAGATTACAGCTGTACAGATGTGTGTGAGTGATGAGTTGAAGAGCTGTCTGAGATACACCTGTATCTGAATGCATGTTTTGTGGTTTCAGCGTGAATCAGGCTCTGCAGCTGGAGAACAGGAAGCTTCAGTCGGACTTTGACAAACTAAAGGCTGAGGATCAGAACAAAGACCAGAAACTCCAGAAACTGCAGTAAGTTTGTCCCTTTCTGCTCGCTGTTGACATCCTCGGGTCTGTTTAAACATCAGTCAGCTCACTGGGCAATGCTTTCCTGAGCCGCCACACCTTTCTGTCCTCCACAATTTATTTAGTTGGATCGAGCCGTGTAGCTGTAGATTGCATTAATTTGTTAATGAATACAGAGTGATTATTATTATTAATCTGCAAATAGAGAAAAAAAAGACATATAACAATAATATAAGAATAAAGTAAAATAAGGAACGTGATATTTTAATGTTCGTATGACAGTGCACATACAACATACATGTAAATCCTGTTTAATTCAGACTTTATGACATGATATGAACTATTTCTCTTGGAACATTTTAAATGATCGCTCACAGCTGCTTGAATTTATTATTTTGTTGTGGAGTATGACATGTTAATGTTTATCCTGAATAAACAAGAGATCAAACACCAACATCAAGCCCCAGCAGAGCTTTCCTATTGTGCATATTTAATTATATAAATATAAAATTGTACTGATTTAATGAATGAACTGAGATTCAGACGACCGGAGAGAAAACATCTTCATCAGTCAGAGGGTTTCATTAAATTAGTAGTAATTAAATTAAATTAAATTCTAGTTTCTCTTCAGTATTCCAGCTTAATAATAGTATTATTGATCATATTGATGATTGATTGATATTATATATATATATATATATATATATATATATAATATAATATAATATATTATATTATATTATATTGTCATATTGATCCATGTTACAGTTTATAGTTAGTTAATGATTTGCTGCTGCTGTGCATCTGTGTCTCTCTATCTATCTCTATTTATCTATCTATCTTGTTATGATATGGCGCTATATAAATAAAATTGAATTGAATTGAAAATTGAATGATCAGTTAGACCTGGTTTGTTCTGGTTCAGGTTCCTGAATGAGAAGAGAGAACAGGCCAAAGAGGACCTGAAGGGTCTCGAGGAGACGGTGGTATGTGGATTATTCTTTACACTGATCATGTTATGTCATCATCAGCAGTCGTCACAGACCTGAAATCAGATTTATGGAATTGATTTCACTGATTTGATTTGATTTGATTGGTTGATGTTTATGTCATCAAACAGGCCAAAGAGCTTCAGACGCTAAACAACCTTCGTAAAGTCTTCATCCAGGACCTCGGAACCCGAGTCAAGAACGTAAGAACCAGTCCAGACACATGTTGGTTGTTTGGTTGACTGACTGACTGACTGACTGACTGATTGACTAATTGAGGTTTTCTTCTTCAGAGTTCAGAGAACGACTGCGACGAGGCAGGCGGCAGTTTGGCTCAGAGACAAAGGATCATCTTTTTAGAAAACAACCTGGAGCAGCTTAGTAAGGTCCACAAACAGGTGAGTGATGAAACCTGTTCACTAAGACACGCCCACCTGCTGCCGGCAGACAGCAGAGATAAATCTGTAATCTGAGTACATTTATTCAAGTACTTAAGCACAATACAGCATGTATGAGCTGATTTTCAGTTCTATGTCAGTTTTATGTGGCTTCACTTTTGCATTTCCGGGGTTTACTCGTTTACAGTCATCCGACAGATTAATTGAGTGTGCCTGAAAGAGCACACTATATGTTATTCCCCGCGCTTATTGAGTGTGCCTGAAAGAGCACACTATATGTTATTCCCGCGCTTATTATTATTATTATTCTTACGCCCTTTTTTTGACGCGCTACTCGTCCCACAGTTTTTGTCACACATACACAAAAAGGTGTCAAATCGACCGGCTCGGCCGGGCGACGCGGGCTATGACTTTTCTAAGGGTTTCGGCAAACGGTTTGCCTAAAAATCGCCAAAAACCATGCCAAAAAATGAATGGGTGTGTATTGGTAGAATGTTCGCGAGCTACAGTTGGTGACATCATCGCTAGAGGGCAGAGGGAGAAAGAAATTCCTCGAAAAAAAAAATTTGTAAACTGCGCTTGAGGCCGCAAATTTCACTCTACAGAAATAATTTATACATAGAAACGTAGGAAAATTTGTGGTGGTCGCAGTGATAACACTGCTGAAGCTGTCACCTTTATAGTTTTGGCGTCACACGCAAAGATGCGGCAGCAACACCCATCCACAGCCCCATAGACTGCCATGTTAAAAAAGCGGGAAAATTTCTGGAGGAAAGCAGAAGTAACATTTCTTTGAATCGCTGTAAAGGGGACATTTCTTCCTGGTAATCACACAAAACAGGTCTCTAGACGTTCGGGAAGGGCTCAGCATGCTCACAGTAAAGTCGGTTCAGAGATTGGAGCAACGGTTTGGTCAGGAGTCCTTTCTGTTCGAGGGGTGGCTTTCAGACGTTTTTCTCTCTCTCAGCACTGTTTAATCTCACACAGCAGCTGCGGTTGATTGCTCTGCTCTGATTGGTGGGCTCCACCTGGCCCCTCTCACAGACACAGACAGGGAGCAGAGGGGGAGGGGCTGTTTTCACTGTCTTTATAATATCAATGACTATCAGGGCTACATTTTTAATGTCGGCCATTTTATCCTTCTCTGTCGCAGACACATACACAGACATAGATAGAGAGACACACAGACTTTCAAAATAAGAGTCCCTTCAAAACAAAATATTTTAGAAAACTCTCTCCTCAACAGGCAAAACACGCACGCACACACACACAAACACACACACACACACACACACACACACACACACACAACAAGACTTTCAAAATAAGAGTTCCTTCAAAATAAAAGACTGTAAAACTTTCTCCTTAACTGCCCCCCACAAGCCTGACTGTGATTAACTTGATTGAACTCTCTGTATAATAACAATGACTGTCAATAATACAGTTTGAATGTCGGCCATTTTATCCTTCTCTCTCAGAGATAAACACAGACAGATAGATGGATAGAGGGAGACACAGACAGACAGACAGACAGACACAGACACACAGACACACACACTAGACAAAATTCTTTCAAAATAAGAGTCCCTTCAAAATAAAAGACTTTGGAAAACTCTCTAATTAACAGACAAAACACACACACACGCGCATACACACGCTGACAGCTATTTAATGTAGGGCTCGACGGGGCCAGAGTCAGGCACACTCAAAATTTCTTTAGAAATTTTTCTAGTTGAGTGTGCCTGAAAGAGCACACTATATACTATTCCCCATACTTAATTTTATTATTATTCTTATATTTCTTCCGTATGTTTTTTGGTTCGCTTCTCCTCCCAGAGTTTTGGTCGCACATAAACAAAAGTGGTATCAAAACGTGCGGCTCGATCGGGAATGGTGTGCTATGACTTTTCTAAGGGTTTCGGCAAACGGTTTTGCCAAAAATCGCCAAAAACCACGCCAAAAAATGAATGGGTGTGTATTGGTAGAATGTTTGCGAGCTACAGTTGGTGACATCATCGCTAGAGGGCAGAGGGAGAGAGAAATTCGTCGAAAAATAAATTTGTAAAGTGCGATTGAGGACACAAATGTCATTCCACAGAATTAATTTTTTCACTAGAAACGTAGGAAAATTTGTGGTAGTCGCAGTGATAACACTGCTGAAGCTGTCAGCTTTATAGTTTTGGCGTCACGCGCAAAGATGCGGCAGCAACACCCATCCACAGCCCCATAGACTGCCATGTTAAAAAAGCGGGAAAATTTCTGGAGGAGAGCAGAAGTAACCTTTCTTTGAATCGCTCGTAGAGGGCACAATTCTTCATGTTATAACACAAAACAGTAATGTAGACGTTCAGGAAGGGCTGACGATGCTCAAAATGAAGTCGGTTCAATGATAGGCCAAATGGTTTGGTCAGAGTCCTTTCTGTTCGAGGGGTGACTTTCAGCATTTTGTTCTCTCTCTGGGCATTTCCAACTGACATTTTAACAGGTGCACCTAACTGCTCTGCTGATTAGGGCCCGGCAGTTGGCCCTGGTTGCTTGGCAACCTCCTGCCTGAGGGAGCAGAGGGGGAGGGGCTGTTTTCACTCACACAGCTTGTTGTATTAATACTGAATTTGCTGAGCAGTGTCAATAATAATGTATGGTGGCGACGGGGCCAGAGTCAGGCACACTCAAAATTTCTTTAGAAATTTTTCTAGTTATTATTATTATTCTTCCGTACGTTTTTCGGTCGACTACTCCTCCCAGAGTTTTGGTCGCACATACACAAAAAAGGTGTCAAATCGACCGGCTCGGCCGGGATCGGTATGCTATGACTTTTCTAAGGGTTTCACTGAACGGTTTTGCCAAAAATCGCCAAAAACCACGCCAAAAAATGAATGGGTGTGTATTGGTAGAATGTTCGCGAGCTACAGTTGGTGACATCATCGCTAGAGGGCAGAGGGAGAAAGAAATTCCTCGAAAAAAAAATTTGTAAACTGCGCTTGAGGCCGCAAATTTCACTCTACAGAAATAATTTATACATAGAAACGTAGGAAAATTTGTGGTGGTCGCAGTGATAACACTGCTGAAGCTGTCAGCTTTATAGTTTTGGCGTCACACGCAAAGATGCGGCAGCAACACCCATCCACAGCCCCATAGACTGCCATGTTAAAAAAGCGGGAAATTTTCTGGAGGAAAGCAGAAGTAACATTTCTTTGAATCGCTGTAAAGGGGACATTTCTTCCTGGTAATCACACAAAACAGGTCTCTAGACGTTCGGGAAGGGCTCAGCATGCTCACAGTAAAGTCGGTTCAGAGATTGGAGCAACGGTTTGGTCAGGAGTCCTTTCTGTTCGAGGGGTGGCTTTCAGACGTTTTTCTCTCTCTCAGCACTGTTTAATCTCATACAGCAGCTGCGGTTGATTGCTCTGTTCTGATTGGTGGGCTCCACCTGGCCCCTCTCACAGACACAGACAGGGAGCAGAGGGGGAGGGGCTGTTTTCACTGTCTTTATAATATCAATGACTATCAGGGCTACATTTTTAATGTCGGCCATTTTATCCTTCTCTGTCGCAGACACATACACAGACATAGATAGAGAGACACACAGACTTTCAAAATAAGAGTCCCTTCAAAACAAAATATTTTAGAAAACTCTCTCCTCAACAGGCAAAACACGCACGCACACACACACAAACATACACACACACACACACACACACAACAAGACTTTCAAAATAAGAGTTCCTTCAAAATAAAAGACTGTAAAACTTTCTCCTTAACTGCCCCCCACAAGCCTGACTGTGATTAACTTGATTGAACTCTCTGTATAATAACAATGACTGTCGATAATACAGTTTGAATGTCGGCCATTTTATCCTTCTCTCTCAGAGATAAACACAGACAGATAGATGGATAGAGGGAGACACAGACAGACAGACAGACAGACACAGACACACAGACACACACACTAGACAAAATTCTTTCAAAATAAGAGTCCCTTCAAAATAAAAGACTTTGGAAAACTCTCTAATTAACAGACAAAACACACACACACGCGCATACACACGCTGACAGCTATTTAATGTAGGGCTCGACGGGGCCAGAGTCAGGCACACTCAAAATTTCTTTAGAAATTTTTCTAGTTATTATTATTATTCTTATATTTCTTCCGTATGTTTTTTCGGTTCGCTTCTCCTCCCAGAGTTTTGGTCACACATACACAAAAAAGGTGTCAAATCGACCGGCTCGGCCGTGACAAGTGTGCTATGACTTTTCTAAGGGTTTTGGCAAACGGTTTTGCCAAAAATCGCCAAAAACCACGCCAAAAAAATGAATGGGTGTGTATTGGTAGAATGTCCCAGACCTAGAGTGGGTGATGTCATCGCTAGAGGGCAAGAGAGAGAGAAATTCGTCAAAAAAAAAATTTGTAAACTGTGATTGAGGCCACAAATGTCTCTCTACAGAAATAATTTTAAAGCTAGAAATGTAGGAAAATTTGTGGTGGTCGCAGTGATAACACTGCTGAAGCTGTCGGCTTTATAGTTTTGGCGTGAGACACAAAGATGCGGCAGCAACACCAACCCACGGCCGCATCTACGCCCATGTTAACGGGAGAGGAGAAATTTCCAAAAGGAGCAGGGAGCACCTGTTCTTTCTATGACTACCAAGGCCAAGGTTTATACAATTTTCGCCTCAAATATATATGTAGATGATCAGGAGAAGCTCAAGATGCTCATAGTGAAGTCGGTTCAATGATAGGCCAAACGGTTTGGCCACCACACCGTCTTTTTCGACGGGCGGTTTCAGCATTTTTTCTCTCTCTCTGGGCATTTCCAACTGACATTGTAACAGGTGCACCTAACTGCTCTGCTGATTAGGGCCGGCAGTTGGCCCTGGTTGCTTGGCAACCTCAAGCCTGTCTGAGGGAGGAGAGGGGGAGGGGCTATCTTAATCAATGACTATCAAGGCTACATTTTTAATGTCGGCCATTTTATCCTTCTCTCTCGCAGACACATACACAGACATAGATAGAGAGACACACAGACTTTCAAAATAAGAGTCCCTTCAAAATAAAATATTTGAGAAAACTCTCTCCTTAACAGGCAAAACACACACGCACACACACAAACATACACACACACACACACACACACACACACACACACACAACAAGACTTTCAAAATAAGAGTTCCTTCAAAATAAAAGACTGTAAAACTTTCTCCTTAACTGCCCCCCACAAGCCTGACTGTGATTAACTTGATTGAACTCTCTGTATAATAACAATGACTGTCAATAATACAGTTTGAATGTCGGCCATTTTATCCTTCTCTCTCACAGAGATAAACACAGACAGATAGATGGATAGAGGGAGACACAGACAGACAGACAGACACAAACAGACACACAGACACACACACACCGGGCGGTTTCAGCATTTTCTCTCTCTCTCTCTGGGCATTTCCAACTGACATTCTAACAGGTGCACCTAACTGCTCTGCTGATTAGGGCCGGCAGTTGGCCCTGGTTGCTTGGCAACCTCAAGCCTGTCTGAGGGAGGAGAGGGGGAGGGGCTATCTTAATCAATGACTATCAAGGCTACATTTTTAATGTCGGCCATTTTATCCTTCTCTCTCGCAGACACAAACACACACACACAGACACACACGCACACACACACAAACATACACACACACACACACACACAACAAGACTTTCAAAATAAGAGTTCCTTCAAAATTAAATACTGTAAAACTTTCTCCTTAACTGCCCTCCACATGCCTGACTGTGATTAACTTGATTGAACTCTCTGTATAATAACAATAACTGTCAATAATACAGTTTGAATGTCGGCCATTTTATCCTTCTCTCTCACAGAGATAAACACAGACAGATAGATGGATAGAGGGAGACACAGACAGACAGACAGACAGACACACACAGACACACAGAAACACACACTAGACAAAATTCTTTTCAAAATAAGAGTCCCTTCAAAATAAAAGACTTTGGAAAACCCTCTAATTAACAGACAAAACACACACACGCGCGCATACACACGCTGACAGCTATTTAATGTAGGGCTCGACGGGGCCAGAGTCAGGCACACTCAAAATTTCTTTAGAAATTTTTCTAGTTATTATTATTATTCTTACGCCCTTTTTTTGACGCGCTACTCGTCCCACAGTTTTTGTCACACATACACAAAAAGGTGTCAAATCGACCGGCTCGGCCGGGCGACGCGGGCTATGACTTTTCTAAGGGTTTCGGCAAACGGTTTGCCTAAAAATCGCCAAAAACCACGCCAAAAAATGAATGGGTGTGTATTGGTAGAATGTTCGCGAGCTACAGTTGGTGACATCATCGCTAGAGGGCAGAGGGAGAAAGAAATTCCTCGAAAAAAAAATTTGTAAACTGCGCTTGAGGCCGCAAATTTCACTCTACAGAAATAATTTATACATAGAAACGTAGGAAAATTTGTGGTGGTCGCAGTGATAACACTGCTGAAGCTGTCACCTTTATAGTTTTGGCGTCACACGCAAAGATGCGGCAGCAACACCCATCCACAGCCCCATAGACTGCCATGTTAAAAAAGCGGGAAAATTTCTGGAGGAAAGCAGAAGTAACATTTCTTTGAATCGCTGTAAAGGGGACATTTCTTCCTGGTAATCACACAAAACAGGTCTCTAGACGTTCGGGAAGGGCTCAGCATGCTCACAGTAAAGTCGGTTCAGAGATTGGAGCAACGGTTTGGTCAGGAGTCCTTTCTGTTCGAGGGGTGGCTTTCAGACGTTTTTTCTCTCTCAGCACTGTTTAATCTACACAGCAGCTGCGGTTGATTGCTCTGCTCTGATTGGTGGGCTCCACCTGGCCCCTCTCACAGACACAGACAGGGAGCAGAGGGGGAGGGGCTGTTTTCACTGTCTTTATAATATCAATGACTATCAGGGCTACATTTTTAATGTCGGCCATTTTATCCTTCTCTGTCGCAGACACATACACAGACATAGATAGAGAGACACACAGACTTTCAAAATAAGAGTCCCTTCAAAACAAAATATTTTAGAAAACTCTCTCCTCAACAGGCAAAACACGCACGCACACACACACAAACATCACACACACACACACACACACACACACACAACAAGACTTTCAAAATAAGAGTTCCTTCAAAATAAAAGAATGTAAAACTTTCTCCTTAACTGCCCCCCACAAGCCTGACTGTGATTAACTTGATTGAACTCTCTGTATAATAACAATGACTGTCAATAATACAGTTTGAATGTCGGCCATTTTATCCTTCTCTCTCAGAGATAAACACAGACAGATAGATGGATAGAGGGAGACACAGACAGACAGACAGACAGACACAGACACACAGACACACACACTAGACAAAATTCTTTCAAAATAAGAGTCCCTTCAAAATAAAAGACTTTGGAAAACTCTCTAATTAACAGACAAAACACACACACACGCGCATACACACGCTGACAGCTATTTAATGTAGGGCTCGACGGGGCCAGAGTCAGGCACACTCAAAATTTCTTTAGAAATTTTTCTAGTTACTAGTTACTTTTCAAACCATGTAACTTTATTTTAAATGTTTGTTCATCTTCAGTCTGACAAACACAGAAAGTGAAGATTGAATAGAGGTTGAATATTCTACATACTGTGAATCCTCAGGAGGCAAACTGTGATTTTGGACTCTTAAGATCAATAAATTTGACCTGACTTGACAGGCAAACAGTGGACATCACTGTTTGTTCCTTAACCCAGGATAGGTATCTAACCTAACCCAGGCTCAGCGATTCTGACAGAAAGGGTTCAGTAAATGTATCCTTTGTGTCCTCCAGCTGGTGCGGGACAATGCTGACCTTCGCTGTGAGCTGCCCAAGTTGGAGAAACGTCTGCGGGCCACTGCAGAGCGAGTGAAAGCTCTGGAAGCCGCCCTTAGAGACGCCAAGGAGTCCGCCGTGAGGGACCGCAAACGCTACCAACAGGAAGTGGACCGCATCAAAGAGGCTGTCCGGTCCAAGAACGTCTCCAGGAGAGGACACTCTGCTCAGATAGGTGAGGAAGTGTTTGTTACAGCCCACAACAACAAACTTCTTTTACCCTGCACAAGGTTTTGTCCTGAGGGGGCACTGCAGAAAAGGGATCATCCTCTGAGGAGCAAGGAGTTCAGGAGGTGACCAGATCCTCTGGTCCTTGAAGGATCTGCTATTGGCTCATGTTTGACTCACCTGTCACCTGTCTCCATGTAGCCAAGCCGATCAGAGCTGGCCACCAGCACCATCAGCACCCGTCCTCTCCATCTGTCAGGCCAACTGTACGAGGAGGGGGGGCGACATGCAGTCCACGTCACCACACCCCACGGCAACAACCACAGCAACAGCAACAACCCCTTCAGAGCCACAGCAAGTAAGCTGAAGGTGAGTCACAGTAACAACGTCTTCAAACACAGCAATCTCAACAATCACAGCAACAAACTCAGCAACCACAGCAACCACAGTAACATCATCAAACACAGCAACACAGCAACGTCATCAAACTCAGCAACCACAGCAACCACAGTAACATCATTTAACACAGCAACCATAACACCCACAGTAATGTCATCAAACACAGCAACCACAGCAACCAAGTCATCAAACACAGCAACCACAGTAACAACGTCATCAAACACAGTAACAATGTCATCAAACACAGCAACCACAGTAACGTCATCAAACACAGCAACCACAACAATCACAGCAACGTCATCAAACTCAGCAACCACAGCAACCACACTAACGTCATCAAACACAGCAACCACAACAATCACAGCAACCACGTTATGAAACACAAATACCCCAACAACCACAGTAACGTCATCTAACACAGCAACGAAAGCAACCACAGCAACATGATCTAACACAGCAACCACAACAACCACAGTAACATCATCAAACACAGCAACCATAGCAACCAAGTCATGAACCACAGCAACCACGTTATGAAACACAAATACCACAACAACCACGTTATTAACCACAGCAACCATGTGATCAAAGGTGTGTCACTTCCTGTCCTCCCAGGTATCAGACGACTCCGGATCAGTTTCCTTTCTTTGGACTCTCCTGCTCTTCTCACCACTCTGCCTTTACTGGAACCAGATGACTTTCCACCTTAACAGCCATTCCACCTTAACAGCCATTCAACCTTATCAGCCAACAACTTTCAACTGCCTTACTCTGTCTTTTTTTTTCCTGTCACACCTCATATATTATTTTTACTTTATATTACAGTTTAACCAGTTCAATAATTTTGTTTCATATTTTACCAAGTTTTTAATTTAATTTAAACGTTGATCGTTTGCCATTAAAAAAAAAACTGAATCCGTTTGATGAATGTTTACATGAAGTTTATATTACTATATTCTAATGGTGTAGTGAAGATGCGATACTGTGACAGCTCTGTTACAAACATTGACACTTTCTGTAAGAAATCAAACCTCAAATTAAGTTTCTTGTAAAATGATGGAAATATCACAACTTTATATCACATCATATTATAATATTTATCATATTACACTGATATTTTTCTTCTCATAACATTTTGACATTGCATCATAAAACAAGTCAAATATCATATTCGGACTTCACGATCATCTCTGAATCATTTGAGGTATTTTTGTTATTTCAAATATTTCATGATTTTTTTTCATTTTTTCTGGACTGACTGTTTTATCACAATGATTGTATTTGTAATTGTCATTAACGTGTTGCAGAGTACTTTGTAATTATGGATTTTTTACTTTTCTTTCTTTACTTACTTTTCTACTTTTTTTTACAGTTTTCATCAGCCCAGAGTGTTTCTATGTGTAATATTTTTACAGTGTAAAACAGTGTTAACCTGCTGTTGTTGTGTTGATGTGAAAATATCCTGAGTCTGTTTATTAAATTATATTAAGTTATATTTAGTAATATTAAGTTAAGTATTATTAAGTTATATGAAGTGATATTAAGTAATACTAAATTATATTAAGTTATATGAAGTTGTATGAAGTTAATAAATATGTTGTATTGATGTGAAAACATCCTGTTAAACACAGTGTTTGTCTCTGTAGATTTTATTAAATTATGAAGTTATTAAATGAGTTTCTGTGACTCATGAAGTGAGTTCATTGAATCAGATAAAAATCTGCTCAGGTTTCTGGTTTTTGACTGACCGTATATTATCTATATATAATATAAATATAATGTAGTGCTTCATAGAAAAACAGAAAAACAGGAATGATGAAATAAAAACTTTTAAATGGCAGGAGTAGAATAAGAAAACCCAGTAAACTTAATATAGCCAGTAACATTGGGTGACAGGCGAGGTACACCATGGACAAGTCAGATGTGAGCTCCTAAAACTGATGACTGGCACCTTGAATGGCAGCCGATGAATGTGTGAATGTATGTGAATGGGCGAATGAGATATGTAGTGTAAAAGCGAAGGAAGACTAGAAAGGCGCTATATAAGTACAGTCCATTTACAGTCCATTTAGAGACAAACAACCATTTACACTCACATTCACACCTACAGCCAATTCGCAGTTCACAGTTAACCTGTTCATGTTCGTGTGTTTGGACTGTGGGAGGAAGCCAGAGAACCCATGCAGACACATGCAAACTCCACACATGGTTTTATTTCAACCTCCTGAAAAGTGAAAACTCTGATAAAAATATCGATGTTGGGATTTGTTGGCCTCTCAAACAGTGAGAATATTTACAAACCAAAACCTGGGCAACGCTGAGGTGCCCCTGAGCAAGGCACTGTGTGTGTGTGTGTGTGTGTGTGTGTGTGTATGTGTGTGTGTATGTGTGTGTGTGTGTGTGTGTGTGCGTGTGTGTGTGTGTGTGTGTGCACCTGCATGTCTTTTCTGTTTTTGTACAAATGTTTTATGCAGATGTTTTGTGCAGATGTTGGTTCATGTGTTTTATGTAGATGTTTTATACAGATGTTGGTTCATGTGTTTTATACAGATGTTTTGTGAAGATGTTGGTTCATGTGTTTTATACAGATGTTTCATGCAGATGTTGGTTCATGTGTTTTATACAGATGCTTTGTGCAGATGTTGGTTCATGTGTTTTATGCAGATGTTTTTTTGTGCAGATGTTGGTTCATGTGTTTTATACAGATATTTCATGCAGTCGTTTTATACAGATGTTTCATACAGATGTTTCATGCAGATGTTTTGTGCAGATGTTGATTCATGTGTTTTATACAGATGTTTTGTGCAGATGTTGGTTCATGTGTTTTATGCAGATGTTGGTCCATGTGTTTTATACAGATGTTGGTTCATGTGTTTTATGCAGATGTTGGTCCATGTGTTTTATACAGATGTTAGTTCATGTGTTTGCTGCATCAGCGGCAAGCTCCAGCCTCGGCACTGTGTGTAACGATCAGAGCAGGAGGACCCACAAAGCAGAGGCACAGACAAACGAGTGGCAAAAAGGGAGGTCAATTTATTCCAGGGTCAAAACCAGTGGATCAGTCAATTCAGGCTAAACTCGTGGTCAAACAAAACTGGGTGGATTGCTCGGGAAGTCTAGGAATCATAAGGAGAGAAGGCTGGAAACGCTCACTGAAACAGACGAGACGATCTGGCACAGAGGGGTGGGAGAGCCCAGCTTAAGAACACAAGGGCTGGGGAGACAATGGCACACAGGTGAGAGACATCAAGGTAATCATAGACAGGAAACTCAACAGGGAGAGGGGGATGATAGACAGCTCACCAAAATAAAACAGGAAATAAACAAGACAGGAGAGAACCTAGCACTAAATAAACCTAAAGGGCCCTGACACTGTGATGGTCTTTAGTGGGAGGACTCTGGACTTTCCTAAGACAAAAGTGACACACCACACACCAAAAGTACCACATTTTGTTTGTTCACCTGTCTGATGTAGCTGACTGAGCCATAGCCACTCTCACTGGCATCAGCAAAGTGATGCAGTTCAGCACATTTTGCCTCTCCATAGTCCTGGGGCTTCAGACAGCGTGGCATATTGAAGCTTTTAATCATTTTCAAGCTGCTGGTCCATTCCACCCACCGGTCTGATACAGGCTGTGGTAAAGGTTCGTCCCATCCAAAGCCCCTATGGCAGAGATCCTGTAGCAACTGCTTGGCTGGAAGAATGAGAGGAGCAAGAAAGCCAAGAGGATCAAAGATGGAGCTCACAACCAGTGTTGGGAGTAACGGCGTTTAAGTATAACGGCGTTACTAACAGCGTTATTTTTTCAGTAACGGAGTATTCTAATTAATTACTTTTCCCATCGTTGCAACGCCGTTATCGTTACTGAGAATGTAAAGTGGCGCGTTACTACAATTTGGTTGAATGAAGCACGAGGTGTCAAGCTTTGGCTACATCAGCTGCCTGGAGAGAGCAGGAGTGGGGATGATGATGACGCCGTTGCAAATGCGATGATGATTGGCTGGGTGGGCGGATGCCCTGCTCACGCTGTCTCACTGCACGCTCTGACTTCCACCTATGACTACCTCTGAACACACAGGACAGCGACAATGGCGACGAGCCAGGGAAATTCAAAGGTACATGCAGTCAATCAAAGTACACCAGGTTTCAAAATGCTGGCTATTGTTGACATTACAAAAACTGCATAGACTTTTATGTTTCAGTTTTACAGGTATTTGCATGCAAAACATGCAATCCACCGTTTTTACACAAAATTTCTTGGTTGGGAACTGTATGTCCACATGTAATGTTCACATTCAAAAGCATTCCAGTAAAAAGCAAATCTTTTTTTTTTCCTTTAATGTTTACTACAGGAGGTACAGTAGAAATACTGTTTACAGTATGATAGAACAGAAAAGGTTTTACAGTATTGCTTACAGTGAACAAAATATCCATGAAACACACAAGAGCATTCTGAACAAAAAAAACAACAGCAAAAAGCCCAGATAAAAAGGGGGGAACTAAAAAAAGCACAAAATTACTGTATCTAATCTCTGCGATCTTCAGGGTTAGGCCACGTTTTCATCAACATCGCATCTGATATTATCCAAGGCGATGCACCTGGGATAAAATCGCTTGGTATGTCGGATCCACCCTTGGCAATCATCAACTGTGATGTCCCTGCAGCCAGCATCCATGGCTTCAAGGAGGGACATCTGGTCATGTGGCTGATGGTCATAAACCTTCCACCTCCATGCAGAAAAGAACTCCTCTATGGGGTTGAGGAAAGGTGAATAGGGTGGAAGGAAGAGACGTACCAGTCTTGGGTGGACTTCAAACCATGTTGTTATTGCTTGCGAATGATGGAAAGCCACATTGTCCCAGGTGATTACAAAGGTCCTCATGTTTTCACCCTCCTGATCCTGCTCTGGAACCAGGCACTGGTGGAGATCATTGAGAAAGGCAAGGAGGCGCTCTGTATTGTAGGGTCCAACCTGACATCTGTGAAGGAGTAATCCTGCATATGCAATTGCTGCACACATGGTAATGTTTGCCCCTCTCTGTCCTGGCACATCAACAGTGGCCCTTTTTCCAATTACATTCCAATTACATTTCTCTACGCCGACACCTTTTGGCCAGATATATTGTTTTTGAACTGATATCATTGCAGAAGCAGAGGTTTTTATACTGTATCTAAGGTTTGGAATATTGTTTTTGCTATTGTGGGATGTTGTGTGTTAACATTCGTAAATAATACAAAAACAATCCATAATTTTGTTGGGAGGTATAGCTTGTCTGTTAAGAAAATGTAAGCATTGTGGAAATGTGTTGACTGACTGCATATTGTGTGAAAACGACATGAAATGTGTGAATGGTATGGCCACAAAAGACTGATGCTGTGCTAATTGTGTTTAGAGTTTTGAAAATGTGACAACTGGTTGGACAAACGCTTGTTAGCGACTGAAAAAAACTGTAAACTGGAAATTGTCAGAGTCCACACACCACTGCAGTCCCAGTGCTCTTTTTACAGGCAGACTGTCTTTGTCAAGGTCCAGTGACTTAATTTCTTTGGCTCTATGTTGTTTTGGAATGGATGCTAAAACAGCCCGGCTATTGCTGACCCACTGTGTTAAGTGGAACCCACCTTTACTGCACAATGCAGTGAGATCTTTGACCAGCTGGATGGCATAAGATTCTCTGGCCACAGACTTGGCACAATCATCCACATAAAAGTTGTGGCGGATGGTCTCAGCCACCTGAGGGGGGAAACAGTTCTCATTGTCAGCAGCAGTCTTTTGCAATGCCAAATTGGCAACACTCGGGGAGGACACAGCACCAAAGATATGCACAAGCATATGGTGTTCCTTTGCTATCTGACAGCTGTCCACCACAGGAACCTCAAATAGTTCACATCAGACTCAGCCACTCTAACCTGATGGAACATTGATTTGATGTCAGCCATGATTCCAATGGGCTCCTTACGAAATGTCAGAATTACTCCAATCAGAGATTTTGTCAGATCAGGACCCTGGAGCAGTTCAGTGTTCAGGGAGACCCCTTGATAGGAGGCAGCACAATCAAACACCACTCTAAGTTTTTTCTTTTTAGGGTGGTACACCCCATGGCGTGGCAAGTACCATACCTTTCCTGGTGGCTGTGTGAGTTCCTCCTGTGGAACTTCCTCTGCATGGTTGTTCTTAAGTATGTCACTGATAAATGTGACATAGTCCTGTTTGAATTGCCATTCCCTTTTTATTTTCTTTTTCAGGCTCTGCAACCGCTGTTCTGCAACTTGGAGATTGCTTGGCACGAACACATCAGAGTTTCTAAAGGGCAGTTTCAGACTGTAATATCCATCTTTCAAAAGTGCTTCATTAGCCATTTTCAAAAATCTTTTGTCCTCAATTGACATTTCAGTCTTTTCCTCTGAAGCAACTTCATTGAAATCCTGGCTATACTGTGATATCAGCATCCTTTCCAGATTCACCACTGAAATCCTGTTCACAGCCACCCTGTCCACACAGCCAGCAGCACTTCTCAGTGTCCCATTTACAACCCACCCCAACAGTGTTCTAACAGTATAGGGACCCCCATTTCGACTGTTAATAACCTCCCATGGCTCTAATAAGTTTGGAGCATTTGTGCCAATTACAGGCTCCACCTTAGAACTGATGGTGGGGATTGTAACCTGACTGAGATACGCCCAATGCATCAAGTCAGTCTGCTCTGGGATGCTGCTTGCGGTGACTGGCATTTCCTTTTGAGTGAAGTTGTCGGAAAGAGGAAGGAAGTTGTCGCTGTCCAGTGCTGAAACTTCGAGTCCTGACACCACATAAGTTGGGACAGACATTTCCTGATTTAAGGTTCGCAGCAGGATGCGAGTCCTTTTGCCTTTGAGGTTGAGATGTGACATGAGCTCCTCCGAGCAGAAGGTGGCAGAAGACCCAGGATCCAAGAGAGCATACACTTGATGGTTGCCCTTTGCTGCCTTAACTCCGACCGGAACAATGGGAAGCACACTCTCTTGGTTTCCAGCCCCTATATGACCACATAACTCTGCTGATGCACTGCCTATAACATCAGAGGGCCTTTTTGGCTCTTTAACTGTGCTGTCTTTATTTATACTGTCTTTGGGTTCAATGTGAAGGGTGCTTGGATGAGCCTTCTTGCATATGTTGCAGGTGAGACGGTTTTTGCAATCTTTACTAATGTGACTGCCTATGGAAAGGCATCCAAAGCATATGCCCTTTGTTTTCAAAAAGCTGAGCTTGTCTCTGTGGGCTTTCTTTCCAAATTCTTTACACAAATCCAATGGGTGGTTTGAGCTACAGAAGTGGCAAGAGCGCACAGGTTTTGTCTCTTTTGGGGGAAGAGCCATTTGTGACATAGCTGCTGCCAGATGAATTTAAGGCCTGTGACTTAACAGGGGACTTAGTCTTTCCTCTATCAGCTGTCTGATCCTGAAGATAACCAAAGACTGTGTCAGCTGCTATGCGAGCTTGCCTTTCAATAAAAGAGACAAGATCCAATATTCTTACCCTGCGGTTATGTTGTTCTTGCAGCTCATATGCTTTGTTGCGCCATTTTTCCCTGAGCTTGTACGGCGGTTTGAGGGCAATGCTTCTCATGCTGGCTACTGTGTTCAGCTCCTCCATGTATTCCAGGTCCTCCATGGCATTGCAACAGGTCCTGAGAAACATGGCATAATCCTGCAGGACTTTTGAATCCTCAGATTTCATTTGTGGCCAAGATAGAGCTTTTTCCAGATAAGCACAAGAGATTTTATATTCATTTCCAAAGTTTTTCTTGAGTAACTCTTTTGCTTTCTCATATCCTCTACCTGGTATCATGTACTCACAGCTTTTGACTAGCCTTTGTGCCTGCACTGTAAAAAAAATTCCGTAGAATTTACGGTAAAATACTGGCAGCAGTGGTTGCCAGAATTTTACCGTAGAAAATACGGTCACAATGTATGAGACATTACGGTATGCTGTTTTGGCAACCGTAAATTTCACAGTAGAGAACTGTTATTTGTTTACGGTAATTTGCTGTAAAAAATAACAGTTATTATATAAAACTGTTTACGGTAATTTGCTGTGAAAATAACAGTTATTATATAAACCTGTTTACGGTAAATTCTTTTAAAAATAACAGATATACTGTAAACCTAATTACAGTCCATCAGTGAAAAAACACAGTAAAACTGTAAGATATAGTACAGTATTTTATTGCAAACTTTACGGTAAAATACTGGCAGCAGTGGTTGCCAGAATTTCACCGTAAAAAATACGGTACAACACGTATGGAATTACAGTTTGTTGGCGTAGATTTTACAGTCAGCAAATGCAAATGGTAAATTATAAAGGAAATAACCAATTAAGCCCATTGTAAACCAAAGTACAGACTATAACTGATAAACTTTAAGAACCTCTCTTTACATATACACATTCTCTGTGAAAAACAGAACTTGCCTAGTATACTCACAAGGCAGTGTTGACATCTTGAAAAGACAGTGTGTGTCCATACATATGAAGGATAGTCCATGGTAGAAGAAATAAACATCATGAAAAAAGGAGCCACTTGCCCTGTGTTGATCAACACTAATGAGTCACTGAGTCCAGACTTGGCTGAAGAGGGCTCTTAACATGGACATGGTGTTCAAGAAACTGGAACTTAACGCATTCAGCAGTCACCAGTTCTGCTTGAAGACTCATATGTTGTCCATCTGGTGTCCACTGTAGACTGGCATGATCCTCTCTGCAGCCAGAAAACAGAAACAAAGCAAAGGTTAGATTGATGCAGTGCCTGAGCATGATGCCTACAGAGATAAATTCAGCCTTCTGTTGTTAAACTGAGCTCCAATGAGCTATACATAGAATGAAACCAGCACTCTGGAATATAGTTTTGCAGGTCATCAGGAGTATTTCATTTATTTTATTGTATTAGTGTGAAAGGTAGAAACAGTCACTTTTCAGGACTAAGTGATCATCAGTATTTGTTTCACCCTCGTCGAATTGCAGCCTAAATCCTGAATCCTGTCCATAATACTGATTTTTTTTTCTACTGTATGTTTGTACACTCTAAAAAGTGTATTTCAGCAGTAGTTGAAGTAATGTAAAGTTCTGAGTGAGTTTCATTCAGATTTCTGCTTTAGTGGAGGCAGTCTACATTTGTGGAGTATATCAACCTGGAATTACATGTTGTTCCCTCAGCACACATGTAACCTGCTATTCTCATTTGAGTGAACCGGCATCAATTAGGTTTCTCGCGATGCTGTGCGTCTGACGTCATGACGTCTCCGCCTTCTCCAGAACTTTCTACCTGCAGTTGAACCGCCATTTTCTTGGCTCTGACAACTTGGGAAGAAGATAGATACTGAATTACCACTGTCTCCATCGTTTTTAAAGGTAAGTTAGAGGTAAAACGAATAATTTAATATGTTAGTTATAAAATTGTCAAACTGTGTTGTTAAATTTGTTATATATATGTATATATATATAAAAATAGCATCCGCTGCTATCACCCGCTAACATCCGGGACAGCTAGTGGGGCTAGCAACTCTGGAGCTTCACCTGATAGTAGTTTGCGGGCGGGACTCTCTTGGTTTAATATCGTAACATGTGTATTCATGCAGTGTGTTGGTGTTGGCTTAGTGTTAGTTATTCATTAGCATTAGCCCATTATCGCAGCAAGCTGGGTCGCGGTTCTCTTCAGACTACTTCGGGCGCGCGCATTTATACGTGAGTGTTGGTTCACATGCCTGTCGGCGCGCACAGTTCATGCCGTCACGGCCACGGATGCTGTGGGAGGTAATGTTAATTATGCTTTAACTGTGATGCTTCAGGGAAGCGTGAATTTGCTACCACCCGTGTTGTTTTCAATGTACTTGACGTTAACGCCGAAACCCAACTGTACACGTCTCTGGCACGTCGCGCCGCGATTTTGTTCCGTCCTGATTTCAAACCCACCGCGAGCGTTTAGCCCGCCAGACTTTGTTTACTTGCTCAGATTTGGTCATTTTCCTGGTGTATGTTCTTCTAAATATGCTTCTACATGTGTAAATATGCTACGTACTTCATTTGTTTCTCTTTTGTCTGTTTTTACCACCGGCAGTTTGCACGGGGTATTTTATTCTGAATTTCAAAATTTGATTTTCAAAATAAAATACCCCGTGCAAACTGCCGGTCCTAAAAACAGACAAAAGTGAAACTAATTAACTACGTCGCATATTTACAAATGTAGAAGCATATTTCGCGTGCAGGACGGACTAAAATCGTGGCTCGTACGTACGCGACGTACCAGAGACGTGTGCAGTGGGGTTTCGGCGTGAGGAGAGGAGAGAGGGTGCGTACAGCGCTCGTACACGCACGGATCGGCTGTGGGAGAGGGAGTAGATGGTGTGCGGTGCCTCGGTGGCAGGACTGCATTCGTAGTTACGCTGGATATCAGGTGGGGTAATGAGCATTGACAGTTATATATAATACTTATATTCAAACTTAATACTGGAATGAAAATTTTCTTCTCTTCACTATTAATTGATTCCTAGTTTCTTATATTTTTTTTCATGACTGGCGGTGGTTACTTCAGGCCAGGACACAACTCATTTGGACTACCAAAGGTAAGTTTCACTCCTAGAGAAATGTGGCTGTATGTAACTTACAGGATATGGTGTTGAAGTGAAAAAAATATTTGAAAAAAATAAACATAATTTCAACATTTACAGTAAATGTGAAATGCAGGTGATTGTTTACAGGCCTTTTTCAACTTGAGCTGTAAGAACAACTTTTAATGTACAGTACTAATAGTTTTGCAAAAAATGTATTACAATTTTGTAACACAACAACAATTAAAAATATACACAAACAAATTGATAAACACATCATACACACACACACACACACACACACACACTGGTATAATCAGCACAACTCCGTCTTCGTAGAATGGAGGACAAATGTCTATAAATCAAAATTAGAAATTATAGAAAAAAGTATTACACTATTTAACACGGAAAATACAGCCGTCAGATTTCTTGTAGACCCAGCACACTTCCAGTATGATTCTGAATACATATATTTAAATACATAGATGCAGATGAACACTGTAAACATGATGAAATACACAATATGACTGCACAAACTAACTCTAACATATCTTTAACCCTCAGGACTTCTGTACTGCAGAGCTTCCTTTTGTTCCTGTCAACCTCTCCAGAGGGGTGTCTGCTGATGGCAGAAGGATTTCATGACCTCTGGTTGGGACCTTGGTCAGTTCCACAACCTTTGGCTTGGTGTCCAATGTGACGGCTCCCCCCACCTGACCTACTGTATTCTCAGCTCTCTGACTTCTTGTACCTCAAGAGGGACAGTCCTGCGTGGAGGCGTGCCAGGCAGCTCGTTTTATCTGTGAAACTGCGTACTTTCACTTCATCAATAACAAAGGTATGCAAGCCCAAAATAGTAAAAATAGTAATGTCTCATTTTAACTTTATCTTAATTCAGTTTTACCCTAACCCTTTAATACAGAGTTCCAGAGGCTCATGGCTGTTCCTCTTGAGGAGAAGTTCATGGCCCAGTTAGACATGCACTCAAGTCAGCTGATCAAAGTCATCCGAGCCAAAGGAGCGAACATCATGGACACATTGGACCAGGTAAATCTGTACCATCAAACAAGACCCTTCATAACTAAAAGGGCTGTCACAATATATCTGTATACTTCATAAATACATTAATATGGGCAGGCCAATGCTGATCATGGCTTTCATACACATGAATATTTTTAGCGACTCAAAAACTACACCACTGAGCTCATCCCTTTTTCTTTCTATAATGAATCTCTGGGATTGTAAATGACTGTTTTTAAATAAAGTAAGTGTAAGATAAGAGTAAGGATGTCTGTCTTATGAAATTTAGAACAATAAAATTAATCAATGTTTGTTGTTCTAGACTGTGGACATTAATCTTCGGCGGGAATGTGTGCTGAAAGCCCTCACCATCTTCCTGGGAGAAGATGCAGATGACCTGATCAAGGAATATCTTGTAAGTTTCAACAGTTTGTATGTCAGCACATCTTGTCAAAGGGACACAAAAAATATCATATCAACTGTTAGAACAACCTTAACACCTGAACCATGGTTGGATTGCTGATATTTTGTATTTTATTATCATGGCCATATTTCTCTTCCTCCCCGTCTCTTTTCTTTTCCTTCTCACTTCTCTTCCTTGTCTCCTCTTCTTCTTCTCCCCTCTTTGCCTTCTCTCTTCTCCTCGTTGTCTCCCCTCTACTCTTCTCCTTCTCTCTTCTCCTCCTCGTCTCCTCTTCTTCTCCTTCTCTCTTCTCCTCGTCTCCTCTTCTCCCTTTTCCTTCTCTCTTTGCTTTCTCTCTTCTCATTGTCTCCTCCTCTCTTCTCCTTGCCTCCTCTTCTTCTCCTCCCCCTTTCTCCTCTTCTTGCCTTCTCTCTTCTTCTCATTTTGGGAAATCTTATCTTTCCTGCTTACAGTTAGATAGTCTGATTGATACACATCTGCTGGTTATGGTGTGTGATGACACCCAGAAAAGAAATAGCCCAGCTCATAACACATATTGGTACAACACCCAAAAACTTCATCACAGTAAGAAGTGAGGCCAATGATGATTTGTGTTTGTGTCCTGTACCCCTCTGTAGGACTCTGGAGCAGATGATGCTCAGAGAGACCTGGAGCAGCTCACCATGGCAGTGTTTGTGATTCGGAAGGAGGGGGAAGGGCTGCAGGGGCCACCTGAAGACATTGGCATCGTCATTGAGGGCGTGGACGGGTTGCATGAACTGACTTCGGTTGCCTCAGCTTGTGCCCTGCTTCTAGGTTTGATTTATGCACTCAACCTAGCTTATCCAAAACCCTTTTGCTTCACTTTTGAAGTGCTCCAAAAAATCTTCATGCAGCTTGATCAGCACAAGATGTCCCCCAAAGTCCATAATCTGTATAGCAAACTTCAAAGCTTGCAGTAACGACACACAATGATGTATTCTGCCCCTGGACCAACAAATGGCCTTGTGCCATAATGCGAAAGAACAATGGTGTTTGGATATATAGCATGTTAAAAATGTAGTCTCTTTCGGATGTTGGGCCTTTTTTTATGCTCCAAGAGACAATGAAGAGACTCAACAAATATTCCTCAAACCATGTTTTTAAATGCTTTTACACAGATTTTGTAACAGGTTTGGCAGAAGGTGTTTTTTTTTTTTTCCCCAGACATAATTCCTTCCGTTTGTAGGGAAAGGTTGCATTTAAGTTTTGATGTGTTCAATTATACAACAAACTGTTGTAACAGTGTAATCTATGGCGTCAATTCAGTGCCAAAATCCGCGCGCATAAAAACCATAATCAGCACGCACAAAGACCACTCTCTACGCGCTCGCCGTCACTCTCTGCGCGCTCGTGGTCTCTGTGTATACGCTCACTGTCACTCTCTGTACCTTCTACTCGCTCGCCTTTGCTGAGTTTTGGCACTTTGGGGACGGGCATTGAATAGACGGCCCTGCAACCCCCCTCCTTTCTGATTGGTCACTGCTGTCTCCAGGTCAGAGCCAATCTGAGGCAGAGTAGGGCGGATCATCATTGCGGTTGGCAGAATTTAATTGCTCGAGATGTCAGAAAAGAGGCAAGTTGAGGAACAGACAGATATACAATGCTAGCCTATAACAGCAGTGGCTACGTTTAAAGTTGCTACAAAAAATTGCTGACCCAATACATAACATTCTCATAACCTTCCGTCATAGTGGTCTGATCACAGTGGAGGAGACCTGGCAGTTTTCAGGGGAAAAAAAACATTTTCATGGGGCTATCATGGCTGAGCAAGTAAGTCTTACACAGTTAGCCTGTCTCTCAGATTTCATTTTGATATCATTTGATTTTATGCTGGGGTAGTAGGATTTTTTTTACCTACTACCCCACTGGTCCTGGCATAAAATCAAATGATATCAAAATGATGACCCGCCCTACTCTGCCTCAGATTGGCTCTGACCTGGAGACAGTAGTGACCAATCAGAAAGGAAGGGGGGGGTTGCGGGCCGTCTATTCAATGCCCGCCCCCAAAGTGCCAAAACTCAGCAAAGGTGAGCGAGTAGAAGGTACAGAGAGTGACAGCGAGCGTATACACAGAGACCACGAGCGCGCATAGATTGACGGCGAGCGCGTAGAGAGTGGTCTTTATGCGCGCTGATTATGGTTTTTATGCGTGCGGATTTTGGCACTGAATTGACGCCATAGTAATCATCCCCATTGGTCAGCTATACTGTTCAGATCGATAATATTCATTGGCTATAGCTGGTTAAAGACGTTTCTGTATACTCTTGGCACTTTTTCAGAGTTGTGATAGCACTGTATGTGCTGAGATTGTTTGGCATATTTGTATAATACCTTGTTGCACTATTTTGTACTTTGCTGACAAAATAACTTTGTGGTCCTACTACAGTTACTTGTGCATTTTGTGCATAATGTGTTTTAAAAAGGACAAATGTGTAATGTGTTGGCCTAAAAGCTGTGTTGGTGGCCATAATGGTTAATTACATTTATACAATAAAGTATAAAAAAAAAGAAACACATCAGATTTTGAGTTTTTAAAAAAATATATTTTCAGCCAACTTAAAATTGTAATTTTAGTTATATTAAACAAACTAAAATTTCATTTTAAGGTTACTGCAAAAAGTAATTTACACTAAACCATAGTATTAGGTTAGAAAACAGCAGTATTTTACTTTTGGGTTATGCAAATTATTGAGTTGGAAAAACTGAAAACTTTAAGTTGACTTGCCTTAATTTTAAGTTGGATTAATGCAAAATGTTGATTTGAGAACAATTGAATTATTAAGTACATGTGACTTAAATCAATTGTGTTAATCTAACTTATTAACTTAATTTTAAAGAACTTAATTCATTTAGGTGTTACCAATTGAAACAATTCAATTAAGTTGGTTCAACTATTTTCTTTTTTCAGTGTATGAAGCTGTTGGCACCGTGCACTTGAGGGAGATCGACTGAGTGAAGTTTGAGTTGTGCTTGCATCTACTCATTTGCTACACTGACATAAACCATTGCTTACCTCTAATTAGCCTTGACAAGACTGGTGTTTGAGTCATTGGGTCCAGACTTGACTGAAGACAGGTGGGACAGAGTCTCATACAGACATGGTACAATGTTAAGGAAACTGGAACTTTGGGCAGGTATTGTCATCATTCCTGCTTGATTCACCAGCAGTCTTCAGTCAGGTGTTTACTGTGGACTGGCATGAATCTCTCTGCAACCAGACAAAGAAAGACAACAAAGAAAAAAATGTTAATGATAATAATGATAATTATTATTATATAGCACTTACACTGTTGCAAAGCGCTTCCCGCAACAACAACAACAAAAAACAAAACATTAATTAAAGAAGTTGGAACAGAAAAAAAATTTAATGGTGAATGAAGAGTAGGTTTAAAAAATCTCATAAAAAGGCCAACCTATAAATATGATTTCAGGAGGCGCTTAAAACAGTTAACAGATTTAGCAGATCTAATAGATTGAGAGAGATTGAGGGAGAAACTGTGGATGCTACAGCTGAAAACACACAATCCTTTGGATTTGACATTGAATCAGTGATTTTGATTTTTTTAAGGATAGTTCCGAGGATTTACCCTTGAGGAACTCCAGATAACAGGGTAGTAGACATATATGGGAGACATAATTATTGATGTGGCCATGTAAGTATTTGGTATGAAGAAACAAAAACATTTAATGGCAGCACCAGTTCAGAAGCCTATCTATTTAAATGTACTCACTGAAGCTGAGTGCTGATAACGATGACGACGAATCAGAGTACTGGCCATGCTGCATTCCTGCAAAGTTGACTGCCTTGCATTATCCAGCTGCACGGTGCTGTGGAGAAGGTGAAATTATTTGTTAAAAAATTGTATCGCTAAGGTGTTAAATGGATCATTCTCACTTGTTATGTTATCTTTGAATTCGCCTAGATCAAGTGTCAATAAATGTTTCCTTCGTAATACATCACTATGCCTCCGGTAAAAATGCGCCTTAAACACTCCATATCTGTAAAATGTCTGCTTGCAACCGGCTTCAGTGCACTTAAATAAACAACGTGGTTCATTTCTATGGAGTTTGCAATAAAGCACATAACTCCTCAAAGTCTTAACCGACTTGCTACAGAAGTTACAGCTAAACATTTTTCTAGCATTAGCAACGTTAGCTGTAGCTAGCGACTTCTCAGAGCCCTTAAGTGACTCTTCTATTCTGCAAAAAGCAGATAGTGACACGTCCAGCAACTTTTAAGGTATCGCTACCTGAACTCCTCTGCTTGAAAGTCAACGAATAAGAGCTAATGTGGCTCTGCGGCTAGCTAACGTTAATCGGACAGTCTCAATGAGCTGTGAATGTGCTTACCTGAAGAAGAGACTCTGCTCCTGTGGGCGCGAAGAAATGGCGGTGAACTGAAATTCAAAATTTCTAGCTTCCGTTAACTCTGCGGTCATCTCTCTCTCTCTCTCTCTCTCTCTCTCTCTCTCTGTCTGTCTATCTATCTGTCTATCTGTCTGTCTGTCTGTCTCTCTCTGTCTATCTATCTGTCTGCCTCTCTGTTGTTCTCTCTGTCTCTCTCCTCAATTCAATAAAGCTTTATTGACACGGAACAACAACAAACACAACAACGTTTTCATTGTCATGTTTTACATATAATAAAAAATGTACATGTACAAGAATAAAATAAAAATAGAAATTGTGTTTTCACTGTACAAAAGAAAGATATAAAATAAAATGTACTATTATTTTATGGAAGCCCATTTCCGCCACTTGACAAAAATTATGAGATACTTTGACTTAGTATCTCTCTTAGTATAATTTTGACTAAAATAAATAAAGTTAATCTTATCTTAATTCACTGTGTTTTGACAATAATACAACATGTATAGTTTTCTATTGCATTAAGTGCCTCGCGTCGGCCCGAATTATGCCCCCGAATTATGCCCCTTAACTGTGATATAATAAGCACATACTACGGCCTGTCCTGACGTATTGCTTAAATATACTATACTTTTTAACATTCTACTTTCTATAGAAATGATGTTATGATATAATGGTTGTATACCGTAAATTTAAACGTAAACACCAGCAAAATCTGTAATTCAGACAGAATGATACCGTCAATTTTAGGGTAATTACACGCTTGTGACATTACGGTATTTTACCGTGAATTTTGCTAACTTTTTATAACATTAACAGTAAAATTCCGTATTTTCTACTTAGTAAGACCGTAAAATTTAAAGTTATTTACTCTTTCTTGATTTACGGTAATTCAATGTATTTACTACAGTGATATACTATTTTTGATTTTAGGGTATTTTACTGTTGCTATTTGACAGTTTTTTACCGTAATTTCTACGGACATTTTTTACAGTGTGGCCTTTGGTGTACTGAATAAGAAACTGTAGTCTGTCTCTATTGTTATCAGTTTTACATTCAATCATGTTCTCAAAGGAGCGAATGAATGATTTGTACTCCAAAACATGGCCATCAAAGATTGGAATATTACCTTGGGGTAAAGTAGACTGTAGGAGCCATGTTTTATTGTAACTGTATACCCAAACCGCTAGGCGGCAGTATTTTCTTTGTGTGTTCTGACCTGAACCGGATGTTGGTGGGGTGTCAGGCAGGTTACTTGAGGTTGCTCAGTGTTGAGCCCAGGTGTTGCTGATCAGTGGAGAAGCAAACAGTTTTTGACGGTGCTTTAGTGTGCTTCAGGGTTTTTTTTTGTTTATTTTTTATATGACAAGTGGCTTTTCCAAGAAATTAAATGAATATTATTATTTCAAACACAAGAAGTTTTGCATTGTTTTTTTGCCCGCTGGAGTACCAGTCGAAACTAAGCAATCAGCTGCCAGTAGTGGCTACAGGACTCGTCACTACATAGACAACAGTTGTTGTTTCAACATCATCCTGGTTAATTCGCTTTGATTTTCCACAATTTTGTCCATGTGACTTTCGTGCAATGATGACATGGGCACAGAGAGATTTTGCCACCATGGCACAGGGGACTGAGTGGCTTGAGCTGAACTTGATTGTGACCGGGGAAGGACGGAGGAAAAACTATGAGATGATGTGTGTTATGGTTGGGACACATCACTAGTGGGCCTGGGATGGAGAATAGACCTGGTGTGATGTCTATCTAAAGCTGAGTCAAACAGGGGAAATTGAACATGAACACTGGTCTTGGGTCGGACTACAGGGCCAGGGGAAATCCTGTCCTGAGGATGAAGTGAAGGCTCCAGCCTTTCATCCAGTTGAGCATGCGTGGCAGCTGATGCATCAGCTGTGGCTTCCGCTGCTTCTGCACCTAGCACTGGCATTGGAAGTGGCACAAACTCAATTTTATCAGAGCCATACAAATTAAATTCAGCCTCTCTCAGATAGTTGATTTTAGCAGTAGTGGCTTCAATTTCAGCATTCAGTTCCAGTGTTTCTCTCCTTTTCCTTAACACTTCCTCCTGTTCCTCAATCACATGTTTCTCCTGTAATTTAGACGCCTTGGCCAATAAAGCCACTTGTTCGGCCTCAGCGTTAATGCGCAATGATGTTGATGTTTCAGTTGAATCTTTGGATGTACCTGATTGCGCAGGATCTTCCACGTGTGCAGCAGACGAAGTGGCCTCGGCTAAAATGGGGGAACTGGGATCCTCTATAGCTCTAATCCACTTTGTGGCTTTTGCAATGAAAGCCGTAATCTGTGCGCATCTTGGCTGATACCATTTTTCATCGTCCTCATGAAGGGCTTCCTCATCCAATGTTTCAGCATAAGACACATGCAGGTCCTTAAAGTCAGCAAGATATTCATCGAACTTAACCATATTTCCTTTTACCTCATCAATAAAATCCTCTCCAGCCATCAAGTTATTTATAATGTTCATTCTCCGAGTGATATGAGACATTTTTCCTGATCTTGCGGAACGGAGACGTGTTATCGCATCATCCATGTTTGTGTCACAAAGAAATATGAATCTTCTTCCGGACAATGCAATATTACTCAAAAGTCGAAAAACAGTCGGCAGTATTTCCAAAAAACCAAGTTGTCGCTGCGTCATTCATGCGTATTACGCTGAGTTTCAATACGCTCGTCTTTTTAATCCCCACCAAAAATACGGATCTCAGTCCATAAACTCAAAAATCCTCATCCGAAGTCGTTTCTAAATTCTTTCAATATTATTCCAAAACGAAAAAGTCATTCAGGATAGCAGCATTTCAAGCATATACCTCTTTCCTTTGTTCAAGTCCACGCTTCAGGCCGACATTTCCCATTGTCTCCAAAATTCGCCGTTCGAAAAGTTTCCTCCCAATGAATCCACAGCACGTCATTGACTATTGTAGTGGCAGAACTTCATTTTGGCTTTTCTTATAACCTCTTATTTCCAGTTTCCTTTGTTTTACCACATGTAGAAAGCAGCGGTGCAGTGTCAGACTTGCAGTTTGTGATCAAATAAATCCAGTGAGAAATGATTGAAGAATGATGCCAGTAATTTATTGTAACTTAAACAAACACAGAAAATAAAACGCATTGTTTGCAGAAGTCCTAAAATATTTTATAACTGGCAGGACCAGGCTACAGCTAAACGCGGGTGTAGCTCCAAACAGCAACAGGCCGAGAGTGCCCACGCAGCTTCACGCACTGCCGTCAATGACGGTGTTTGCTGCTTGGTGGTGTCTGCTTTCTCCCCCCATGCATGATGGGCGGCTGGCTTAAAGGGTGGCACCATCACCGCCTGTAGAGGGTGCACACTCACAAAAGACAATGTAAACAATGGAATTCAAATAAACTTAAATGCGGCTCCTACACAGATGTTTTGTGCAGATGTTGGTTCATGTGTTTTATGCAGATGTTTTGTGAAGATGTTGGTTCATGTGTTTTATGCAGGTGTTTTATGTAGATGTTTTATACAGATGTTGGTTCATGTGTTTTATACAGATGTTTGTTCATGTGTTTTATGCAGATGTTTTGTGCAGATGTTGGTTCATGTGTTTTATACAGATGTTTCATGCAGATGTTTTATACAGATGTTTTATATAGATGTTTTGTGCAGATGTTGGTTCATGTGTTTTATGCAGATGTTTTATACAGATGTTGGTTCATGTGTTTTATACAGATGTTTTTTGTGCAGATGTTGGTTCATGTGTTTTATACAGATGTTTCATGCAGATGTTTTATACAGATGTTTCATGCAGATGTTTTGTGCAGATGTTGGTTCGTGTGTTTTATACAGTTGTTGGTTCATGTGTTTTATGCAGATGTTTTATGTAGGTGTTTTATACAGATGTTAGTTCGCGTGTTTTATGCAGGTGTTGGTCCATGTGTTTTATACAGATGTTGGTTCATATGTTTTACACAGATGTTGGTTCATGTGTTTTATGCAGATGTTTTGTGCAGATGTTGCTTCATGAGTTTTATACAGATGTTTTGTGCAGATGTTGGTTCATGTGTTTTATGCAGATGTTTCATACAGATGTTGGTTCATGTGTTTTATACAGATGTTTTTTGTGCAGATGTTGGTTCATGTGTTTCATACAGATGTTTCATGCAGATGTTTTATACAGATGTTTCATGCAGATGTTTTGTGCAGATGTTGGTTCGTGTGTTTTATACAGTTGCTGGTTCATGTGTTTTATGCAGATGTTTTATGTAGATGTTTTATACAGATGTTAGTTCGTGTGTTTTATACAGATGTTGGTTCATATGTTTTACACAGATGTTGGTTCATGTGTTTTATGCAGATGTTTTGTGCAGATGTTGCTTCATGAGTTTTATACAGATGTTTTGTGCAGATGTTGGTTCATGTGTTTTATGCAGATGTTTTATACAGATGTTGGTTCATGTGTTTTATACAGATGTTGGTTCATGTGTTTTATGCAGATGTTTTATGTAGATGTTTTATACAGATGTTGGTTCATGTGTTTTATACAGTTGTTGGTTCATGTGTTTTATGCAGATGTTGGTTCATGTGTTTTATACAGATGTTTTATGCAGATGTTTTATACAGATGTTGGTTCATGTGTTTTATACAGATGTTTTATACAGATGTTGGTTCATGTGTTTTATGCAGATGTTTTATACAGATGTTGGTTCATGTATTTTATACAGATGTTTTATGCAGATGTTTTGTGCAGATGTTGATTCATGTGTTTTATACAGATGTTGGTTCATGTATTTTATACAGATGTTTTATGCAGATGTTTTGTGCAGATGTTGATTTATGTGTTTTATACAGATGTTGGTTCATGTGTTTTATGCAGATGTTTTATGTAGATGTTTTATACAGATGTTGGTTCATGTGTTTTATACAGTTGTTGGTTCATGTGTTTTATGTAGATGTTGGTTCATGTGTTTTATACAGATGTTTTATGCAGATGTTTTATACAGATGTTGGTTCGTGTGTTTTATGCAGATGTTTTATACAGATGTTGGTTCATGTATTTTATACAGATGTTTTATGCAGATGTTTTGTGCAGATGTTGATTCATGTGTCTTGGTCACACTCTGACAGAAGTGTCTCTGTTTCTGCTCTCTTGAGTTTGAGGTTAGTTCTTTTTTTCTGACAGGAAGTGTGGCGGTTGCAGCAGCTCGTGTGAGAAATGGCTCATCTGAAGGAACCACGTGATGAATCATACTTCCTCTAACCGTTGGGCCTTGGCTCTTGTCTTTTGGGAGCAGTGACACACAGAGATGGCAGGTTCAAGGTAAGACCAGATCTCATGTTCAGGTTTGTCCTGGTTTGTTGTTGTTGATGGTCAGTTTGTGTTGTCTGAGTCTGAAGGGTCTCATCTGTCGGCCTGAGCTCACTAATGTGTGATGAATAAGGCACAGACAGTTTAATGTTTCCTCATAGATGATGGACTTTTAGACAGACAGATATTCAGAGTCAAAGTCGTTTATAACAAGTTTTCATTTTGTTGTTCACATGAGCTGATTGGACATCAGGAACGACTTAAGTTTCAGCTTCCGTATGAAGGTTTCTATTTGTTTCCTGTTGCTGTCCTTTAGTTCACATTGTTTTTACAGATGTGATGTATTCTTGTATAATTATCCAATCAATGATGCAGTGATGATCATTTATCATCTCTCTGTTAGCCCTGAATATTTTTATAGTTTATATGTTTTAACTATGCGTGGGCATGACGACTGCCTCACATATCCTGTGTCAGTTGGCTCTGCACTTCCTCAGATTTTAATGCAATACACACATGAACAGTAGGGGCAGTACGGGGATGTGGCAGGGTCAGGAGTCACGTCAGCTCTGATAACAATGATGAAAAGTTTTGAAAACAAATCTGCATCTCTACGATTTATCATTACCACAAACATGTTTGATTCATGGGTTTTACAAACTGTCTACGAACGCTTCAACAGAGCAGTAAACTCCTTGAGTGTCGGCATGTTTATTGTTTACATAACGCAAATTCAGAGATCCGATGTGGTCTGACCAGTATGTGAACAGTTTTGTTCCCAATGCAGCTGGTCATCTACGTTAAAAAAGCAGGTTAACAACCACCTGCAGGATGTTATAAAACATCATCCTGAACTGATGATACATCTTCCTTTGTAAACTGATCCAGTCTCTGCAGATGTGGGTCCATCATGATCCACTATGATCTGGGTTCTGCTTAAGGTTTCTGAAGAAGTTTTTCTTGCTCATGGTGTGAATTGTTGAGTCCACAAATAATATTATAAGGAGTCAGTCGACCAGCTCTGTATGGACAGAGTCAGGAGATAAGAAATCAAACTGAACTGAATGATAAAATCTAAGACTGTTTTAAACTCAGTCACTGCTGCAGCCTGCATGAGAACACACTTCTTCATTGGTGTCATTATTTGTTCTTCCTCTGTGGACCATGATGTCTGGTCTGGATCAGGATCAACTGAAGGAGCTGCCCTTGTCTCTTAGCTGAGCTCTGATTGTTAACTGACAGACAGACAGATGTTGAGTAACCATAGTGAAGCAATCTGAGCTGCAAACAGGAACCAGTCAAAAGTCCAGAGTCCTCTGGATCCAACATTCACTGAATGTTCACTGAATATTAACTGAACGCTCCCCTACTGCATTTCAACAAAAATAGAATGAATAAAAGAAGCAACATTTTTCAGGAAGTGGTCTTTGAGTGATATTTGGAGGCAGTTCACTTTGTTTCAGTTTAATTATTTCTTTTTTTAAATAAATCTCTAATTCATAACAGAAGTTATCTCCTGACTCTTTGCAGATAGAGCAGGTCTAGACATGGCACATGGCAGGATAGGTAACTCGCACATGTGTGAAGGCTCCATTAATGCTCCATTAATGATGCAAATTTTCAGGTTCATACCCGAATGTCGTCTATTGAAAATGTTTGGCAAATATTACTACAGCAAAGACTCCTCAGTTCACAGACACTTTGTGAATAGAGTGTTGTTCAATACACATTCAATTCAATTCAATTTTATTTATAGCTCCAGATCATACCTTCAGTTATTTCATTCTTTCCATACAGAGCAGGTCAGACCGTACTCTTTATAATATTATTTACAGAGACCAACAGTTCAACCATGAGCAAGAACTTCTTTAACAGGCAGAAACCTCGAACAGACCCAAGAGAGAGAGAGAAGGGCAGATAGAGAGAGAGAGAGAGGCGGATAGAAAGAGAGAGAGAGGGGGGCAGGTAGAGAGAGAGAGGGGTGGATAGACAGAGAGAGAGGGGCAGATAGAGAGAGAGAGGGGCGAATAGAAAGAGAGGGGGGATAGACAGATAAATAGAGAGAGATAGAGAGACACAGATGCACAAAACATTAACTAATTATAAACTGTAATGGAGATATGGTAACAATAATGACAGTAATAATATATGTAGTGGACGTCGTGCAGGACCACAGCAGCAGCCACGATCCATGAGAACCTGCTGGACAAGAGAGCACAGAAACTCCGGGGAAGAAGTTTAGTTAGTGACATGAGAAGAGCCCAGTGCATCATGGGAAGTGTAGTTCTATAGCAGCATAACTAAGGGACGACCTGAGCCAGGCCTAACTATAAGCTCTATCAAAAAGGAAAGTCTTAAGTCTAGTCTTAAAAGTGTTGACCGTGTCTGCCTCCCGAACCCAAAATGGTAGTTTGTTCCACAGAAGAGGAGCTTGATAGCTGAAAGCTCTGGCTCCCAATCTACTTTTGGAAACTATACGAACCATAAGGAACCCTGAAGAACCATGAGGAACCCAGCATTCTGAGAGCGCAGTGTTCTAGAGGGGTAGTAAGGACACATACATATATATACACACATATCAGTCAAAAGTTTGGACACACCTTCTCATTAAATGGTTTTCTTTGGTGGTTGATGGTTTTTTATTATTTTTTACAGTGTAGATAAAAATCTTCCCACATCTGGAATTATTAAACAAACCAGAACATGTTATCACCATCGTTATATTTTAGATTCTTTTCTTTGATGAAGCTTTGCACCCTCTGCACACTCTTAAAGGAGTTCTCAGAGGTGCTGAGCACTTGTTGGCTGTTTTTCTTTCACTCTGCGGTCCAACTCATCCCAAACCATCTCAGCTGGGTTTAGGTCAGGTGACTGTAGAGGTCAGGTCATGTGATGCAGCCCTCACAGAGCCTGGAGGTATGTTTGGGGTCATTGCCTTGTTGAAAATCAAATGATGGTCCCACTGAGCTAATGGATGGCATGTCTCTGCAGGATGCTGTGGTAGCCATGCTGGTTAAGTATGTCACCAGCAAAGCACCCCCACACCATCCCACCTTCTCCTCCATGCTTCACAGTGGGAACCACACATGCTTACCATCCACCTTCTCTGCGTCTCACAAAGACACGGCAGTCTGAACCAAAAATCTCAGATTTGGATTCCTCAGACCAAAGTCCAGATTTCCTCTGGTCAAATGTCCATTTTTGTGTTTGTTGGTTCAAGCACTTCTCTTCTTGTTGGTCTCCCTCAATCGTGGTTTCTTTGCAGTAATCCAGACCATGAATAGAGATAATACTTGTCTACCAACTCTGAACAACAACTGACAGTCTCAAACACATTAAGAAGGCAAGACATTCCACTGATTACCTTGTACTGATGCACTTTTCCTTTGAATCCAAACAAACAGAATCACGAACCTCCAGAGTGCCACAAAACAGCCACTGCTAGTTCCACCTCAGCGCAGCACGGCAGCACAGGGACCGGTTCAGATGAGGATTAAGAGTTCACAGAGCTCTGGAGACCGCCTCAGTCAGTCCAAGTCCATGGTGCTGCAGGACTCTGATGTTCCTCAGAAACCTGTAAGTAAACATGAAGAACCTCCATCCTACAGTGTCCCCCGTTCAGTTTTTTATGTTTTTTTTTGTGTTTAGATCTCTCGACATCGCAGGAATCAGTCTCAACACAACGTCTTCTCCACAGGAGGTGAACTGTTGGTGAGTACGAAACACCTCAACAGGAAGCTGTCCAAATCCTGTCCACTCACTTCTTTTTGGTCTTCAGTCTGGTCTTCAGTCTGGTCTCTGTTCTAGACTTTTCCTGACCTCTCAGCCCTCAACATCTGATGGATGTGATTTGGAAAATGAGGCCTTCTTCTCAACCTCTAGATGGTATACTGCTGTCTCTGTTATTTAAAGTCCTGATAGTTCTTGGTCCAGTTCTTGGTCCACCATCGTTGAGTCTTCCTTGTCGACAGGAAGTGTCCCTTGCTAGTTTAAGTTTATCTGGTTCACATCAGGGAAATGTAACTGTGATCTACAGGGCTCTGACCTTTAGAGAAGGTTGTTTTGAATTAACTCACTGCTGCACTGAATAGGCTCAATGAACAGCTGTGATGGCCCTTGGCCTTTAGACAGACTGTGTGTGTTGTGTTTGCATTCCTCTGTTTCTTTAAGATCTTCCTGATGGTTTGACCTTTATAAGCTGGATGATATCTTCTCCATTGATATATCCTCTTCCTCCTGCTCCTGCTGTCTTGGTCCCTCCTGGGATGCTGGTGCCTTTCAGGCACCCACTTTGGTTTTGTTTGGTTGATTGTGTTTAGGGCTGCAACTAATGATTATTTTGGTTGTCGACTAATCTATCGATTATTTTTTGGATTAATCACGATTATTTCTACTAAAATAGAACAAAACATTAAGATGCATTATTTCAGAAGCTGAAGTCTGTGCATCATGTTTTATCACAGTCTAATACCTAATACCAAGTATTACTGATTTTTTAATTGATTAAATATCTTACAAATTAATTATTAATATGCTCCAACTCACAGATTACCACTGACATGAAGTGGAGGTTTACTATTCAGTGTAATATCCAATTCATGACATCACTGATTTATACCGATTTAATATCCTGCAGAAACCTCTTATTTGGCAAATGTAACTTTTTTCATAAATGATTGTACTGGCCACCTTTCAAGTCTGTGCACATAATTAACAAATTAAAGTATTCAAAGAACGTCACCTGATCTGTATGTCTTCACCTCGCACCTCTCGTCTGATGACACGGGGGAGCATGAACTCACAACAACTGCAGCGCTTCACATTTTGTATTTTAATAAATCTGTTTTGGTTGCACACTAACGGATGAATATGTCTTTGTATCCACTTCAGTTTGATTTGTTTGTAGGTTGGTTGGCTAATATAGACACACACGTACATTTATGACCAGATTTGACTGATAAAACTTGGTTTGGGAGATAGGAGGTCTCCACCTGACAGCAACGATATGTTACAAGTCACTACAAAATTGGCAGTATGTCCAATAACTCACTGATAACCATGATCGTTAATCGTTGAAAATAAAAGCTTGCGTTTGACATGCTCATGCATCACTGTGGTGCTGCCATGATATGACAGCTCAGCTTGACAGAGTTTAACCTGTCTTCTTCTGCTTCTGCTACTTCTTCTATGCTACCGTGCCAATCTTCCAGTAGTACATTTCCTGTAGTGTGTTTGCTTGTAGTGGTGCTAATGAGATTTGCTCCGGCTGTACTATGTACCTGTGTCTGTCCAGGTGCAATTGAAAGGTGAACACCTGAATGTGGCTAAAATCTCAGAGGGCGGGAAGAAGCAGAGGAAAAACTGGACTTCGATGTGGACCGTACTGACCTCAGACCAGCTGCTGTTTTATAAAGAAAGACAACAAGAAACCAGTCAGGTATACAGATACTCCAATGTATCCCTAATGTATCTCTAATTCACCTGTAATCTATCTCTGTCTTGCGTCTCTGAACTGTAACCTCTGACCTGATGTCCACGTGTTCAGAAATCAGGAAACAAGACTGATGTGGTTCTTCCGCTGTGTGGCGGTGTTATCGAGTGGACGACTGAGAAGTCAAGCAGGAAAAACGTCTTCCAGGTAACAAATGAATACAAACGTTCACCTGGTTCAGGAAATCTGTATTTGTTCTCTCTGACAGTAGTGTTAAACTGATAGAAACAAGTTTTATGTGTTCTTTGTTTTGATGTGCAGTTTGAATTGAGGTCATTCAGTGTAAACAATTTGTGACTGACGGAAGAATGTTTTTTCTCTGATTGTTGGATTAATCAAACGTTCTGATTAAATGTTTCTGCTTCTTTAATCTCTCCTGGTTATTTAAAATGTGTATATTTCTACCCGTTACACTCCCTACTGAACTTGTTTCATCTGTTTTAGATCACAACAAACACAGGAAGTGAGTACCTCCTCCAGACTGACAGTTACTCCACAGCCTCGAAATGGTTCGATGCCATCAGAAAGACCATCGAGTCTTCAGTAAGAACTCACTTCCTTTCTAAACTGGCTCTTATTTTCATCATCATTAAAATGTCTTGTTTTGTCCAACTAACAGTACAAAGGCCAAAAATATGACATTTACATTACATTTTACATTTAGTCATTTAGGTGATGCTTTTATCCAAAGCGACTTACAGAGAAGAGAACAATCAAGGTACAGTGTGATAAGAAAGTGTTTGTGCAGCAGTAAGTACTGTGACAGTTGTAGAGGGGGACAGATGTATCATGTCCAGTTGTTGATAGTGTTGGAGAGGAGGTCCTCTCTGAAGAGCTGGAGGTGCTGCCCCGCTGAGACAGAGAGAGACATGTAGTAGGACTGCTACACTTCACAGTGTTAGGAGTCGGGTAGAGAGCGAGCAGAATACATTACATGCAAAGGTATCAGTGGTAAGGCTGGAGGAGGTGGAGGGTTGAGAAGGAGGATAAGTGAGTCAGTGGCATCATTAACCTTCAGAGAGGAGAATGTGCTGAGTGGAGGTAGAGCAGAGGCGACAATAGAGGAGAAGTAAGTTGGAGATAAGTTACAGAGGAACGTAACCATCGGTGGAGGACCAGAGGGTTGCTCTGACAGAGTGACATTAAACTGGATAAAAAGTGATCTGATAGGTGAAGAGGCGTTACCACCAGGACATCTGAAGATAAGCCTGAACATTAGAGACATGATGGTTCTTCAGATTATTTGTGAAATATAAGCCTCCCTGTGACTGACTATAAACTTTTCTCCGTTCAGACTAAAGCAGACGGAGGTTTTTCTCTGCGAAGGTCAAACAGTACAGAGTACCTGCCCAGACATAGCTCCCTACCTGGATATGGCTCCGCTTCCCCCAACACCAAGCAACGCAACCCAGTCCACAGACGCTCCATCAGTGAGTGATTCTTGTTATTTATATGTACAGCTGGCTGTAATGTTCCTTGAAAGCAAATCTATGGCTGTTTGTGTATAAGTCAGAAAGAGGATTCAGATTCATTACATCTCTAAACACTTTGTATTGATATGAAGTTAACCCAACACATTTAGCTGTAAAGCCCCCCCAAAAAAGAGTCCAGAATCAGATATTTCCACAATGTCTAACAAAGGAAGCGGACTTTCACCTGCCAATCAGCTTTTTAAAAAATGTTTAGTTATGTAGAAACCACCACCATCAAAGCGTCCAAGCTCTTAATCCTGCATAACTTTAAGCCTTAATATAATTTGAACAGGTGAGTAATATAAAAATTCTCCCTCAGTACAGTTGTCATGAACGGGGAAATTAGCTATAGAGACCAAAGCTGTTTTTTGTACCAGGCTGTAAACATGTTTATTTCTGCTGTGAAGTTGGACATTTTAACATGGGGACTTATGGAGACTGACTCACTTCTGGAGCCAGCCTCAAGTGGACGACAAGAGGAACTGCAGTTTGTGGCTTCACTTCACAGACGTGGAGGTTGCCGCTTTGTAGAAACGGGTGTGCTGAATATTGAATATTTGATCACAAACCTCAGTTACAGCAGGTCTGTTTGGAGGAATAGACCTTTTTCACAGCAGCCATTTTGACATGAAATATTAAGGTCAACGCAGCTGTTTCTAATTATACAAATTAAGGCTTTGTTACATTTAGTGAAGCAGAGACTTTCCAGTGAACCAGCATGCACCACAGCAGCACCCTGACTGTTTGATGCAAATGGAATGGAACCTTATGTAGTATCATTGGCAACACCTGTGTTTACTATTTCGTGTCAAAATGGCTGCTGTTAAAGAAGTCTGTAGAAACGTACTATGAAAAGCTTGTGGAAGGTGACACTCAAGTTATTAAAGGCAGTGCTGCCAAATGCTAATTCAGTGTATAGAAACATCTGACCCACTGGGAATGAAATAAATAAATCATTCTCTACTATTATTCTGACATGTCTCACTCTTAAATTAAAGTCATGACTGACCTAAGACAGCGAATGTTTACAAGGATTAAATGTCAGTAACTTTGAACATGTTTGTCTATAACTTAAACTAGATACATATCAGGTGAGACAAACACAAAGACAAAGAGTTATCATGTTGCTACATCACTGCTGGATGTTTGACATGTTAATAACACGTCAGCTGTTGAGTTTACAGACTGTTTGGTTTTCTGCAGACATGTTCAGCAGCTCCAAGCTGAAACACAGCACCTCCGATAGCGCCGACAAGAACGGAGTGAAGAACAGACTGAAGAAGTTCATCATCAGACGTCCGTCCATGAAGACTTTGCAGGAGAAAGGCCTCATCAAAGGTTTCTGTTCTTTCATTACACACTAAAGCCTAATGAACATTTACAGCTGTAAGGTCATCAGTCCTTAAACCTTCTGTAACATTAACGATTAATTAGTTAACATGATCATGTCTGCCACAGATCGAGTTTTTGGCTGCCATCTTTTGACTCTCTGTGAACGTGAAGGAACCACGGTGCCGAGGTTCGTTCAGCTTTGTTTGGAAGCCATAGACAAGCGAGGTACGTTCAATCTTAAACACATCACAAGAGAGCTGATGATTTCTGCACTTTGTTTCTAGTGGACATTTTAATCCATTTGTTCCTATGTTGAGATTTTTTCATCTGTCTGCTGAGCATTCACCATTTATTTTTATTCTTCACGGTATAAAGACAAGAAAACATACACATCAATGTATATAACCCTAACCCTAACTGCAGATCTATGATACTTTTTGATATCACAAAACAAATCACAAAAAAACTTTGCCACATCGTGGACTTAAGCTGCCCAAGGCACACCATGGTCCAGGACTCAGTCAACAAGAGTTACTCTGTGGGAAAACACTTTAGTCAGACTTCTGTAGAGTTGTGTACCACCACACTAAATTCCTGTGTTCAACTGTGTTTTCAGGTCTGGAGGCTGACGGGATCTACAGAGTCAGTGGAAATCTGGCCACAATCCAGAAACTTCGCTTCATCGTTGATCAAGGTCGGTTCAACAGAAACTATTTCTTCACTCTGACTCTCTGTTCCAGCCGTGTTGCAAATTGTTCATACTGAATGTTTCCATTAGACACTGTGTTCAAATAAATCCTGATGGTTTTCTGTTGTGTTTTTTCACAAAAAGGCTCAGTCCTACCCTTTTTTTGCTGCATGTCACCCTCCTCACTCTGTCACTCTTCAGCTCTGTATCAAAAACAAGCAGCAACCTCTGGTGCTGGGAATTGAAGCCAATGCGGAAATGCTAAAAACTGTAATTCCTCAAGCAACCACTTGAGGCTGGCTCCGGAAGTGAGTCAACCTCCATAAGCGGCTGTATTAAAATGTCCAACTTCACAGC
This sequence comes from Argyrosomus regius, assembly GCA_946959425.1. Classification (NCBI taxonomy): domain Eukaryota; kingdom Metazoa; phylum Chordata; class Actinopteri; family Sciaenidae; genus Argyrosomus; species Argyrosomus regius. The sequence continues at coordinate 80,246 of CAMPSB010000220.1, forward strand.
AGAAATAAACATGTGTACAGCCTGGTTCAGGCAACAGTTTTGTTCTGTATAGCTAATTTCCCTGTTTGTGAGGGGGGTGAATTTTTTTTAACTCACCCGTTCAGATGATGTTTCTGTTTAATTTCTGTTTAATTATATTTTCTGTGTAAATTACCACTACTACTCACCATAGCTTTATATTTATTTTATTTTTTATCTGTAGTTATATTCTCATTCCAATTTCTACCATGTGCAATATTATTTGTATCACACCACTTTACCATTAGTATTCGTTTTGCACATCTGTACACTTGTCTGTTGTTTTTGCCCGTTTGTTTGTTTCTTGTCTATTGTACAGTCTGAAGGACAATTTCTGTCTGTTCGTTGTGTTTGCCCTTTCTATTTTACTTCTATAGTGTATATTACACTTTCTGCTGCTGTAACAAGTGAATTTCCCCGTTGTGGGATAAATAAAGTATAATCTAATCTAATCTAATCTAATATTAAAGCTCTAAGTTGCCCATAATTTATATTATTATTAACTCTGAGCTTCAAAACAGCGCTTCAGAAACGTATGGGTGACATCAGGCTCTGTCCAATGTAAAATACATCAGATGGATCAGAGTTGAGATCACCATATGAACTCAGTGGGAGAGTATGCTGCTTCTATCAGTGTGCACATGAAGGATCATGTCTTTTCTGGTCTGTCCCCCCAGAGGAGGACCTGAACCTTGACCACAGTCAGTGGGAGGACATCCACGTCGTCACCGGAGCCCTCAAGATGTTTTTCCGTGAGCTGCCCGAGCCGCTGTTCCCCTTCAAGTCCTTCCAGTCATTTGTGGAGGCCATCAGTGAGTCAAAACTAAAAGTCTTGAACCTAGACCAACACACAAACATGCACACTAAATAAATTAATAAATAAAACAAAACGTAAAAAAAAACTCAGAGGATGTGAATACAATAGAGTTGTGTCAAAAAGGTAAAAATAAACGTAATGCATGTTGCCAACAATACATGTATTTCATATTTCACATGATAAATTTACACTTTGTTTTATTAAAGCTGCTTTTTCAGACCTCAGTAATGATCAACAGAGAGAAACTCTGAAACTGAGAAATATTATGTAGTCACAAATACAAATTTAATACATGTTAAACTACAATGTTTACACACGTTAAACTACGATGTTTACACACGTTAAACTACGATGTTGACACACGTTAAACTACGGTGTTTACACGCGTTAAACTATGATGTTGACACGCGTTAAACTACGTTAAACTACGATGTTTACACACGTTGAACTACGATGTTTACACACGTTAAACTACGATGTTGACACACGTTAAACTACGATGTTTACACATGCTAAACTAAGATGCTGACACATGCTAAACTAAAACGTGATGCACACGTTAATCTTTGGCTGCTGTCATTTCTCTGAACAGAGATCAAGGAATCCAAGCACAAAGTTCAGGCTGTGAAGAAACTGATCCAGGAGCTGCCCAAACCCAACAGGGACACCATGAAGTTGCTCTTCAGCCACCTGCACAGGTATACCTAAATACTGTTGAACTACAAATTCAACCAGCTGAAAACATTGGTAACCTTACAGTTTAAAAAGCAGTTGATTTGGTTGATTAGATAACTGATCAGTTGACAGAAACTGACTCATTGAGGCTGATATAAGTACAGTTGGATCTTGTAAACTCTTTGTGTTCTCGTGTTTATTCAGTTTTTGTTCCTTCTGCTGTATTTCAGAGTTCTGGACTTTTCCAGGAAGAACCTGATGTCCACTCAGGGCATCGGCATCGTGTTCGGCCCAACACTGATGTGGCCTGAGCTGGATGCAGGAAACATGGCGGTCAACATGGTCTACCAGAACCAGATCGTGGAGTTCATCCTAATCGAGAGCCAACAAATCTTCAACCTGGACAAGAAGTAAAGTGCCCTGAGGTGGACCCGATCATCTGATGGACTCATATTTACACATCGAAGCTAAAAACAACCAGATTCTTTCAGAAATGTAGACAGAGGCTGGACTGTAAAAAAAATGAATGGAATGAATGGTTTCTTTCCTTTTTAATGAACACAAACTGATCAATAAAGAGTTTAAATGTCAATGACTCATTTACCTCCATGGAATCACCACACCTGAAAAAACTTTAAAGTTCAAAGGTTGTCTTTGAGTTCTTTCTTTCCATGTTTGAAAGATCCAACAATATAAAGTATGTCAAAGAATAATGTACAGCAGAGTACAGCAGTATATTTATAATGTACAGAGTACAGCAGTATATTATAAAAAAGAAAGAAGGTGCTCTGTATGGTGCCACTTCCATTTAAGCCAATGGGAGAAGCACACTAAAACCCAATGTACTGTATATATGTCCAATGACCTATGATAAATGGACTATATTTATAGAGCTCCTTTCTAATCTTCTGACCACTCAAAGTTCTTTTTCACTACATATCTCATTCACACATTTATATACTGATGACGTTGACTGCCATGCAAGGTGCCAGGTGCTAGCTGGGCCTAGCTGGGATCTGAACCATTGACCATCTAATTTTTGAACGACTCAACCCCTGAACCCACAGTCTGTACCACAAACTAAACCACAAACTGTACCACAGACCGAACCTGAACCACCTGCTGCTGGATTATAGGACAGGGATTATACATGATGGGTCACAATTGATCTGGAAGGGGGGCGGTTATCAGTGATCAAATCTAGGTCATGTTCATGTCAGTGTCATGTAACTGTGCTCTCTCCTTGAGACACATATGAACAGTTTTATTTCAGTTCATTGCAGCTGTCCAGGTTTTAGACAGTCTGTGGGGACGTCACGGAGACTACGTCCAGGTTTTAGACAGTGTGCGGGGACATCACGGAGACTATGTCCAGGTTTTCTAACATGTTGACCTGTCCCTTTAATATATTCTAAATGGACTGGATGGGTTCACCTCTAACCCATCATGTGTTTCTGGTTCTGGTCTGTTCTCTGGTCCACCTTCTGAACGGTTCTGACGGCTCGCCACTCTTCCTGACAGAAGGCGGGCATTTCCAGCCGTCCTACGTCAGGACGCCGCACGGGATTGGTGGAAGAACACGGGTCGAGCTTCTTCAAAACGTTCTATTGGCCAGTGCTGGTGTCAGTCACGTGATAAACGCTGTGGACTCTGGAAGAAGGAGGAAAAAAAACAAACTAATCCGAGCGGCGGCCATCTTGCCAGTTCTCGCTCCAGCGGGGAGAGAGTGACGTGAGGCCGGACGGAGAGCAGCGAACCTCGGCTGTTTATGTTCACTTAGTCCGGCATGATAGACACGACCTGACCTCGCACACACTGAGCTAACCCTCCATGGTTCTCCTCCTCGGTATCCAGTCAGGAATCAAAGCAGGCTGCTAGCTGTGGAGGTACCCGGGCCAGCTAGCTGCTCGGTGACCCAGCGGCGCAGCGAGGACTGCGGCTTTGCTCGGGAACATTTCGGCTGATGGTGGAGGACCCGGACCAGGTCTCTGATCCCGGATCACAGCAGCAGTTTGACATGCCAACATGCTGTGAATCCCCGGCTTTAACTTTCCTCCAGCTCTGACGGTTATTGTCCAGGAAAAGCGGCAGTTTCTGAGAATAAGAGCCGAATGTGGAGCAGCGAGCCACCGCCGGAGCTCCGCTTCGTCCTGCTTTAAACACAGCGAGCCGAGGGAAATGTTTCTGACACCACAGAAGAAGGAAGGACACCTCGACTGTCACAGACCAGCCGCATAACCGACACTGACAGTATCGTTTGTGACACCGGCCCGCTCAGCCACCTCTGACCAGATGAAGACAGCTCAAAGTCGGCCGGTCTTTAACGGCTGTTCGGCGGTGCTTCCTGCTCACACACCGGCCTCTCTGACCAGGCCTGTCCGTACATAAACGGCACTGGACTGGATGAGTCCGGGCCGGGACATGGTGTCGGTCCTCGGTGTCCACCAGCAGAGGCACAGCTAGTTTAAAGGGACGCTAATCCGGTTTATGTTTGGGATTAAAACTGAAATTACGGATTGAGTCTATCCATGATGGGATCAGCCACCAAACTGGCCTTCAGCGTGTTCCTCATCTCCTGCTCCTCAGGTGAGTCACCTGTCTGAGGATCAGCTGATTCTTCTTGATGATCCCTGGTTTGTTTACAGTATGACCACGTGACCAAAGCGAGCCCGGTTATGTTGCTCGCTGGGCTCAGGTTCTGACATGACACTCCCCATCAGCATTCCCCCATCAGCGACCTGGACCTGTAAACCTCCTCTTTCTCTTCCAGGTGGTCCAAAACACCTGTGGTACCAACACTACCACTGCCCCCCTGAGCTCACAGTCTGGCTAACAAACTGAGCTAACAGCAGCTAACAGACTGAGCACACATTAGCTAACAGCAGCTAACAGATTGAGCTAACATTAGCTAACAGGAGCTAACAAACTGAGCTAACATTAGCTAACAGTAGCTAACAGACTGAGCTCACATTAGCTAACAGCAGCTAACAGACTGAGCTAACATTAGCTAACAGCAGCTAATAGACTGAGCTAACATGAATTAATAGCAGCTAACAAACTGAGCTAACATTAGCTAACAGCAGCTAACAAACTGAGCTAACGTTAGCTAACACCAGCTAACAAACTGAGCTAACATTAACTAACAGCAGCTAACATTAACTAACAGCAGCTAACAAACTGAGCTAACATTAACTAACAGCAGCTAACAAACTGAGCTAACATTAGCTAACAGCAGCTAACAGACTGAGCTAACATTAGCTAACAGCAGCTAACAGACTGAGCTAACATTAGCTAACAGCAGCTAACATTAACTAACAGCAGCTAACAAACTGAGCTAACATTAATTAATAGCAGCTAACAAACTGAGCTAACATTAGCTTTTTCCTTGCCACCGTCGCCAAGTGCTTGCTCATGGTGGAACTATTGGTCTCTGTAAATAATATTATACAGAGTACGGTCTGACCTACTCTGTATGAAAAGTGTCATGAGATATCTGAAGTTATGATCTGGAGCTATAAAAATAAAACTGAATTGAATTGAAAAGAGGAACAGACTCTGCTTTAATGTTTAGAGGAAAATATGGAGACCAGGATCGATTGTTTGTTTGTCTTCATCTGACGCTGAATCAGTCTGGGACGTCCTACTGACACATTACAGCTGTGTGTTGTTAACCTGTCCTCCTGTCTCCTCCTCAGGTGTGTTGTTAACCTGTCCTCCTGTCTCCTCCTCAGGTGTGTTGTTAACCTGTCCTCCTGTCTCTTCCTCAGGTGTGTCATTAACCTGTCCTCCTGTCTCCTCCTCAGGTGTGTTGTTAACCTGTCCTCCTGTCTCTTCCTCAGGTGTGTTGTTAACCTGTCCTCCTGTCTCCTCCTCAGGTGCGATCCTGGGGCGATCAGATACTCAAAAGTGTGTCCACTACAACTACAACCCTTCGTCTTCGTTCTCGTCCTCGTTGGAGAGCCGGGGGAACGTCAGTGGGGAGGTCACCTGTTCAGGAGAGAAGGATAAAAGGCTTCACTGCTTCGCCACCTGGAAGAACGTGTCTGGAGTCGTCCAGGTGGTCAAACAGGGCTGCTGGCTGGACGATGTCAACTGTTACGACAGGTGAGAGACACCTTAGAGACAGACGTGAAGGACAGGTTGATCTGTTACTGCAGGTGCGAGACACCTCAGAGACAGACGTGAAGGACAGGTTGATCTGTTACTGCAGGTGAGAGACACCTCAGAGACAGACGTGAAGGACAGGTTGATCTGTTACTGCAGGTGAGAGACACCTCAGAGACAGACGTGAAGGACAGGTTGATCTGTTACTACAGGTGCGACACACCTCAGAGACAGACATGAAGGACAGGTTGATCTGTTACTACAGGTGCGACACACCTCAGAGACAGACATGAAGGACAGGTTGATCTGTTACTACAGGTGAGAGACACCTCAGAGACAGACGTGAAGGACAGGTTGATCTGTTACTACAGGTGAGAGACACCTCAAAGACAGACGTGAAGGACAGGTTGATCTGATGACGCAGGTGAAGGACAGGTTGATCTGATGACGCAGGTCCGGGGTTGGTACCTTATTCAAGGTACTTGCAGTCCACGAGGTAAACTGACACCTCTGCAGCTTCCAGTGGTCCGGTCATGCTTGTCTGTTGTTGCAGTCAACTGTCATTGTCTGTTTTTGTCGTCGTCTCTTCAGGTGACCCTCACCCTGACATTTGTCGGGTCACCTGACCCTCACCCTGACATCTGTCGGGTCACCTGACCCTCACCCTGACATCTAATAGGTGGACCAGCTGTAACAGCAAAAGTGTGAAACAGGAAGTGTGGTGTTCTTCTTCTCCTGACAGGACCGAGTGTGTGGAGATGAAAGATGTTCCTGAAGTCTTCTTCTGCTGCTGTGAAGGAAGTCTGTGTAACCACAAGTTCTCCTACAGCCCGGACACCAACCAGACCCCAGTACCATGTAAGACCTACGTAAACCTGATCAGGATGTTCTGGAGGATTTCATACCTGAACTGTAACTTTTATAAATGTACTTATTACATGTAATGTTTGGCCTTCTCCTGTTTCCATAGCGACGAACAAACCAGTGACGGCGAAGCCTCCGGTGCTCACCACTCTGATGTACTCACTGGTTCCCATCATGGCCGTCTCCGCCATCGTACTCATCTCCTTCTGGATGTACCGACACCACAAACTGGCCTACCCACCTGTCCTGGTACCCACACAGGTGAGACACGGACATTGGTTTAAATGTCCAAGTTCTGAACTCATCATACAGAGGGATCAGTTCTTAATTGTTCCGTCAGGTTCATTTCTGTCGTGAGCAGATGACATTCGACTTGATCTCCCATCAACATTTAATGAATGCACTACAGAGAAACATCAGTGAACGACTTGTCAAGTTTAAATTATTTTCCTTTGTTCTCTGAATCTCTAAACTTTAGTTCCAAACAAAAACTGAGGCTGCCGAACAGAACCAGACCTGGAGACACTTTTATACCCTGTTTATATTATATTATTATTATTATTATCATTATTATTATAGAGTATCAGTGTATGTCCAACTGTGACCTGTTTATAACCTGAGAAATGACCTGATGTAACAGGGTATACACAGGTTATACACAGGCTATACACAGGCTATACACAGGTTATACACAGGCTATACACAGGTTATAAACAGGTTATGCACAGGGTATACACAGGTTATAAACAGGGTATACACAGATTATAAACAGGGTATACACAGATTATAAACAGGGTATACACAGGTTATACATAGGGTATACACAGGTTATAAACAGGGTATACACAGGTTATAAAAAGGGTATATACAGGTTATAAACACGTTACACAGGTTATAAACGGGGTATACACAGGGTATAAACAGGGTATACACAGTATTCACAGGTTATAAACAGGGTATACACCGGTTATAAACGGTATACACAGGTTATAAACAGGTTATAAACAGGTTATACACGGTATACACAGGGTATAAACAGGGTATACACAGGGTATAAACAGGTTATAAACAGGGTATACACAGGTTATAGACAGGGTATATACAGATGTAGAGTATCAGTGTATGTCTGACTGTGACCTGTTTCTGCCTCTCAGCACGCTTTTCATATCATGATCGAGGTAAGAAGATCAAACTGCTCCATCGCTGCCTGTTTGCCATGTTTCTCTTTCAGTTTGCATCTTTATCTTCATATATCATTTATTAGCTTTATATTATTTTATTTTGTTATTTATTTATTTGTTCTGATGTGTTGGCTGATGGTGTCGTGCTCTGATAAACCGACGTTTCCATGTACTGATCAATCGATGATGTGCATGATTGATATGAATCATATGAGACTGTGAGGACAGTTTTTAGACTTGCATGCATTCAGGCAGTGGGCATGACTATGATGGGACGGGGCTGATGAACCAGGATCCATAAGAACACACGATAACACACGATAACACACGATAACACACGATAACACACGATAACACACGATAACACACAATAACACACGATAACACATTATAACACCGAAACCCCACCAGGCCCGTCCGCAGCGCGTTGCGTGAGCAGCGTGTATTTGGTCTGTCCTCCACGTGACGTCAAACTCCACCAGAAGCATTTCAGAAGCGAGCGTTTAGCCTGCCAGACTTTGTTTACTTGCTCAGATTTGGCCATTTTCCCGGTGTATGTGTAAATATGCTACGTAGTTAATTAGTTTCGCTTTTGTCTGTTTTTACGACCGGCAGTTTGCACGGGGTATTTTATTTTGAAAATCCACCGGATTCTCTATGCTTTTTCGGTGCCTGGCTTCCGCCCACTCGAGGTGGTCTGTGTAAATTGACGCATGCTGCTCACGTCAAGCGTCAAAAATAGAACAGATGCGTAATTCACACGTAGCCGAGCGCAGAGACGCTTCTGGGACGCGTCTGAAATGGACCACGGCGGAGCCAGTGGGGTTTGATACATTGACTATAATGACCGCGTATTACTCGCGATGACGTGCCGCGGACGGGCCCGGTGGGGTTTGGGCGTAACACACGATAACACACAATAACACAATAACACACAATAACACACTATAACACACAATAACATGATAACACACGATAACACAGTATAACACACAATAACATGATAACACACTATCACACAATAACACGATATTACACGATATCACACAATAACACACTATAACACGATAACACACAATAACACACGATATCACGCTAACGCACTATAACATGATAACGCGCGTACACACGATATAACATGATAAGACGCGATATCACACTATAACACACGATAACATAACACACACGTACACACGATATCACGCAACACTATAACACAGGATATCACATGATAACACACTATAACATGATAATACACAATATCACACTATAACACACTATAACATGATAACACGATATCACACTATAACACACTATAACATGATAACACACAATATCACACTATAACATGATAACACACGATATCACACTATAACATGATAACACACGATATCACACTATAACGTACCACAATATCACACTATAACATGATAACACACGATATCACACTATAACACGCAATATCACACAATAACACACTATAACACACGATAACACACTATAACACACGATATCACACGATAACACACGAGAGCACACAATACCACGATAACACAATAACACACAATAATTCAATTTTCAATTCAATTTTATGTATATAGCGCCCGGGGCGGACTGGGGCAAAAAAGTGGCCCAGGAATTTAGTACCTGACTGGCCCACTCGGGCCGGGGCGGCGGATGATGGTGGCGGATGCTGTCAATGTTGGCTAATGCCACTGAGCGCTGTCTGGCCCTAGTATACTGATGTTTTTACAGCCAAACTAGCCTAAATGCGTGGGGGGGTCTGTGGGCACTCCCCCAGAAAAAAAATTGTGATTTTTAACACATAAATGAGGCATTCTGGTGTACTCTGAGGAGAAAATGGAGGGAAAAGACAACATTGCTTCAGATTTTTAAAAAAAGCAGATTTAGTACTGACTGAGGTTTCTGTCATTGTAATGGCAAGAATGGCTGGAGTGTATGAAACTGGTCTAGTGGGGAGCTGAGGCTGGAGAGCAAAAACAAAACTAATTTTTTAAAATCTTTTGGCCTGGACCAGCCTTTCAAGGTGTCCGCTTCACCATGGGCCTCTTAGGCCACACTTTCTTCTTCCACCACTTCTGCCCTGTTCTCATCTGTATCTTGATAGCTGTACTGTCAGATATTAAATATGAAAAGAGACTCCCACATGCTTGAGCTTTACACATGTCCTGAGATTTTCTGCCAACTATGATTATAGAATATATTAGCCTACCCTTTACAGCAGGTAGCCTACACACACACACACACACACACACACACACAACTGTTGCTGTGCTGTCTATCTCTGTCCCTCTGCTCTCTGGACTGGGCTGCCTGTTCTTTTGTTCTTTTGGGCTCCTAATAAGAGGCATGGACGGCCCAACCCGACCGGACACGCTGGTTCAAGCCGGGTTCGTGCCGAGAATATGACTTGGTGAGGGCAGGCTGGGTGTCGGGCTGCTTCTTCTTTTCTTTTTTCTTTCTTTCTTGTTTTTCTTTTTTTTTTTTTTTTTTTTTTGGCCGAGTTTGGACCGAGAATTAATGCTCGTCACTAGCATTAATTAGTCACTCCTCTCCCTCATAGACAGTAGAAAACGGTAGACGGTAAACACACTAACGTCAGCGCGTCACTTAAGCACCACGCCGTACCGGGCCGGCCCACTGACCAACCGGGGAAACTCCCGGTACCCCCGTAGGCCAGTCCGCCCCTGGTGGTGGGCAGCCGGCCGTCCTGGAGTACCGGCCGTTCTGTGATTCTCCAGATCACACAGATGGCCAGTCCGCCCCTGTATAGCGCCATATATCATAACAAAAGTTATCTCATGACCCTTTTTATACAGAGCAGGTCTAGACCGTAGTCTTTATAATATTATTTACAGAGACCAACAGCTCCACCATGAGCAAGCACTTGGCGACGGTGGCAAGGAAAAACTTCTAGCAGGCAATGTTCCCTCTAATTTTTCATGTGTCTGGGCATACACACAACCACTGTGAGCAACATCAGATGTGCACGCTGTGGCCGCACACCAGTATCACACCTGTTCAAAACCTGGGACCATAGCAAGTTTCATGGCTTATTAAAAGAATCAAATTACAGCAGCAATTTCCATTAGTTTACTTTTAATATAAGTGCCCACTTAAAATAAAAAAGACAAAAATCTTGTTCGTGAGATGTGTAGTATGTTATATGTGTTATATGAGTCCTGCTTTGGCCTGGGTGAGGGTCTTGCTCTGGAAGAAATGAGACATATACACCTTTCAGACATAACATTTTGTTCACATTAAAACGTTCACATTTTGCACAATGACATGTGTGCTGTAGCTTGTGATACAGTGTAAATTCCTGTAACTCTTTGTCTTTAAAATATCTAATTACACAGTTTTTTATTAGCATTTCTACAACCCATAAATTATTATTGCCCATTGCCTCTTTGACACGGTCACTCCACTGTACATCCTTCTCCTTCAGGTATTGGGAACGCAACTTCTCAATCTTTGCTCTAGCAAAGCAGTGCCCTTCCATCACAGTCAGGTTGCATCTTTGTAAAGAGAGGCAGAGTTGTGCTAGCTCACCCAAAATATCTCCCAGAGCAGTGACAGTAACCTTGAACTTTGAATCACTCAGCTTTTTGTAGCAGTACTTTGCCACTGGATCTCTGTTATCAGTGAATTATCTTTTGCAGTATTCTTCAAGCACAGTGTAGTTACTCAGAACAGCATTCACAGCTTGGTGTCGCGACAGCCATCGCACTTCGTTCAGAGGCCTGAATGACAGTGTATCTTCATCAAGAATCTTTGCGAGGGCCTCCATTTTGCCCCTCTTCACAATGGACCAAGAGAAAGTAGAATATACCGTTCTAAGAAGAGTTTCCACATCTCGCATCAAAGGCACATCTTTCCAGGCATCATCAATGCCCAAGTCCTCTCTATGGGCCACACAATGTTGTTCAGTTAGGTGTGGTATTTGGCGCTTTAACAAAGCCGCAACTCCATTGTGTTTTCCTAGCATTACTGAGGCACCATCGGAGGTCAGCGTCACCATTCTCTGCATGTCCAGTCCATGTTTGGAGTAAAACTGAGTTATTGCCTGCACAATATCCTGAGCAGTGCATGCTGTCAGCTGGATAATGCCACCAAACTGTTTTATAGTTGACTTCATTTTCCTCCTTGTATTTAATATAGATGACTAGCATTTTGTGTACTGTTATGTCTGTGTTCTCATCTACTATCAGGGTATGCCAGGGTGTATTTTTAACATTGCACATAGTCTCATTCTTCACTATCTCATTGATTGAGTTCACAAATTCAAAGGCATAGTTTTTGCTTCGCCAGCTTTCTGGTATACTCACATACTTTGCCATGTGATCGTGGATTTGTTGAACTGACAGCATTGATGCATTCATTTTGATGGCAAGTAAAATATTGTCAATGAGAACTTTAACTTGCTCAGGGTCAGATTTTTTTGTGTGTGACAGCTCGTTCTTTCGCGCTCTCCCGCAATAATGTACCAATCCCCTTTCCCATCTTGAGTCTTCGTACAATTCCAACAGAATTTAAATGACTTTTCTGCTGAATGTGTCGCTTGAGGTAGTCCAACTTCCATTCAGTCCACATTTTTCCCTCAGAAAACTCGCTTGCTACTTTGGCTTCGCTGCATGTTTTGCAGAGCAGACCTTTCTCACTCGAAAAAGAAAAAATCTCACCCAGTTTCACCGCTTGTCCTTCTGTTTGCACATACTCTGACAGCCATTCCATCTTAAAAGAACCGCATTTCTTTTTTACTTTGGCTTGGTGAGTGGATGTGTCACTGCCCGTTCGTTTTGCCATAATGGGGTTAGCATTTGCGTCTTTTAACTCCGCCGCACTGTTATTACCTAGATACCTGCACGGCGCCACGGCGCGTATGGGCAGGGCACGTACACAAGTACTGTCAATTAGAGTTGTTCCGATTCTGATACCAGTATCGGAAATTGCTCCGATACTGCCGAAAATGCTGGCATCGGTATCGGCGACTACTGGAGTCCAGGCACCGATCCGATACCACGTAATTTATTAAATTAGTAATCTATTTACTGGTTAGCTCCGTTAAGCTCTGGCACAGTTCTTCGCCGCTCTTAAAACAGTGGCGCTGTGCTGCAACCTGCAGCCTGCTGTTTTAGAGGGACGAGTTGACGTGAGGCTTGGAGCTAAGCTATCAGGGGAGCTGAGGTGGGTTGCCGTGGGTGTGTCTATACCTGCTGAATGTAACCGCTGTGAAACAATCAGGAAATAATGTTTTATTTCTCTGATTAATAACAGCTTTATCGAGGTCGGCGAGAACACACACACACAGGTAGATTATCAGAGTTTAGTCTGAATCCACCTGGATAGTTTCTGCTAAAAGACTGCAACATGCAAAGATGTGGCTGCACTTAAATTTTTTTTAAATAATTATTCCTAGATTTATTTAGTCAAATTGCATTTGCGCTACTGTTTTTTATACTGTTCTATTTAAAAATAAATTTAAAAATAAATGGCTTGAATTTGCTGTATTTATTCATGTTTTACAAAGGGTTTAACCTGAGCCAGGCCTTACCACAATGATAATCATATCACAGTCATGCAGGCGTAGTATGATATTTTTTTTATAACATACTGGTATCGGATCGGTACTCAGTATCGGCCGATACCCACAGCACAAGTATCGGAATCGGTATCGGGAGGGAAAAAATGGTATCGGAACATCTCTACTGTCAATGTCATGATTGGCTGCGTAGCGTAAGTGAACCGTATCGTATCATTGGCTGGACACCTCTCACTCACTGAGTTACTTTGCAAAATGGTACAGAAAAAAATGTTACCGGTCTAATTAATTTACAGTTTATGTTGGATTTTATTTTATGCGCTGCATAGATTTTCTTGTGCACTGAGAATGTGCGAGCAGTGCGCGATTGCGCACGCGCGCAGCTTAGAGGGAACATTGCTGGCAGGGTTAGGGTTAGGCAGAAACCTCGAACAGACCCAAGCTCATTGGTAGACAGTCATCCACCGCGACCAGTTCAGTTAAAGATAGAGAGGGGCGGATAGAGGGAGGAGGGAGGTAGACAGATAAATAGAGAGAGATAGAGAGCAGCAAAACATTAACTAACTATAAACTGTAATGGAGATATGGTAACAATAATGACAGTAATAATATATGTAGTGGACGTCGTGCAGGACCACAGCAGCAGCTACGATCCATGAGAACCTGCTGGACGAGAGAGCACAGAAACTCCAGGGAAGAAGTTTAGTTAATAACATGCATTAACATGCATTAATGAGACATGTATGTTTACAGATGAAGATGGTGATGGAGGGAGAGAGAGAGAGAGAGAGAGAGAGAGAGAAAAGGTTTGAGTAGAGTTTTCAGTTTACCTAGATAGAGTTTTCCCGTCTAAAGTAACTAAGTCTCTAGAAAGAGAGTTTCTGAGGTGTTTGGGTCCAATTAGAAGAACTTCAGTTGTCTGAATTTAACATCAGAAAATTGTAGGTCATCCAACTTTTTATATCCTTAAGGCATGCTTGAAGTTTAGTTAACTGATTGGTTTCATCAGGCTTGATCGATAAATATAATTGGGTGTCATTGACATAACAATGAAAATTAATGGAGTGATTCCTAATAATGTTCCCTAAAGGAAGCATATATAAACTGAATAGAAGTGGTCCTAGTACAGAACCTTGTGGAACTCCGTGACAAACTTTAGTATGCAGAGTGGGCTTTTTAAGAAGAGGTTTAATTACAGCTAGTTTAAAGGACTGTGGTACATATCCTGATAATAAAGACAGATTAATCATATTCAATAAAGAAGGGCTTACTAGAGGTAAAACATCCTGGAGCAGCCTGGTTGGGATGGGATCTAAGAGACAGGTTGACGGCTTAGATGAAGAAATGATTGAAGTTATTTGATGAAGGTCGATGGGAGAAAAACAGTCTAAATATAGTCTAATAAAGAGATAAACACAGTACTAAGACTATCATTGTGGTTGTCCACATGAATATTAAAATCACCTACAATAATTACTTTATCTGTTTTAAGGATCAAGCCTGATGCAAATTTAGATAAAAATTCAGAGTAAAGACCTGGAACTCGATAAACTGTAACAAATAAAATTCAAATGAATTATAATTTAGTTTAGGTTTAGGATTTATTAATAGACTTGAGTCAAATATGGCTCCAACTCCACCACCTCGACCGGTACTTCGAGGAATATGAGTATTAAAATGACTGGGAGGAGTGGATTCATTTGAGCTAACATATTTATCCTCCTACAGCCAGGTTTCAGTAAGACAATAAATCAATATCCATCCATCCATCCATCTTCCACCGCTTATCCGGGGCCGGGTCGCGGGGGCAGCAGTCTGAGAAGGGACGCCCAGACCTCCCTCTCACCGGACACTTCCTCTAGCTCTTCCGGGAGGATCCCAAGGCGTTCCCAGGCCAGCCGAGCGACATAGTCACTCCAGCGTGTCCTGGGTCTTCCTCTGGGTCTCCTCCCGGTGGGACATGCCCGGAACACCTCCCGAGGGAGGCGTCCAGGGGGCATCTGATACAGATGCCCGAGCCACCTCAGCTGGCCCCTCTCGATGTGGAGGAGCAGTGGCTCTACTCCGAGCTCCTCCCGGGTGACAGAGCTCCTCACCCTATCTCTAAGGGAGCGCCCCGCCACCCTGCGGAGAAAACTCATTTCCGCCGCTTGTATCTGGGATCTTGTTCTTTCGGTTATGACCCAAAGTTCATGACCATAGATGAGGGTAGGAACGTAAATTGACCGGTAAATCGAGAGCTTTGCCTTTCGGCTCAACTCCTTCTTCACCACAACAGACCGATACAATGACCGCATTACTCCGGCCGCTGCACCGATCCGCCTGTCAATCTCACACTCCATCCTTCCCTCATTCGTGAACAAGACCCCAAGATACTTAAACTCCTCCACCTGAGGCAGGAACTCTCCACCGACCCGGAGGGGGCAAGCCACCTTTTTCCGGTCAAGAACCATGGCCTCGGACTTAGAGGTGCTGATTCTCATCCCAGCTGCTTCACACTTGGCTGCAAACCACCCCAGTGCATGCTGGAGGTCCTGGCTCGAAGGAGCCAACAAGACCACATCATCTGCAAAGAGCAGAGATGAAATCCAGTTGTTCCTGAACCGGACCCCCTCTGGCCCCCGGCTGCACCTAGAAATTCTGTCCATAAAAATAATGAACAGAACCGGTGACAAAGGGCAGACCTATATTTATTTATATATTTATATATATTTATATTTATAAAAAGAGGGACCACCACCCTGGTCTGCCATTCTAGAGGCACTGTCCCCGACTGCCACGCAATGCTGCAGAGACGTGTCAACCAGGACAGCCCTACAAAATCCAGAGACTTGAGGTACTCAGGGTGGATCTCATCCACTCCCGGTGCCTTGCCACTGGGCAGCTTCCGAACTACCTCAGTGACTTCGGCTTGGGTAATGACTGAGTCGACCTCTGAGTCCTCAGCCTCTGCTTCCTCTAGGGAAGGTGTGTCAGTGGGATTGAGGAGATCCTCGAAGTATTCCTTCCACCGCCCGACAATGTCCCCAGTCGAGGTCAACAGCTCCACCACCGGGTTCGGGGATTGCCGCCGCGACAGGCACCGAAGACCTTATGGCCACAGCTTCGAACAGCCGCGTCCACAATGGAAGTGAAGAACATGGTCCACTTGGACTCAATATCTCCAGCTTCCCTTGGGATCTGGTCAAAGCTCTCCCGGAGGTGGGAGTTGAAGACCTCCCTGACAGGGGATTCCGCCAGGCGTTCCCAGCAGACCCTCACAATACGCTTGGGTCTGCCAAGTCTGTCCAGCTTCCTCCCCTGCCAGCGGATCCAACTCACCACCGATGGTGATCGGTTGACAGCTCAGCCCCTCTCTTTACCCGAGTGTCCAAGACATACGGCCGGAGGTCAGATGACACGACCACAAAGTCGATCATTGACCTCCGGCCTAGGGTGTCCTGGTGCTATGTGCACTGATGGACACCCTTATGCTTGAACATGGTGTTCGTTATGGACAAACTGTGGCTAGCACAGAAGTCCAGTAACAAAGCACTGCTCGGGTTCAGGTCGGGGAGGCCGTTCCTCCCGATCACGCCCCTCCAGGTCACACTGTCGTTGCCCACGTGGGCGTTGAAGTCCCCCAACAGAACTATGGAGTCCCCGGTTGGAGCACCTTCCAGTACTCCTTCCAGGGACTCCAAGAAGGCCGGGTACTCTGCACTGTTGTTCGGCCCGTAAGACCTACCCCCCACCCGAAAGGCGGAGGGACGCGACCCTCTCGTTCCGCGGGGAGAACTCCAACACATGGTGGCTGAGCTGGGGAGCTATGAGCAAGCCCACACCAGCTCGCCGCCTCTCACCGTGGGCAACTCCAGAGTAGTAGAGAGTCCAGCCTCTCTCAAGGAGTTGGGTTCCAGAGTCCAGACTGTGCGTGGAGGTGAGCCCGACTATTTCTAGTCGGTACCGCTCCACCTCCCGCACAAGCTCAGGCTCCTTCCCCCCCAGCAAGGTGACATTCCATGTCCCCATAGCCAGAGTTGTTGTCCCGGGATTGGGTCGTCGGGGCCCCCACCCACGACTGCCACCCAAATCACACTGCACCGGCCCCTTATGGCCCTTCATGCAGGTGGTGGGCCCACTTGAAGAGGCGCCCACGTCGCTCGTTCGGGCTGAGCCCGGCCGGGTCCCGCGGGCAAAGACCTGGCCACCAGGTGCTCGCCTGCGAGCCCCAACCCCGGGCCTGGCTCCAGGGCGGGGCCCCGGTAACGCCAATCCGGGCGACATACACGACTTTGCTGTTTTTGTACTCATAAGGGGTTTGTGAACCGCTCTTAGTCTGATCCGTCACCTAGGACCTGTTTGCCTTGGGAGACCCTACCAGGGGCATTAAGCCCCTGACAACATAGCTCCTAGGATCATTCGGATACTCAAACCCCTCCACCACGAAAAGGTGGCGGTTCAAGGAGTCAATCAATATCATAATCAGATATTAATTCATTGACTAAAACAGCTTTAGAGGACAAGGACCTGATATTCAAGAGTCCACATTTAATTCTCTTATTTTGGACTGTTGGAGATGTTGATTTAATTTTTATTAAGTTTTTATTATGAACTCCTCCTCTGTTTGTTTTATCTTTAAATAATGTAGGTGGACGGGGGACAGACACAGTCTCTATACTAGAGGATTGGGTGGGCAGCTGCTCTAATGGAGGCGCAGAGAAGCGTGCAAGACTGCAGCTCTGGATGAGAGAGAGAGAGGGTTTGAGTAGAGTTTTCAGTAAAGGGAGATGTGACTACATCTTCAACCAGTACCTTGCCTGACTAGGCATAACCCTGCAACAAAAAGACAATAACACACAGTAACACACTATAACACACGATAACACACAATAACATGATAACACACAATAACACGATAACACACTATAACACACTATAACACACTATAACATACAATAACACGAGAATACACGATATCACACTATAACACACAACACGAGAACACACGAAAACACACGATACCGCAATAACATGCAACAACACCTGAAAACACCCGACAACACCTGACACCTTTGTGTCCATGTTGTTCCCTCCAGGACCCCGGCCCACTGCCCCCCTCCCCAATCCTGGGCCAAAAGCCACTGCAGTTACTGGAGATCAAAGCCAGGGGGCGCTTCGGCTGCGTGTGGAAGGCTCAGCTGCTCGGTGAATACGTGGCTGTCAAAATCTTCCCCGTCCAGGTCAGTACTGTCCGAGCTGCATCAAACACACTGTCGTCATCGTCGACATGCAGGTCCAAACCGGACCACAGAACCATTTAGACTAATTGGACTTCCTGTATATCAAACTATTTGTTTGACAGATAGCTTTAGACTAATTACCTGCAGCCAACTGAATCTGCAGTTAGCAGGTAACAGAACCGGGCTTAGCGACCGGACCAGGTTGGAGCACAGCCTCTGAGACTAACAGGGAATAATGTTACACTACCGAGGTGATTTACAGACTTTATGATGGAAACATTGATAAGTAGTGAAGCGCTAACTGTGGTTAGCTCGGTCAGCCGTGTAGCTAACTGAACTGACTCAGCCCCGGGATGCCAGGAGCCAAACCCGGCAAGAAAACCACCTCGGTAGGCTGCTGTATTCCCTGTTAGACTGGACACTGCTGGTTCTGAGGTTTTGTTCGGTCTGGCCATGTTCAATGGAAGGTAGACACTGATGCTAGCTCATAGTGCTAGCTACAGTGTGTAACACACACTCGCTGTTGGCTGCTGTAAATATCAATTAATATCCATCAGCAGAGAAACGTGATGTCAGAGGTGTTTGTCGGTACTGTTGACCTCTGACCTCTGTGTTCTTTCAGGACAAGCAGTCGTGGCAGAACGAGTACGAGATCTTCAACCTGAACGGGATGAGACATGAGAACCTGCTGCAATTCCTTGGAGCCGAGAGGAGAGGAAGCAGCATGGAGATGGAGCTGTGGCTTATCACGGCCTATCACGAGAAGGTGCTGACACCTGCTGGACAACCCGAGAACTGCAACACACAGCAGAACATGAACAGAACCCAGTTATCAGATCACATATCTTTATTGTTATTGTGCAAACATACAACAAACACTAAAGAACCGGGATCAGTGTAGAATAAAAAAAGATAATAAATACTCTCATTCACACACACGTTTTATTTCACACACATTCATTCCAACGTATGCAATTAAAACATAATTATTGCATTTAATTGCAGTTTATCACGTTGCAACGTATTCCGGTTGTGACGTGTTCCGGTTTGCTTTCAGCACAGAGTTGATCATGGTGATGGCGTTGGGATAAAAAGTGTTGATAATCTTGAGCTAGTGTTTTTATGGACCTGTAGAGTTTCCTGGAGGGCGACAGTTCATACAGGTGTGCAGAGTGACAGGAGTCGTTCAGGATGTTGTTTGTCTTCTGCAGGCAGAGAGGTGAAGATGTCGTCCAGGGCAGGTAGCTGTTGTTTTGTGATGTTCAGTGCAGTCTTGTTGATGTCGTATATGAGGACGATCGATGGAGCAGCGGCAGAATGACATGAGGAGCTGCTGTGATACGTTTACTGTCCTGAGACACAGTCAGGAAATACGGCCACTGTTGTGCCTTTCTGATTCAAGCTGTGCTGTTTGTTCTCTGTAATGTGTGCTCAGGAATTTGAAGCTGGACAAGCGCTCCTCCTTCTCCCTGTTGATACAGTGGTGCATCCTGCAACATCCTGCCTCTTCCTGAAAACGACTATGATTTCTTTGTTTGTTTTTTTGATGTTAATAATCAGATTATTTCCTGTGCACACTCTGTCAGCTTCTGTACCTCCTCTCTGTAGGCAGACACGTCACCACAGTCGTGTCATCCGTAAATCTGACTGTTGCAGTGGTGTCATGTGATGGAGCACAGTCATGGGTGTACAGAGAGTGGAGGAACAGGCTCAGTATGCAGCCTTGTGGAGCTCCTGTGGGTGTAGTAGTGGGTGCCCATCCTGGGCCCTTTATCTATAGGCAAGTGTACACCCAGGTCAGACATCTTAAAGAACAGCCTGCTGGGTAAGATAGTATTAAACACAGCTGTAGTCAGCAGCCGTGTTTCTGCCCACCTGTTCCAGGTGGTGCAGTACAGTGTGGAGGACAGAGGAGGTGACCTGTTGACCTGTTAGCCTGTTAGCTCTGTCAGTGTATTGGTGGGTGGCAGAGCAGAGTTGATGTGTTGCAGGAGCATTCAGACACTTCATGATTACAGGTGTCAATGCCACAGGTAATCATTGAGGGTTGTTCTAACAGTCTACTTTGGGACTGACACGATTGTCTTCAGGCAGGTGTGGTCAGCGCATCGTGCCAGAGAAAGGTTGAAGACAGTAAATACGAGTGTCTGGAGCTGGTCGATGGTCGACTCTGGTGGAGCTGCTGCTATAAACATGGTGGAGTGTGTTCTGTGTTCTCCTCCATCGAGCATGAATCCATAACAGACTTTAACCTGCTACTGTTTGCTAATGGCTGTTAGCACGTAGCCCAAAGCTGCTGTGCAACAACAGTGATGACGACTTCCTGTGGCAGGTAGACGGGCGACATTGTGATAAACACTGCTGTGTGTTGTTGTTGTGTTTCACCTGTACTCATGTGAGTGCTGGGACATAATCTATATCTCAAATTATACAATCACAATATTGATTATATAGATTAATGATAGAAATGATGACGATGTCAGAGGGTGTTAACTTCACCTGAGGATTTGTCATTAAGCACAAGTAAACAGGTGTGAGGTGTTACACCAGAACCTAACCCGTGTTCCGTGTTCTCCTCAGGGTTCTCTGACAGACTACCTGAAGGCAAACGTCCTCTCCTGGTCTGAACTCTGTCTCATCGCTCAGTCGATGTCTCGAGGTCTCGCTTACCTGCACGAAGACGTACCTGGACACAAGGACGGCCACAAACCTGCCATCGCACACAGGTACACACATCACACACAGGTACAGACAGGTACACACATCACACACATGTACACACAAGTGCACACATCACATTCAGGTGTATAAACACAGGTGTTGTCCTGCCGGAGACGAGGTGTCACTCTGTCTGTTTTTCCAGGGACTTTAAGAGCAAGAACGTCCTGCTGAAGTCGAACCTGACTGCCTGTATCGCTGACTTCGGCCTTGCTCTCAGGTTTGAGGCGGGAAAATCTCCTGGAGACACACATGGACAGGTGAGAGTGCACACATGGACAGGTGCGAGAGCACTAGGGATCGACCAATTATCGGCCTGGCCGATAATATCGGCCAATATTCTGCATTTTTGCGATCATCGGCATCGGCCGTTTTTTTCACCGATAACCGATAAAATTAATTAATGTATTTTAAAACGCGCTCCTTTGGCTCTGATGCAGCCGTCTCTGCCTGAAGTCACCACTCTCTTGGCTGTGTACCAATGTCCCGCCCACAGCCCTCACTGATTGGCTGTCTCACATGTGCCAAGTAGCCAATCAATCAACACAGAAGCTTCTACATGCAGTGCCACAGACGGAGGAGAAAAAGAGGACTGCCCCGGTGAGCCAGCAGAAAAGGCAGTGTCAGTCGAAGTTTCAAAGCCCTTTAGGATGAAGTTTTAAAAAATACCACAACCTTATGATCAATTTCAGTGATAACATGCAGGCCCAGAGTCGACATTTCACCAACCTACTTGTCTAATCACATCAAGCATACGACTTTGCAATATAGGACTAGCATCACTCACGACAAATAAAAAAAAAAAAAGAAAGAAAGAAAAAAGATGTAAGTGAAGATGACCTGAAGTCCCTTGCTTAATAAAATAAAAATATGACATAGGTAGGCTGTAACAAGTATAAGGGAGGAAAACCTGCAGTTTGGCTCTTAAACTTTTCACAACTTCAACACGGGGTAGGCTATTTAATGATGGCCCACTGCTACATTATAATTGCTGCGACCGCTTTAGAGCTGGGGCCAGACGCACAATAATAATAGGAGACCCTTACGGTTATCATTACTTTGTGGGAATAATTAATCCTCTAACGTGTCTCAGCCCGTGGGGCGGCTCCCGGTTTATCAATAAACAACACCCGAGGTGATTATAGCCTATAAGTTTAACACCACACGCTAACGAGTCCTTGTTTGTTTTCAATTGCCTCTCCCTCAGCGCTCATGCTCTCACTACACTATGATCACACAGAATAGATGTTAAATATTCCTCTGTTTGCCGGTCACTCGTAAAGTCCAGGGAAATGATGGGCCATTTCAATGAGTCAAGCAGCGAGCACACGTCGAGTCTTTTTCAATCAATCAATTTACCGTCGCGTCTACAACTCACGTGTGTAAAGTAGCCTTTATTGTTTGCATTTACAATTGCCAAGTGCCTTATTCTTATTTATGTAATATGACATACAGTTCTAAGCACAAGAGTGTACATTTAATGTTCTGAGATTCCGAATATGACTTAATTTCTCTAAATAAATAAATATAATAATACATAAGGAACTATAAGTGAAAAACTCTGGTGTTAAGGCTATTTTTTTACATTTATTACTGCAAATAAATATCGGTTCTACATATCGGCTATTGGTTTCGCTTGGTTATTAATAATCGGTATCGGTATCGGCCCTGAAAAATCCATATCGGTTGATCCCTAGAGAGCACACATGGACAGGTGAGAGAGCACACATGGACAGGTGAGAGAGCACACATGGACAGGTGAGAGAGCACACCTGAATCTCCACGTCGTAAAGTATGTGATAACACATACATGCATAACAATAATGAATGTAACGGTAGTTTAAAATCTCGTGCTGCACTGCGTGACCATCAACACGTCAGTCAGGTCATGTAATACACGTTGTGTGTATGGTGAAGAGTGCTGACAGTGAAATGATCGCTGGTTTTAAGTAAAGTCACAGATGTACTGAGGTGTTTGAAGTTGCTCTTCATGACAAACAGTGTTCGACACATTGTGTTATTCTAATGTTTCAAAGTAAACAGTCGTCCTGAACTAGGTGTGTGTCCCTGTTTGTCCGTCAGGTGGGCACCAGGAGGTACATGGCCCCTGAGGTCCTGGAGGGCGCCATTAACTTCCAGAGAGACGCCTTCTTGAGGATAGACATGTACGCGCTGGGCCTGGTGCTGTGGGAGCTCACCTCTCGCTGCAAAGCTGCAGATGGTAAGAAACTGGACACGAAATTTGGACAAGAAAAGTGATGATTGAGTAAGACTCTGAAGACAACACGTCCCCCTTCTCTCGGGTCTACTGTGTTTGTCCTGGACTCTGATGGTCCCCCTTATCTCTGGTCTAGGTCCAGTGGATGAGTACATGCTGCCTTTTGAGGAGGAGGTGGGTCAACATCCATCTCTGGAGGACATGCAGGAGGTGGTCGTCCACAAGAAGCTGAGACCGATACTCAGAGAGTGCTGGCAGAAACATGCTGTGAGTCGGACTACGTTACCCATAATGCACCACATACACATGATCTACTTTTGGTTCTGACCCGTGTTGTGGATGTTTTGGTTCTGACTCGTGTTGTTGATGTTTTGGCGCCCCCTGCAGGGTCTGTCTGTCCTCTGTGAGACGATCGAGGAATGCTGGGATCACGAGGCTGAAGCTCGGCTGTCGGCTGGCTGCGTGGAGGAACGCGTCGTGCAAATGCAGCGGCAGACGAGCGTCACGCCACCCGAGGAGATCGTCACAGTCGTCACCATGGTAACCAATGTGGACTACCCGCCTAAAGAGTCCAGCCTATGACGAGGCAGAGGACCAATCAGGACAGAGCAGGGACTCCCTCAACAAGCGTTTTCTGTCTCTGATCACTGGTCAGGTGACCCGGAGGAATACATGGAGGACAGTCTCTGCAGGGTGAGCCACACTGACCTCCACCTCTGACATCATGACCTCCACCTCTGACATCATGACCTCCACCTCTGACATCAGTTCCTGTTTTGTATTACAAAATAAAAGACTTCCTGCAGAGACGTTTTCGACAGTGATGTGACTGTTTGGTTTTAATTTAACGGTTAAAAAGTTTTTGTTTCTGTGAATGAAGAAACAGCTCCTGAATGTCTGTTTGTATAAATATATACACACACACAGGTTAGTATTTTATGTTTATATATATCCTTTCAGATTTTATAATGTTTGTTCCCAGCTCAGTTTGAGTCCAGGTCCAGGTTCATGTCCAGGTCATACAGCTGGCCTGTTTTGGTTCAGTTCAGACAGACTCTGGCGCGTTGGCCCGGTCCATGTGTTCAAAGCTGTCACTGACCACGACCCTGACCATGGGTCAACATGTCCAATCATACGAATAACAGAACCATGGGACCAGAACCGCCCTGATCTCAGTGAAGGTCTCGTCTCAGAACGGACCGATCCGACAAAAGTGATTTATCGTTTTCTGAACTTTGAAAATTTTCATTTTGTTGTGAAAATAATTTGAATTTCATCCTGAAAGTTTCTTCACATTGTTTCTTTGAATTTCCTCCAAAGTTCAGATGTTTATAAAATCATCGAGTTGATTCAGAAATGGAAAGTCAGCAGCTGATCAGCTCAGATCAATAATGCTGATCAATAACGCTGCAGAGTTCGATCGTTCGTGTTCGACTCCGAACGTTTTTCTAATGTTCACTGTTGATTTTTTCTTTTTGTTCTGATTCTGTGGACGAAATGTAGTTCAACATTTTCAAAAATAAAACTGAATTCATCATTAAAGTAGTATATCTGATTGATTCATTGATTGATTCATTGATATATTTCATGTGAAGGAAATCAAATAAATAAATGGTTCAGTGTTTCAGATCAAATCATTTGAAATGAAAAAGTTTCTTCTGCCCATTTTAAATGTTTTGATCATCAAACAACATCGTCCACAAATGTTCCATGAGACGTTCAGGGACACAAATGAGACGTTGAGGGACCTGCAGCTCACTTTGAACTGTACAGAAGACTTTCACTGTATCACCGCAGTAACAACATCTTAACTTATGATGAAAATGAAAGTATATGCTGCGTACATATATGCTGCTCACCCGCGCACACACACACACACACACACACACCTGCTGCTCACCTGCACACACACACACACACACACACACCTGCTGCTCACCTGCGCACACACACACACACACACACACACCTGCTGCTCACCGTTCTCCGTTGGCTCAGTCACTATTTAAACCTCCACACTGTCAGATTGTTGACGCTCCTGCACTCCCTATTTGGACTTCTTGTTGCTGACTCAGCCTGTCTTGGACTCTCCTCTTCACCTGTTCAGGTAAATCACCCTCTGCCATCTGAAGTTAACTTTGAGGCATGTCCTGTGATCTCAGGTTGCTGTGTTCTGTGTAACCACCTTCTCTGTAAACTGACATATTTATGATAAAATGTTTCTTCCTTCATAACTTGAGTGTGAATGAGCTGAGACAGCTCGCTGTTAAATGTCAGCAGGTAGGATGACGTCAGAGGACTCACCTGTACAGAGATGCTGCGACAAACAAAGAAAAAACTTGATGTGTTGACTTTACACTGAGAATGAACGGAGGTGTCGAGGAATGTGCTGCTGTCATGTCTGAACAGAAGTCATCTTAAGTCTGCTTACGTGACTGTTGTGACGGACTTCCCACTGCTCGTCTTTCCGCTGACGGCCTCGTCATTAAAAATCCACTTTGTATCATAAAAGATGTGACGAGCTTCATATCAGAGCTGAACACTTTAAATGTCTCAGAGCAGGAAAATGTTGGAAAAATTCAGTTCAATTTTATTTAGATAGCGTCAAATCATAACTTCAGTTATCTCATGACACTTTCCATACAGAGCTCGATGATGATGATGATGATGTTCAGATGAAGATACAGTGATGTCCACCAGAGGGTGCCATGACATCACATCTCCTCTCTCAGCTGACAGAAACAGTAAACTATAATGTAATATATGTATATAGTCTAATATATATTTTGTGTATGTGATGTTAAGAATCAAGTAAAGTCTGAGCAACATGATGTGACTAACCTTAAATAAAACAGGTTCTGGTTCTTTCCGGCTCGTTCAGGAGAGAGGACGTCCAAACAGCAAAGATTAATTCTTGAAATAACGTAAACGAACTGTTAAAGGTAATGGAGACCAGCAGCACTGCGGTCCAGGACTCGTTGTGACTCTGGTGTTACTCCAGGAGATGGTCTGTGTCAGACCTGAACCTGGACCTGAACCTGAACCTGGACCTGGCCTAGACCTGGAACTCAGCAGGACAAAGCCTGAAGCCTCCTAAGGGGGGCGCCAGAGACCTGAGGGACAAGCAGACATTCTGCAGACGGATCAGGAGGATTTCTTCTTCTTTGGTCCAAAACAAAATGAATGGCCACTGACATCACAGCTGGTTGACTGTGATTGGCTCTCAGCTCAGTGAGAGGTAGAGCTTATGAAACCAGTCTCAGGTGTGTAGACCTGAACCTGAACCTGTTCTTCTGTTAGAGTACAGAACCAGAACACGCTATGTGCTGTGGCCCAGAGGCTGGACTTGAACTGGGCCACCGTGTTTGTGTCTCTGTGTGTTTCCTGTTTGTCGATAAAGTTCTAAATGTTGAAAAATCAAAGATGAATAAAAAACTCAATCTGATGTCACAGAGAGAAGTTGGCCTCCCATTGGTTCCCATAATGCACTGTGTCACCATGTTTTATTCATCTGACCTCAGTGTGACATCATCATGCTGAGGGGCACAGCCCGGCAGGAAACACTCAACAATACACACTTCCTGTTCACACATCACACGCTTTTATTTTGATAGACAAACAGAACCACGTGTCACTTCCTGAACACGTTCTAGATAACCTGACCTGTAAAACAGAACCTCCACAGGAACCTGCAGAACTCTGCTGGTCCGTTCATGAGAAGACAAAAGAGGGCGACCTGGAGTTTTGTTGACCAGGTCAGGGTATATCAACAGGAAGTGACCTGTGAAGTCACAACAGTCAGACATCATCATATGTTAAAGAGCTCATAGTACCACCAGAACACTGTGCTCTCATGCAGCGTTACAAAGTTTACAGGTATCATGAACTCGGTCCTGGTTTTGTGTTTCTGTTTTATTTTGTAGTAACTCTCTCTCTGTGCCGTGTATTTCTACTTCCTGCCTTTGTTCCCGCCTGTTTTGATTCAATCAGAACAACTGCACTCACTTGCACTCACCTGGCTCAGTCACCCTTTAAGCCACAGATCTCCACACTCACTCTGTGTGAAAGCAAGTGTGACATTAACGAAAAGCATAGATAGATGTCTTAACAGAAAATACAGGAATAAAAAATAATAATAATTAAATTGGAAAATTGTGCTTTCACTGTACAAAGGCGCATATTATAGATGTGCAATATTATAACTAAGGCATATTATAGTTGTGAAATAAAGGGCCTATATACATATCAGTTAAACGTTAACTTTGTAAGAATAAGAAAATATATACAGTAAAGTAAATGATGTCCATCAGGAGGAGATGGTCTAGGTCTGTCCTTCCTGTCCGCTGGACCTCCTTCTGTGGTCACAGCAGTTCACAAATCTTGCTGCTATGTTTGCACATTGCTGTACTTCACCCAGCAGGTATGGAAGTTTTTTGATCTTGTCTCAAAGTCTTTCTGGGTGTTTGTGATCTGTGGGAAGTACGTGTCTCTGATGTCTTGGTACAGTTGGCAGGTGGTTAGAAAGTGCAGCTCGGTCTCCACCTGGGCCAAATAACATTCCAGTCTGCTCTGGTTTTTGGTTGATTCTTTCCAGTGTGTCAGATAGTTTTCTTTTTGTTTTCTTATAATTTGGTTTAGTCTGATGGGATTTCTGTTTGGTGGCTCTGCTTGTGTTTGAGTCCCAGAACCAGTTGGCTGAGGGGGCAGCTCTCTACAGTCTCTGTGTGGGTGAGGGCTTTTTTATGGAGCATATTGTGCTCACTTTCTTGAAGGTGATCATAAAATTTAATTGCTCTCTTTTGAATTTTGATGATTAGTGTGTATCGTCCTAATTCTGCTCTGCATTATTACGCATTGTTTGGTGTTTTCCGTTGGAGGATGGATTTGCAGAATTCTGCATGCAGAGTCTCAATTTGGTGTTTATTCCATTTCGTAAAATCTTGGTTGGCAGGTGGACCCCAGACCTCGCAACCGTATAGAGAAATGGGTTCTATAACGGAGTCCAATATTTTGAGCCAGATTTGAATTGGGATGTCTAATTTGATGTTCTTTTTGATGGCGTAAAAAGCCCTTCTCACCTTGTCTCTCAGGTCACTTACAGCTTTGTTGAAGTTTCCTGTGGTGCTGATGTTTAGGCGGAGGTAGGTGTAGTTTTTCGTATGTTCTAGGGCCATCTTAACTAGGAAGAGTTTGTGTTTGTGGTGGTGGAGGCTGGATCCTTTTTGGAATATCATGATTTTTGTCTTGGTTAGATTCACTGTTAAGGCCCAGGTTTGGGAGAAGGTGTGCAGAAGATTAAGGTGTTGTTGTAATCCTTCTTTGGTCGGAGACAGCAAAACCAGGTCGTCTGCGAACAGTAGGCATTTGATTTCTGTGTCTACTAGAGTGATGCCAGCTGCTACAGACTGCTCTAGTGACTTTGCCAATTCATTAATGTAGTTTCGTAGTTTTCTCTGGACCCCTACCCAATGTGACCAGTGATGACATGTATAGCCGCATGTCGTCATTCCACCGCTGGCTGTCGAGGTGGTGTCCAGCAAACGATGTGGGCTTCATAGATAATTGGACACCTTTCTGGGGAAAACCTGGTCTGATTAGGAGAGACGGCATCCATCCCACTTTGGATGGAGCAGCTCTCATATCTAGAAACATGGCCAAGTTTATTAGTCGACCAAAACCGTGACAACCCAGAGTTGAGACCAGGAAGCAGAGCTGCAGTCTTACACGCTTCTCTGCGCCTCCATTAGGGCAGCCACCCACCCAATCCTTTAGTATAGAGACTGTGTCTGTCCCCCGTCCACCTACATTATTTAAAGATAAAACAAACAGAGGAGGAGCTCATCATAAAAACCTAATAAAAATTAAAACAACATCCCCAGCAGTCCAAAATAAGATAATTAAATGTGGACTCTTGAATATCAGGTCTTTGTCCTCTAAAGCTGTTTTAGTCAATGAATTAATGTCTGATTATGGTATTGATTTATTTTGTCTTACTGAAACCTGGCTGCAGGAGGATGAATATGTTAGTTTAAATGAATCCACTCCTCCCAGTCATTGTAATACTCATATTCCTCGAAGTACTGGTCGAGGTGGTGGAGTTGGAGCCATATTTGACTCAAGTCTATTAATAAAT
Organism: Argyrosomus regius; assembly: GCA_946959425.1. Classification (NCBI taxonomy): domain Eukaryota; kingdom Metazoa; phylum Chordata; class Actinopteri; family Sciaenidae; genus Argyrosomus; species Argyrosomus regius. The sequence continues at coordinate 109,759 of CAMPSB010000220.1, forward strand.
CCTAAACCTAAACTAAATTATAACTCGTTTGAAAGTCTTGTTCTTAGCCTTGCTCACCCAACCTGGAAAACATTACAGCCAATTCTATTTGTTATAGTATATCGTGCTCCTGGTCCTTACTCTGAATTTTTATCTGAATTTGCAGAATTTGCATCAGGCTTGATCCTTAAAACAGATAAAGTAATTATTGTAGGTGATTTTAATATTCATGTGGACAACCACAATGATAGTCTTAGTACTGCGTTTATCTCTTTGTTAGATTCAATTGGCTTCTGTCAGAGTGTAAATAAACCGACTCATTGTCTGAACCACACTCTTGATCTTGTTCTCTCATATGGCATTGAAATTGATCATCTAATAGTCTTTCCACAGAATCCTCTTCTGTCAGACCATTTTTTAATAACCTTTGAGTTCAAATTACTGGACTATAAGCCTTTCTGCAGAAACTCCTACAGCAGATGTTTATCTGATAGTGCTGTAGCCAAATTTAAGGAAGTGATTCCTTCAGTATTGAATTCAATGACTTGTCTCAATGTAGCAGAGGACTTGTCTGCTTCCTTTAGCCCCTCACAAATAGATCATCTGGTTGATAGTACTACAGGCTCATTACGAACAACTCTAGACTCTATTGCACCTCTGAAAAAGAAGATAATTAAACAAAGGAGGTTAGCACCATGGTATAGCCAGCAGACTCGCAACTTAAAGCAAGAGGCACGTAAATCTGAACACAAATGGCGTGCCACTAAACTGGAAGAATCTCATTTAGCCTGGCAAGATAATCTTAAAACATACAGGAAGGCTCTCCGTAGTGCCAGAGCAGCCTACTACTCTTCATTAATAGAGGAAAATAAGAACAACCCCAGGTTTCTCTTCAGCACTGTAGCCAGGCTAACAGAGAGCCACAGCTCTATTGAGCCATCCATTCCTTTAGGTCTAAGTAGCAATGACTTCATGAGCTTCTTTAATGATAAAATTATAACTATTAGAGACAAAATTCATCACCTCTTGCCCTCAACAGGCACTGATCTGCATTCTGATACAGCAAGTTTGGAAACAGCTGTAAAACCTGATATATATTTAGACTGTTTTTCTCCAATCGACCTTCATCAAATAACTTCAATAATTTCTTCATCTAAGTCGTCAACCTGTCTCTTAGATCCCATCCCAACCAGGCTGGTCAAGGATGTTTTACCTCTAGTTAGCCCTTCTTTATTGGATATGATTAATCTGTCTTTATTATCAGGATATGTACCACAGTCCTTTAAAGTAGCTGTAATTAAACCTCTTCTTAAAAAGCCCACTCTAGACCCAGAGGTTTTAGCCAATTACAGACCGATATCAAACCTTCCCTTTCTCTCTAAGATACTTGAGAAAGCTGTAGCCAATCAGCTGTGCGACTTTCTCCATAAGAACAGTTTATATGAGGATTTTCAGTCAGGATTTAGAGTGCATCATAGCACAGAGACCGCACTAGTCAAAGTTACAAACGACCTCCTAATGGCATCAGACAAAGGACTCATCTCTGTACTTGTCCTGTTAGATCTTAGTGCCGCATTTGACACCATTGACCATCAAATTCTTTTACAGAGACTGGAACATCAAATTGGCATCAAAGGAACCGCCCTAAGCTGGTTTAAGTCTTATTTTTTAGATCGTTCTCAGTTTGTTCTAGTCAGTGATGAATCCTCCATGCATACCAAAGTTTGTCATGGAGTCCCACAAGGTTCTGTACTCGGACCACTTCTATTCAGTTTATATATGCTTCCTCTAGGGAACATTATTAGGAATCACTCCGTTAATTTTCATTGTTATGCCGACGACACCCAATTATATTTATCGATCAAGCCTGATGAAACCAATCAATTAACTAAACTCCAAGCATGCCTTAAAGATATAAAAAGTTGGATGACCTTCAATTTTCTGATGTTAAATTCAGACAAAACTGAAGTTCTTGTAATTGGACCCAAAAACATCAGAGACTCTCTCTCTAGAGACTTAGTTACCTTAGATGGGATCACCCTGGCCTCCAGCTCCACCACAAAGAATCTTGGAGTTGTTTTTGATCAGGATTTGTCCTTTAATGTCCACATAAAACAAATTTCAAGGACTGCATTCTTCCATTTACGTAACATTGCCAAAATCAGACGCATTGTATCTCAAGCAGATGCAGAAAAACTAGTCCACGCATTTGTTACTTCTAGGCTGGACTATTGTAACTCATTGTTATCAGGCTGCTCCAATAAGTCTCTTAGGACTTTGCAGCTAATTCAGAATGCTGCTGCACGTGTTCTGACAGGAACCAAGATCAGAGATCACATCTCTCCCATTTTGGCTTCCTTGCATTGGCTACCTGTTAAATCTAGAATAGAATTTAAAATTCTTCTCCTTACATACAAAGCTCTTCATGGTCAGGCACCATCATATCTAAAAGAGCTCATAGTACCTTACTACCCCTCTAGAACACTGCGCTCTCAGAATGCTGGGTTCCTTGTAGTTCCTATAGTTTCCAAAAGTAGATTGGGAGCCAGAGCTTTCAGCTATCAAGCTCCTCTTCTGTGGAACAAACTACCATTTTGGGTTCGGGAGGCAGACACGGTCAACACTTTTAAGAGTAAACTTAAGACTTTCCTTTTTGATAGAGCTTATAGTTAGGGCTGGCTCAGGTCATCCCTTAGTTATGCTGCTATAGGACTATACTGCCGGGGGACTCCTCCTTTCAGGGTTATGCCTAGCCAGGCATGGTATTGGTTGAAGATGCAGTCACATCTCCCTTTACTGAAAACCCTCTCTCTCCCCTCTCTCTCTCTCTCTCTCTCTCTCTCTCTCTCTCTCTCTCTCTCACCATCACCACCACCATCTGTAAACATACATGTCTGTCATACATGTACATTAATGCATCTTACTAACTAAACTTCTTCCCCGGAGTTTCTGTGCTCTTTTGTCCAGCAGGTTCTCGTGGATCGTGACTGCTGCTGTGGTCCTGCATGACGTCCACTACATATATTATTACTGTCATTAATGTTACCAGATCTCCATTACAGTTTATAGTAACTTAGTTAATGATTTGCTGCTGCTGTGCATCTGTGTCTCTCTATCTCTATCACAGGTTCCACTGCTACTGTAATCATTTTATCATTCATTGTAATCCATTGTCATTTTTCATTGTAATTACACAAAATGTTTCTGTTGACTTGTTGACTGTACACGTGACATCTATTGCACGTCTGTCCGTCCTGGGAGAGGGATCCCTCCTCTGTGGCTCTTCCTGAGGTTTCTTCCACTTTTTTCCCTGTTAAAAGGGTTTTTTGTGGGCAAGTTTTTCCTCACTCGAACCGAGGGTCTAAGGACAGAGGGTGTCACTCCCTGTACAGACTGTGAAGCCCTCCGAGGCAAAATGTATTTTGCGACTTTGGGCTATACAAATAAAATTTGATTGATTGATTGATTAATGTATATGTTGAAGAGGGTCGGGCTCAAACTGCATCCCTGTCTAACCCCCCGGCTTTGGGGGAAGAAGTCTGTGTGTTTTTTGCCAATTTTAATGGCGCACTTGTTGTTTGTGTACATTGAGTTTATGATGTCGTGTGTTTTTCCTCCAACCCCACTTTCCAAAAGTTTGTACAGCAGACCCTCGTGCCAAATAGAATCAAATGCCTTTTTGAAATCAACAAAACAGGAGAATAATTTGCCTTTTTTTTGTTTATTTGGTTGTCGATCAGGGTGCTGAGGGTAAAAATATGGTCTGTTGTGCGATAATTTGGTAGAAAACCAATTTGGGATTTGCTCAGGACATTATTCTCTGAGAGGAAATGAAGGAGTCTGTGGTTTATGATCATACAGAGGATCTTTCCGAGGTTGCTGTTGACACAGACTCCACGGTAATTATTGGGGTCAAGTTTGTCACCACTTTTGTGGAGCGGTGTTATCAGTCCTAGGTTCCAAATATTGGGAAAAATCCCAGCGCTAAGGACAATGTTAAAGAGTTTTAATATAGCCAATTGGAATTAGAGGTCTGTGAACTTTATAATTTCATTTAGGATGCCGTCGACACCACAGGCTTTCTTGGTTTCAAGTGATTTTATTTTGTCCTGTAGTTCTTTTAGTGTAATTGGGGAGTCTAGTGGGTTCTGGTAGTCTTTTATGGTTGACTCTAAGCTTTCTAGTTTATCTTGTATGTGTTTTTGTTGTTCATTCTTCTCTATTGGGCCAAATAGATTGGTGAAGTGGTTTACCCATATTACTGTTTTAATGTTTCATTATAGTGAAGGCAGAAAATTGTTTAAAAGTACTTGTACTTGTTGTTGCCTAATAGCGTTTTGGTATATTTATGCACTATTTTCTTTCCATTTGTAGCATGTTTTAATAGGATGTAGTTTGGTTTGCTGTGATACCTCCAGATTGCATGTTGATCTGTTCAAATAGAGTGTGGTTTTGCTGTGGTCTGATAGGGGTGTTAGTGGGCTGACTGTGAACGCTCTGAGAGACACTAGGCTGAGGTCTGTGATGAAGTAATCTACTGTGCTGTCACCCAGACATGAGCTGTAGGTAAACTTACCATAGGAGTCCCCTCGGACTCTATCATTGACTATGTACAGTCCCAGGGAACGACAGAGCTGTAGGAGTTGTGTCCCATGTTTGTTTGTTGTTTTGTCGTAGTTATGCCTGGGGGGGCATATTGGGGAGAGGATGTTTCTACCTCCTGGAAGGTGTTTGTCCCCCTGGGTGCTCAGGGTGACCGGTTCTCGGCCTGTCCTGGCATTCAGGTCTCCACAAACTACAATGTGACCATAAGCCTGGAAGTCGTTAATTTCTTCCTCTGGGATGGAGAACATGTCCTCTTTAAAATATGGGTTTCATTTGGGGGAATGTAGGTGGCACATAAGAGGATATTTTTCTCAGTTGATGTGAGTTCTTTATTTATTTCTAACCAGATGTAAAAGGTTTCTGTTTTGATTACCTTAATGGAGTGGGTCAATTCAGATTTGTACCATATTAGTATACCTCCCGAGTCTCTTCCCTGTTTGATTCCTGTTAACTCGGAGGATGGTACTACAAGCTCTCTGTAGTTTACAGGGCAGCCAGTTGGACCATCTCCTCTGTGCCATGTCTCCTGTAGGACAAAAATGTCTGTATTTTGTATTTTTTGTATGTATGTATTTCTTTGGTGAAGTCTTTGTTCCTGCTCTTGAGGCCAAAGGCAGTCGACCTCAGACCTTGTATATTCCAGGATGAAATAGTGATGGATTTTCGTTCCATGTTTCATGGTGTAGTTGTTCCAGAGTTTTTAAGCCTGGACGATGATTGTGTAGAGCTCACTGGGCACGGGATGGAAGTCCCATCTGGGTACTTGGGAATTTGCACTTGGGAATGTGGAAGAGGCTTTTTCTATCACCCCCTTGATAGACTTTGCCACCTCTTCTCCCTGTGCTCTCAGGTCATTTGTGCCTGTGTGTATGATGATATGGCTGGGGGACTCTAGGTGATCCTCCGTCAAAAGCTCCATGGCATGACTGGTATTGCGGCACTTGAATTTTGCAATTCTGTGGTTTGGGAAAAGTTTTTTCTCTTCAACATATCTCCCATTTGAGTCTATGAGGAGAAAAATTTGTGGGTTTTGGGTTGGGCTGCTTTCTGTAGGTGGGGTAGTGTTGTTTGTTGGAGGAGGGGTCTCTTGGGTTGGTGGTGTTGCTGATTGGCTGGGACTGTGTGGGTCCTGTTGTTCCTCTGCAGCTTCTTGTAGGGTGGTAGGTGGTGCTCTCATGGGTTGTACTCTGGTTAACGTTCTCATCTCATCTTGGAGCTTCTGCACCTCTCCTCTCTCTCTATCTGCCCCCCTCTCTCTCTATCTGCCTCTCTCTCTCTCTCTATCTGCCCCCCCCCCCCCTCTATCTGCCTCTCTCTCTCTATCTGCCCCTCTCTCTCTATCTGCCCCCCCCTCTCTATCTGCCTCTCTCTCTCTCTATCTGCCCCTCTCTCTCTCTATCTACCCTGTACGGTCTAGACCTGCTCTGTATGGATGTATATATATATATATATATATATCCATAACTGAAGTTATGATTTATATATAAATAAAACTGAATTGAATTTTTGTTTGAACCAAAATCCTCAAACAAAAACAATTTATTACCAACAAACTCTAATTAGTGACTTCAGTCTGAAGGATTTAGTTCCTGATTTCAGCCCCCTCACCTCACTTCTTCTTCCTAACATGAAGGTAAGAGTTGAGTTTGTCTGTTCAGGGCTCCTGTAGAAACATGGTGGTTCAACACTGAGGAAGAGGAGCTGCAGCGTCTGTAGATATAAAGTCTGATTTTAACAGAGGTGTCAAGTAAGGAAGTACAAATACTTCGTTACCTTACTTAAGTAGAATTCTATACTTCACTGGAGTAATTATTTTTCAGCCGACTTTTTACTTCTACTCCTTACATTTTCACGCAATTATCTGTACTTTCTACTCCTTACATTTTTAAAACAGCCTCGTTACTCGATTTCCGTCATTCAGACTTCACAGAGGCGACTGATGGGATCAGTGTAGATCTGAGGAGAACAAAAGTGTTGGCTGTTTTTTATTGACAGATTGTCACACTCTGCAGCCAATGGTATCGTTTACAGCGTGTGCGCCTGACCAATGACAGTGTAATGACCCACACAGGGCGGGATCTAAACACGGAGCATCGGCGCTAAAGTTTAGCTGCTTAGCATGGACTCGTCGTGACTGCGTCACAGAGCTGTGACGTCATTTTGAAACTCAATTAAAGTTTAGTCAACATGTGAGAACTCATCTGACACAGAGAGTCTCCTGTTGTGTGTCTGGACTTTGTCTGCAGTGTGTCCGTGTGAACGGTTTCATTCAGCTCTTCTCCCTCCCCTCTGGCACCGTGAGTTACCATGGTTACGGGAACGCCCTGAAACTTTATAATGATAATCAATAAGAAGTTTTTTGGTTAGTGACTGTACAAAATCATGAATGTAGCCTGATTGTACCTCTGCTGAAATCTTGTATTATAACATATGTAACAGATGTAAAGCCTCAGAGACTCTTTAAACATTAACAGTATGTAGTGATGACAGAAAGGTGAGAGCTCACCATCACACTGAAACTGTCACAAGGCTGAAAAAGTTGCTCTTATTGTTATTTAATAAGAGCATTTATTATTTATTGTCTGATAACACCCACGCACTTTACAAGAAGGGCCAGAGTCGCCTCCACCTGCTGAGCAGACTGAGGTCCTTCAGAGTGTGCAGGGCTCTCCTCAGGACTTTCTATGACTCTGTGGTGGCCTCAGCCATCTTCATGCTGTGGTCTGCTGGAGAGGGGGCAGCACAGACAGGGACAGGAGCAGACTCAACAGACTGATCGGGAGAGCGAGCTCTGTCCTGGACTGTCCTCTGGACGCCATAGAGGAAGTGGGTGAGAGGAGGATGTTAGCAAAGCTGACATCCATCATGGACAACACCTCTCACCCCCTACACGACACTGTGGGCTCCCTGAGCAGCTCCTTCAGCAGCAGACTGATACACCCACGGTGTAAGAAGGAGAGGTTCAGCAGGTCTTTCATCCCTGCCGCTGTCAGGCTGTACAACACCTGCAACACCTGAATCATGTTGTACTTTCTGTTTCCTGTTTTTCCAATTACCCACCACTCACTTGACTCTTTTATTATCTGTACTTATATCTCTACTCCGATAACTTAACAATATTATTTATATCATGGCTATTACTTTTACAAAATATCATGGTTACTACTTTTACAATATTATTTATATCATGTCTACTACTCTTACAATACTATTTATATCATGGTTACCACTTTTGCAACATTATTTATATCATGGTTACTACTTTTTACATTATTATTTATAGCATGTTTACTACTCTTACAATATTATTTATATTATGGTTACTACTTTTGCAATATTATTTATTACATGGTCACTTACATTGCAATTTTTCATATTATGGTCACTTTACCTTACAATACTTTTTATATCATGCCACTTTACCTCAAGTACTTGTTTTGCACATTGTCTGTTTTCGTTCTTGTTTATTGTGTAGGTTATAAGTTACTTCTGTCTGTTCGTTGTGCTGTGTACTACACTTTTTTCTTTTTCTTTTTCTTTGCTGCTGTGACAAGTAAATTTCCCCGTTGTGGGATGAATAAAGTATATAATCTAATCTAATCTAATCTAATCTAATTTAATCCTAGTGCTGTTTGTTTAATGTATTTTTCTGATTCATTCTGAAATGATTAGAGGCTCACTGGAAACAATATTAATAATAATAATAATAATAATTAATAATAATGATGATGAGGAGAAGAAGAAGTAGAAAAATAACGTACTGAAGTTCTGTAGATGGTTGATTATTTGAAAGAGTAAAACTTGAGACAAACTTGGCAACAAAAAGAGTATCAGTTTGATGTCATAGATTAAAAATTCCATTGTAAAGACAATAAAGAAAAGTGTGAACAGAACAACTCTTTAAAGCATTTTCTTTACATTACTTTTACTTTTATACTTTAAGTGGTTTTGAAGCCAGTACTTTTACACTTCTACTTGAGTAAAAAGCTTGAGTTGATACTTCAGCTTCTACAGAGGTCTTTTTAAACCCTAGTATCTATACTTCTACTTGGGTAATGAATGTGAATACTTTTGACACCTCTGGATTTTAATTTATTAATAACACCGAGTGATGAAGATTAACCTGAACTTTAATACATTAAATGTTTTTTTAATGACTCAGCAACATTTCAAACTGTTTTAAACTAACAAATAATAATTCATAATGATCAGTTTGAGCTCTTATTTATATAATAATAATATGATTGATGTTTTCATCAAAGAGTTAATCATATTTGCTAATATTAATGTTCCCATCTCTGTTGGACCAGGATCTGGTCTCTGTTGGTATCCGCTCTGTCCTGCCGTCGGGGGACTTCCTGAGCTTTCATCCAGCTAAAAGGTGCCGTTGCTAAGTGATGGCGGTGCAGCACTGGAAGCGTCTCTTCCCCGCCGGCCGTCCAGCTCTGCAGCCAACATTAAAACCAAACACACCCGAGGGCTCTGCAAACACTTCCTGGTCCTGAATCCAGACACCGAGGGGGACCTTTAGTCCTCATCGTGTCGACCTGCTCTGACAGAGTCTACAGAGCGCTGACCTGGAATCAGCTGAACAGGGCTGGCAGTGAGCAGATGTCCTGTGGGGTTTTCATCCACAGAGGACAACTTTCAGGCTTCAGCTGCCTTCAGCTCTTTGTGTTGACGTGATGCTTTTCTGTTCCCATCCGCTGCCTCTGCTGGTTCTTCACATGATGGATCCAATCAAACCCAGAACAGAAAGAAGGTGTCAGGACCGCCAACCGGCACAGTCCACAGGCCCGAGTCCACAGAGTGGATCACATGTTGAAGGTTAGTTTACTGACACTGTGATATTCGAGCTGGTTTGAATCAAACATGTTCTTTATTGAACATCAAAGAAACAACAGACTCCACGAAAACATGTGTCATGAAGACATGAGGACATGAAGACATGAAAACTAGAGATGCACCGATGCATTGGCTGAACATCGGCATCGGCCAATGGTCGCCTCCTTAACTGCCATCGGCCATTGGCAAATAAAGATGACATTCACCGATGGCAGTGGCCAATGATTATATGTTGATTTACATGTCGCATGAACGCTGTGCTGAGGAGAAACCTTTCTTTTTTCCTTTTTTTTTGGAGGCTCCGAAACCCCACTGCACACGTCTCTGGCACGTCGCGTACACGCCGCGGTTTTGGTCCGCCCTGTACGCGACTTCAAGCGCCACCGGGAGACGTGGATCTTTCTCGAAGCGTCCCAGAAGTGTCTCTACACACTGAATACGCGTCTGTTCTATTTTTGACGCTTGACGCGAGCAGCACACGTCAATCTACACAGAGCACCTCGAGCGGGTGGAAGCCAGACACAGAAAAAGCAAAGAGAATACGGTGGATTTTCAAAATAAAATACCCCGTGCAAACTGCCGGTCGTAAAAACAGACAAAAGCGAAATTAAGTAACTACGTAGCATATTTACACATGTAGAAGCATATTTAAAAGAACATACACTGGGAAAATGGCCAAATCTGAGCAAGTAAACAAAGTCGGGTGGGCTAAACGCTCGCTTCTGAAACTCTCCCGGTGGGGTTTGACGTCGCGTGCAGGACGGACCAAAACCGCAGCGCGTACACGACGTGCCACAGACGTGTGCAGTGGGGTTTCGGAGTCTCTAAAAAAAAGGAAAAAAAAAATGTTTCTCTTTAGCACAGCGTTCATGCGACATGTAAATCAACATATAATCATCGGCCACTGCCATCAGTGAATGTCATCTTTATTTGCCAATGGCTGATGGCAATTAAGGAGGTGAATGCATCGGTGCATCCCTAATGAAAACATGAGGACATGAGGACATGAAGACATGAAAACATGAAGACATGAAGACATGAGGACATGAAGACATGAGGACATGAAGACATGAGGATATGAAAACATGAGGACATGAAGACATGAGGACATGAGGACATGAAGACATAAAGTGTTCAGTGTTCTAGTGTAAAGTGTTCTTACATGAAGTCAGATCAGGTCCTGAGGCTCTGCTGAGGGGAAATCAAAGCAGAGGAGATGCTGTATGAACCTCCTCAGCCCCCTCGGCCCCGCGGGACTTCATGATTAGAAGAAAAGGATCTGGAATATTTTCCATTTGCTCCGATGAAACGAGTATTATCACAGTCCTCCTCACAGATCATCAACTTCAGAGGTGAACGAGTCTCCATAGACCCCGACAGGAAGCCGCTTTAAACTTAATGCTAATTATTTACAAATGTGAGGCAGCGTGGACAGATCCCGACCCTCGATCCCGACCCTGGATCCTGACCCTGGATCCCGACCTGGATCTGTACCTGGATCTGGACCTTGATCCAGACCTGGATCTATACCTGGATCCTGAACATTCAATGTGTGATGGGTCACGTGAAGGAGGAGGAGCTTTTTGTTCAGGACTCAGTTCAAAGACAAAGACTGAAGCCCCCTCATGGGGGGCGCCAGAGAGCTGAAGAAAATGCTGCAGCCATCCACAACCATAGTTGTTCTGGCTGCACCAGGTCACCAGATGGTCAACCTCCCACCTGTAGGCGGACTCGTCACCATCAGAGATGAGTCCGATGAGGGTGGTGTCGTCCGCGAACTTCAGGAGCTTGACAGACTGGTGACTGGAGGTGCAGCTGTTGGTGTACAGGGAGAAGAGCAGAGGAGAAAGAACGCAGCCTTGGGGGGATCCGGTGCTGATGGTCTTTGAGTCAAAGATGTGTTTTCCCAGCTTCACATGCTGCTTCCTGTCAGACAGGAATGATAGAGCTGCAGAGCGGAGAGTCGCTGCTGGGACGCTGCTGAGACATTCCGCGGTGCGCCCTGTGTGAATGGTTTCATTGATTAGAGTGGCAGCGATCAGCTCCGGTGACCGTGGCGCAGCCGTTCCGCGGCGCTTACGTCCCTTGTGTGAATAGGCCTTTAATCTGTCATGACTTCATCAGCAACATCACTTCCTGTTGATATGATTCAGTGTGACATCACTTCCTCTCAGATATCAGAGAAACAGACTCAGCAGAACTCCCCTGACAATCTCGGACCACAGTGTCTGTAGATATAAAGTCTCATTTTAACTTAATGAACACAGAGTTAATTATAATTAATGTGGACCCTTAAATCCTTTTTTCATTTGTTCTTTCTTTAAATATAAAAACATTATTTTTATTTTCAGCGTGCAGCAGAACGTTCAGGTTAATTTTCACATGAAGGTTTGAAAATGTTTGAAATGAACACAAAGGCTCTAAAAACAGTTCCTGATTCTTCATAAACATGTTTGAGTTTGACCTGCAGCTGAGCCACAGCAGACTTCAGATCAAATATTAATTCACATGTAAACACAGAGTGGATCATTAAAACTGGAGCTCATCGTCTTTTCACATGTTTTATATCAGAAATGGACAAACAGCTGTGAAGTGATGCAGATTTGATCTTCGGTCAGCACTCAGCCGCTCTGCAGTGAATCTTCATTCATGAATTTACTGCTGCACAGAGCAGCATAAAGAGATGGATGTTCTCTGATCTCAGGACAGTCTCAGCCCAAAGAAACATGGATCCACATGACCTGAGCTGGGCCCGGTCCAAATGATATCTGGGTCTCTTTTAAATGGAGTCAGCTTGTCCTTTTGATCCTTTGGCTCCGATTATCATAGGATCCATATGGGGTCAGTTCTAACAGATCTGGATCATCGGATCCAATCGAGTCAAGACAAAGTCAACAACTTTACTTCACTTGATTTGACTGACAAATTAAAAATCTCATTGACTTTCCATAGACGAGGACAGTGTCTCCATGTTTCTTTGGAGCTGCAGGTTTTTGTCCCGTGGGCTTTCCATAGATTTAGATGTTGTCCGTCCGCCTGCCGTCTGTTTGAACGACACTTCCTGGTGTTTCTCTCTGATTGTTCTGAAGTAACAATGAGGGTCCGGTCCGTTTGTGTTGGCAGCCATGATGTTTCTGTTGAAGCCAAACAAACGATTGTTTTCAGGTTTTTATCAGATTTCATCTGAGCTGAACAGAACCGTGTTCAGACCACTGCTCGCCTCTTCTTCACCGTTTACATCTGAAATGTGATCGTCGTTATGTGGAAGTCATAAAGATTTCTATTCAATTCAATTTTATTTTATTTATACAGCACCAAATCATAACTTCAGTTATCTCATGACACTTTTCATACAGAGCAGGTCTAGACTGTACTCTTTATAATATTATTTACAGTGACCAACAGTTCCACCATGAGCAAGCACTTGGCGAACACCTGACACCAGACAGAACCAGTCAGAGCCAGTTAGTCAGCCAGAACCAAAGAACTTTGAAAAGTTCCTCAAAGAACCAAAGTGGTTGGTTCTGGTTCAGTAAAGAACCGGTTTTAAATGTTCTTGTTCTTCATGGACTGTTCTGTTTCTGTTCTGTTGAGGTGTCGGCTTCAGAGAAGAACAAAAAGTCCAGCTCACTTCGTCACTCTGAGAGGAGCATCGTTATATGTCATGAACTCTCAGTAACAAGGTTACTACAACAAACTACTTTTTCATTTCATTTAATTTTTAATTAAGAACCTCAACTTTTTGGAGGGAACTAACTTCCTGTAGATACCTGTTGGGTCGCCGAGGTCAGCTGTGGGTTGTTGAGTTGCATGCCGCTTGTCATTGGTCGATTATCACTTTTTGGTCACTTTCTTGTATGAACTGTTTTCTGTGAGCGTCATCGTCATAGTCCAGCAGCTCCTCGTCAACACAAAAACACTCAGCTGATCAACAGGCAAACACTGCTGTACTGTCAGATGCTCACTCGGCGGCTTGGCCCACTTGGCGGCTCGCTCGCCGCCAGCCCGCTCGCTCACTTGCTCAGGCTGCTGAAGGATGAATTACAGGCTGCCAGTGTGAGTGTGATGTGTGTGATTTTACCCAGCAGGATGCCTGCAGGACTCTGTGACAGCTGCTCATTACACCTTCAGATGAATGAAAGGGACTGTGGCTGTAATGGACCTCCTGACACTCTCTGCTCTGTTTACAGTGAAACTAAACCACTTTGCTGTCTGGACTCCAGAGAAATACTCATCTCTGATTGGTCTGTGAATCTTCAGCTGATGAACTCAAGTGCAAGTGTAAATAAAGAGTCTTTGACAGGCCAATCGGCTCTCTACAATGACCCAAGTTCAGGTCCAGTCATCTTTGGTCCGTTTGGAGCTGGTTTTGTCTGTCTATAGATAAATATGCATTCAGAACTCTGAACTTTTTATGGTACTTTAAGAATTTAAAGACGAGATCAGTCACACAGAGACATTACAGAAGTTAGAATTAGAATTAGAATCACTTTTATTAGCCTGGTATGTGAACACCCACGAGGAATTTGACTCCAGTTACACTTTGCTCTCTTAGTACAAACATCAGAATCAGAATCAGAATCAGAAAAAGCTTTATTGCCAAGTACGATTTTACACATACAAGGAATTTGTTCTGGTGGCGTTGGTGCATGACAAACATTCTCTAAATATTATATTTTTTATATTTTTATTTACTTTTATTAACCCTAACCGTGAGGTTCTGGTCCTGATGGACTGCAGCCTCCTGCCAGAGGGGAGTGTCTCAGAGAGTTTGTGTCCAGGGTGGGAGGGATCAGCCACAATCTTTCCTGCATGTCTCAGGGTCCAGGAGGTGTACAGGTCCTGGAGAGACGCAAGATTGCAGCCAATCACCTTCTCTGCAGACTGAATGACACACTGCAGTCTGCCCTTGTCCTTGGCAGTGGCAGCAGCATACCAGATGGTGATGGAGGAGGTGAGGATGGACTCAATGATGGCTGTGGCATCAAACATATATAGACACAGGTACAGTTAAAAAACAAAAACTAAGGACTTGACAGGTAAAACGTAGATATAAACATAAACAAGAACAAGAACAAAAACTATGTACATGTAAAAAGGTAAATATATATATATATATCTTTTCGGGTCAAAAAGATACCCGAGATCCAACAAACTGATCAACTGCAGTGATTCCCTGTTTGTTGGTTTCATGTGGACGTCGTGGAGCAGGGACGGGCGGTTCAGTGTCTCAGGGTTTGCAGAGAAAGATTTGTATGTTTTTAAAAACTTCAGGAAGTTGAAATAAACAACATCATTACAATCACTATAACTTGATGTTTCAGGTGAACAGGTCCATCACCATAAAGCTGATTTTTCACGTTAGAACAGTTTTTTTTTGTGTGTTTTCTGAAACATTATATTAACATTATATTAAATTTATTCATTGAATAAGGCAGTATCTCATTAAAATCCAGGCTCCAGATGATGTGGTGGGAAGTGGTGACAGACTTTTAAAACTCTGTTTTTCAGATGAAAGACGACGTTCAGAGCAGGTAGTAATTAAAGCGAGGCCATCCTGTGTGGAGCAACACGCAATACACGTGTCCTTCGACTTTAATGAAGCAAACCTGGAAACCGTTTGAGAGCAGCCGGGTCACATGTGTGGGGGGCAACGACCACCCTCAGCGTGGAAACATGGATCATAAGCCAACATGAGGAGTCACTAAAGACATTCAGGTCCAGTATCAGGTTGTGTTTTCACAGTGTCAGAACTCAGAAGACTTAGACAGAAATAAACATGTTTACAGCCTTTTGGTCTTTAGCTAATTTTTTGTTTGCCTTATAATGATCTCACCTACAGAGCTCTGATTGGTTGACAGCAGATCATGATCAATGAAGAAGAGCTTCCCTCCCCTCCGCTGATATTAATCCATCGAGCATCTAAACAGGTTTCAGCTCTGACTGTTTCATATTCGAATATTCTCGTAATAATCCGACCTTTTATCAGATTAACAGATTTTCTTTCTCTCACATGCGACTGACCCAACACCCCCCCCACCCCCCACCCCCGACACTGCTCCAGGTTAATGGCATCATGGGAAAACAAACATGGATTTGAGAGAAGTCGACAGATCAGATGAAATCCCTCCAACACGCAGGTGAAAACAAGCACATGATGAAAAACAGAAAACATGACGAGACATGAGGAGACACAGTGTGACCACATTAGTGTGTTACAGAACATGTGAGAGAACAGGTTACAGAGTGTGTTACATAACGTGTTAGAGAACACGTTACAGAGCGTGTTACAGAGCATGTTAGAGAACACGTTACAGAGCGTGTTACAGAACACGTGAGAGAACACGTTACAGAACATGTTAGAGAACAGGTTACAGAACAGGTTACAGAGCGTGTTAGAGCACACGTTACAGAGCGTGTTACAGAACACGTGAGAGAACACATTACAGAACACGTTAGAGAACAGGCTACAGAACACATTACAGAGCGTGTTACAGAACACGTTACAGAGCATGTTACAGAGCGTGTTACAGAACATGTGAGAGAACACGTTACAGAGCGTGTTACAGAACATGTGAGAGAACGCGTTACAAAGTGTGTTACAGAACACGTTACAGAGCATGTTACAGAACATTTCTGACAATGTTTTTTGGTGTTATTGGTCTTCTTTCTGGCCTTCCATATATCATCATGTATGGTGATATATTGGTATTTTTGGTCTCTTTGGCCTTCTGTACTGTCTGCTCATATTTCATGTCGTACTTGATGTTTTTGGTCCTTCTAGCCTTCTGTACATTCATCTTTGTTATTTTTGGTCCTTCTAGCCTTCTGTACGTTCATCTTTGTTTTTTTTGGTCCTTCTGGCCCTCTGTATATCATCTTTGTTATTTTTGGTCCTTCTGGCCCTCTGTAATTTTTTCTTTGTTTGGCCGTCGTCTCGCTGCATACCAACATGGGCGAGCGACACAGACACAGACAGCAGAGAGAGAGAGGGGGTGGATGGTGTGTTTAGGGCACTCTGTCTTCTTTCCCAGCATCCTCTGGGGGACGGAGTGAGCCAACAAACCCTCCTCCCTCTCTGGAACACCTAATCCCTGAATCCAGTCCAACCACTGCAGAGTCCTCACTCAGCCGCCTGTGAGCCGGGAATGCACAGCTCAGAGCAACGCAACCGGCAACATGTTGTCACGACAGCAGCAAAATGTTTTCATGATAGATTTACAGACTAAATTCATATCATATAATCCAACATGAAACACACAGAACATACATGAAACACACAGGACATGCGTGAAACACACAGAACATACATGAAACACACAGAACATACGTGAAACACACAGAACATACATGAAACACACAAAATATACATGAAACACACAGAACATACATGAAACACACAAAATATACGTGAAACACACAGAACATACATGAAACACATAGAACATACATGAAACACACAGAACATACATGAAACACATAGAACATACATGAAACACACAAAATATACATGAAACACACAAAATATACGTGAAACACACAGAACATACACGAAACACATAGAACATACATGAAACACACAGAACATACATGAAACACACGGAACATACATGAAACACATAGAACACACATGAGTACATGAGAACATAAGTGAAACACAGAACATACATGAAACATAAAACATACGTGGAACACACAGAACATACATGAAAGATAAAACATACGTGAAACACACATGAAACACACGGAACATACATGAAACACATAGAACACACATGAAACACACAGAACATACAGGAAACATAAAACATACGTGAAACACACAGAGCATACATGAAACACACAGAACATTAGACAACAATATGAGACAGAATGAGACAATACGAGTCAAAACAAGACATTACAGAAATCAGAAAAACATTTATTACCAAGTATGATTTTTCACATACAAGTTGAATTTGTTCTGGTGAAATTGGTGCATAACAAACATTCTCTAAAGATATAAGAAAAATAAAGAAAATCAAGTATTAAAAACATAAACAATATAAATATATAAACACTATGTTTTCAAATATAAAGAGCAGTACAGCTGTGGTGATGTGCAAATGTTCAGTGTGCAGAATATTTTAACAAAACAAGGAAGTCCAACAGATGCTAAGTAGACAACTGTTTGTCGTCTTTCTGTCAGTAAATGTAACATATGTAATAATATATATAAAGTTTTTCTTATTTATATTTATCAGATTATCAAGTGTAATAACTAAAATTAATGAGTCATTAAAAGATGATTTCACGTTCTTTAATGAAGACTGTTCACAGACTGATTAAAAAAGCTAATTTTAGTGTCACATAAACGACATGTATGTGATTGTGTGGGTGATGCAAGGGTTAAGCAGAGACATGATGGAGACCCTGAAATGAGACATTTTATTGAAGTGAATATTTATGGAGGGAGTTCTGGTTCTGGTTATTGTTCCAGTGAGATCAGAGTCCCCTCAGCTTCAGGGTGGATCCACATGACAGAGAGCCAACATGGCTGCCAGAGCCGCTCAGAGACAAGGAAAGCCCGCTGGCACCGTCGCTCGGCTCCGCCCGACCCGTGAATCACCCGTTCAGGGAGGTGTCAGGTGGTGTCGGCTCAGCCCGCTCCCTCTGGGCCTGTTGGTGGAAGTAATCTGCCACAGACCTGATGGCTCGCTTCAGCTGCTCGCTGTTCAGCGTCGTTTCCATCCAGCTGGCTGCTAAACGCCACAGTGAGAGGGCGGGAAACACTACAGAAGAAGAGCTGACAGTATGGAAGGCCACGAGGGACAAAATACACCAAGAGCTATGTGTGACAAAAACAAAAATACTAATTCAACAAACTCTGACATTTCAAGATTTTAAACTCTCAGTCCTCCTTGGCCCTTTTTGGTCCTCCTTGTTCCTCTTCAGTCCTCCTCTGTCCTCCATGGTCCTCTTCGGTCCTCATCGGCCCTCTTTGGTCCTCATCGATCCTCTTCAGTCCTCCTCAGTCATCCTCGGTCCTCCTCGGTTCTCTTCTGTCCTTCTCTGTCCTCTTCGATCCTCCGCGGTCCTCCTCGGTTCTCTTCGGCCCTCCTCGGTTCTCATTGATCCTCTGCGGTCCTCCCTCGCTCACGCCTGAAGCCATCCCCCCTCCTCGCCATCACAGGCACAGCATTGTGGGTCGGCAGAGAGGCGACAGTGTTGGTCACAGCTGCATGGACACTGACGACGCTGTCGAAGGTGGTCTGAACAGAACCTCTGTGTCCACCAGAAACCTGCTGAGACAAACTACTGCATGATGGGAAGTGTAGGCCTGAGGTCAGTGTCTGCAGTCCATCGTGTCCGTTTAACTTAAACGAAGTCTAACAAACCTGACTTCACTTCCCTTCCCATGATTCCTGCTTATTGTAGTTTTCATACAGACACTGAGTCATTACTTTGACATCAGGATACCTTGTTGTGTTTCCATTGGCTGATCTCAGACATGTTGTGTGCTGATTGGCTGAGCTCAGCTCTGTGTGGTGCACTGATGGGATGTAAATGATTTATTGTGTTTATGGATGTGCAGCAGCAGCAGATTATCTCTGAACTCAATGAGACAAATATCAGCAGCATGCTTTGTGTTGATGAACAGATTTGTACATGTGTTCGATTTTTGGGAGGCTTTCATGTGGGTGAGGAGGGGATGTGGGTGAGGAGGCCTCGGGGCTCCTCAGTGAGCGGAGGAGAGGTGGTGTTGGTGGGTGGGGGTAAAACAAAAAGGTAGGGAGGCTCGGAGACATTACATAAGCACTTAGCTGCATGAATCTTCCTGAAATACCTGCATTAGAGAGCCTAATCTGCTTACAGACATTATGATGCACTCTGCTGCTGTGACAGGTGTCTCTGCATTAGCATGAAGATTACCAAGCCTCGCTGCTGCACTCATCTTCAATCAGACACACAAGCTGAAGGGGCACCATGTAATCCACATGAGACAGAGCAAACAATATGACGCTTCACTGTGCAGCACCATGTATCACTTCACATCACTTTAGGTCCTGCAGGTCACTTCCAGTCAATACACTTCACTACAGGTCAGTGTACATCACTACACATCACTTCAGGTCACTACAGGTCACTACGCATCACTACAGGTCACTACACATCACTACAGGTCACTACACATCACTACACGTCACTACAGGTCACTAAACATCACTACACGTCACTAAACATCACTACACATCACTAAACATCACTACAGGTCATTAAACATCACTACAGGTCACTACAGGTCAGTACACATCACTACACGTCACTACAGGTCACTAAACGTCGCTAAACGTCACTAAACGTCACTACAGGTCACTACACGTCACTACACATCACTACACATCACTACACATCACTACAGGTCACTACATATTACTACAGGTCACTACACATCACTACAGGTCACTACATATTACTACAGGTCACTACACATCACTACAGGTCACTGTCACTACAGGTCACTTCACATCACTACACGTCACTACAAGTCACTACAGGTCACTACAGGTCAGTACACATCACTACACATCACTACAGGTCACTAAACGTCACTTCACGTCACAACACATCACTACAGGTCACTACACATAACTACACATCACTACAGGTCACTACAGGTCACTGTCACTACAGGTCACTACACGTCACTTCACATCACTACAGGTCACTACACATCACTACAAGTCACTACAGGTCACTACACATCACTACAGGTCACTACACATCACTACAGGCTACTACACGTCACTACACATCACTACAGGTCACTACACATTACTACACATCACTACACATTACTACAGATCACTACAGTTCACTACAGGTCACTACACATCACTACAGGTCACTATAGGTCACTACACATCCCTACGGGTCACTACACATCACTACAGATCACTACACGTCACTACAGGTCACTGTTACTACAGGTCACTACACATCACTACAGGTCACTACACGTCAGTACACATCACTAAAGGTCACTGTCACTACAGGTCACTACAGGTCAGAAGACAAAGCTTTAAAAATGAAAAAATAATGTGTTGATGTTGCTGTGACCTCTTTGATAATCCCCTCTGTGACCAGACACACCTCCAGGGTCAGTCAGCCAATCACACCAGAGACCGTCCTCATCAAACCAGAAGTAGAGTTCTGGTTACTTCCTCATTTTTATGTGTTTCCTGTAAAAATGCTCAGATAGGGTGGGACTTGTCGTGGATGTTGATTGGCGTTTACAGTAGCCAATAGCAATAGCGAGTGTGCGTTACACCCCCACCGCTATGTATTGCAGCCAGCATCTACCTTTCAGTGAACATGGCCGGACTGAACAAAACCTCTGAACCAGTGTCCAGTCTAACAGGGAAAACAGTAGCCTACCGAGATGGTTTTCTTGCCGGGTTTGGCTGCTGGCATCCTGGGGTCAGATTCAAATTCAGATTTGTTGTTCTAGTCATTTAGACAGATGTGTTCTGGCTCTGGCTTGATCTGTTAGGACTCACGCCCTCTTCCTTTAGTCCTCTTCTTGGATCAGATGTTTTATATGAATCTTTGGTGTGGAAATATAAAGTAACACAAAATGAACCTTTAACTGGAGTCAGAGTACTCTGTTACTTCACCTCTGTCTGACTTGTTTATCAGTATCAGTATTTGTTGTCAGGAGGACAACCCCCCCCCCCCAGGGGGATGAGGTGGACATCAGGGCCCCTCAGTGTGTCAGGAACAAGGCAAACAGGGCGGCATTGATGGACCGGGTCTGAACGGCAGCACATCTGGACGACACTCAACAAGAAGCTCAGTGTGATCAGATCCTCCTGCTGCTTTATGAAATCAAACGCACATTCATAACTGTCCTCGATTCTCCTTTCAGGGTGCCTCCTGGGGGGGTCGGCGGATCAAGTCTTTATCTGTTCGCTGCTCAAAAACACATTTGTCTGCCTCCACCGTGAAGAGTGCGAGAGGACGACAACGAGGATGCTGTGTGAGCAGCAGGACAGCGTACAGTGATGAAGTCTGTGCACACTGATTGAGTCACCGCCATCAGGGGACGAGCCCTCGTAACACACTGCAGCGCCAGGTCCAGATAAGTCTCTGCAGAACCAGGTGGTCTAGATAAGTCTACAGACATTTTAAATATACTTTAAACATATTTTAAACATACAATAAACATTAGAATTACATACATGTTGTATTCAATTCAGTTTTACTTATATAGCTCCAGATCATAACTTCAGTTATCTCATGACACTTTTCATATAGAGCAGGTCAGACCGTTATGGGCTGAAATACGTGCCACCAGAAACTGAATTTGAATCATTTATATTTGAATTTGAATTGCTTAACTTGAATCATTGCATTGAAAAACTGAATCTGAATTGTAATTTGAAATTGAACTTATAAGTTTGGAACTGAACATTCAGTTCTCACAATTCAAATTCAGTTCTCAAAATTCAATTTCAATTTTCTGTGGCAAACATCCGGGTAGTTGAGGCAGAGCAATCGAGCGCAGATACACAGGACGCCTCTTCGGGCAATCAGCACCTACGTGTGTGTGTGTGTGTGTGTGCCGGTGTCTGGGGCAGTTACCACTGCTCTGCCATGGCAACTGCTGCTGTTATGGGCATTTGTTTATATTTTTTATTTTATAAAACAGTCGTCAGAGTTGTATTAGACTCGCTGGCATTTCCATTACGTGATTTCTGCATTAATTTGCGAGGTTTTCTTGATTAATCTCTCAACTGCTGCCGCTGTGTGGCGCAGCTGCCACTGACATGCCACGGCAACTACTGCTGCTTTGATCATCTGTTTTTATTTTTTATTTTATAAAACAGTCATTGTTGTATTAGACTCGATGGAAGTAACATTTCCATCATGTGATTTCTGCATTAATTTGCATTGATTTAATTAATCTCTCAACATCAGTCTCAACTGCTACCGGTGTCTGGGGCAGCTGCCACTGCCAGTCACACCTATAGACCCCAAATCCCAAATGTGTATATAAAGCCTGCTAGTCTACATTTCTCAGTGCATCACAGGATTCTAATTTAAAATCCTGCACTTAGGGCTTTCTACTATTGAATATATTTGAGAAAATATGTTGTTCAATTATGCAATCGTGATACACTATATAGGAAAAAGGTCACAGTAAATTATTATTTATAAAATAAAAAATAAAAACAGATGATCAAAGCAGCAGTAGTTGCCGTGGCATGTCAGTGGCAGCTGCGCCACACAGCGGCAGCGGCTGAGAGATTAATTAAGAAAACCTCGCAAATTAATGCAGAAATCACGTAATGGAAATGCCAGCGAGTCAAATACAACTCTGACAACTGTTTTATAAAATAAAAAATATAAACAAATGCCCATAACAGCAGCAGTTGCCGTGGCAGGGCAGTGGTAACTGCCCCAGACACCGGCAACTGCTGTGGCACACACACACACACACACACACGTAGGTGCTGATTGCCCGAAGAGGCGTCCTGTGTATCTGCGCTCGATTGCTCTGCCTCAACTACCCGGATGTTTGCCACAGAAAATTGAAATTGAATTTTGAGAACTGAATGTTCAGTTCCAAACTAATAAATTCAATTTCAAATTACAATTCAGATTCGGTTTTTCAATGCAATGATTCAAATTGCACAATACAAATTCAAATTATGTGATTCAAATTCAGTTTTTTAATGCAATTATTCAAGTTAAGCAATTCAAATTCAAACATAAATGATTCAAATTCAGTTTCTGGTGGCACATATTTCAGCCCATAGACCGTACTCTTTATAATATTATTTACAGAGACCAACAGTTCCACCATGAGCAAGCACTTGGCGATGGTGGCGTATTTTTGTGGTTGATGTGAAGCTCTTGTGTTCACGTACTTTTGTCTTCATGATCTTGTCTAAATCTGATGTAGAAGAATAACATGTGAACAAAACTATGTGGACATGTTTCCATTGTTTCTATGATAGGTGTAAATTCTTCTTTGTGAGCGTGACTGACAGAAAGTTATGATGCATTTTAGTATTTGAATATTAATAAGTATATATTAGTATTAATGTTTAAATATTTATATTTCAGTGTATGAATTAATCAAAAGTTGATTAAAAGCAGCTGATCCTCCTCAGAGAACAAACTTTACTTTTAATAATTAAACTGTACTTTTTAATATTTAATTTTTATTGTTTCACATTGTGGAGATACAAGGTTTTCATGTTGAGAAAAACAAACAAATGAAAACGTTAAATAAACATTAAAAAAACATTAAATAAACATATAGCGTGTCTGTTGGGGTTTTATAGGTTTGTTTTTATTTCCAAACCGGAATTTAAAGAGATGAGCTAAGAAAAATGTAAAAAACAGACAGCAGGCTTCAAAGTAACTGAGTACTTTTACTTGTGTACTTCAGTACTGTTAGTCTTCATGTTATGTGGAGGCCAACATCATAAATAAACAAATAATTACATTTACATTATGAATTATTGCAGTGATATCACACAGAGGCCGTTCAGTTATTGTGAATATCAGCACGCCTCATTCCTACGCTGGTCTAACACTAAAATAACGCTGGTCTCACATTAAAATAACGTTGGTAGAGAGTTGTAGTTTATCTTTGTGGAATATATTGATGTTGAATTGACAGTCAGTCTGTGGTCATGTGATGTCCTTTATCTCGTGTTGTTACGGACACGTAATTAATTGTTCAAATGTCATATTTATTAAAGGGACAGTGTAGGGAGCTTTAGTTTACTTCAAACTGATAATATGTTTATTTTGGAACGTTCTGACAATGCTACAGAAACACTAGGTAACTGTTCAGTATAATAAGGTTGTCTGAATGTTAGTTATTGGTTTGATAATGGTTGTGTATTGATTACTGATGGTGGCTGATCAGGTTTATTATCAGCTGATCGTGTTCAGATTGTAACAGCAGGAAATGTTTTTTAAACTATGTTATAAAAATGTTCATCTTTGTTATAATCTAAGATGGATGAACATTAATCTTTTTCTTCTGGTTCTTCTGGTTCCTGGTGCCAAACTCTGGGTTCAGATAAATCCAGGTTTAAAGTTCGGCAAACTTTGAATGAAATCTGATGAAATGTGACGTTCGACTTGAAGTCCAAACCGGCCTGCTCTGGGAATGATTCTGGGTTGGAGAGAAACAGATCTGAGAGGCGTTCAATGACCTGAAACCAGAGTTTGGAAACAGTTTGTGTCAGAGGTCAGAGGTCACAAGCTGTTAAAGATGCTCTCAGTTTGAAGTGGCAGCCCCCGCCAGCGGCTGTCTCA
The DNA here is from genome assembly GCA_946959425.1 of Argyrosomus regius. Lineage (NCBI taxonomy): Eukaryota > Metazoa > Chordata > Actinopteri > Sciaenidae > Argyrosomus > Argyrosomus regius. Next base: position 134,509 of record CAMPSB010000220.1, read on the forward strand.
GCTAATGAGCGGCGGCTCCTTATCACCTCGTTTCAGAGCTGACCTCAGATCCGAGGAGTCTTCGTTCACACATGGGAACTCCATGCTCTCCACTGCTCGCAGACAAGTGTTTGTATCCACGGCAACCAACAACTTTGATTCAGTCCTGCTTCAGAGGGCCAGCACGAGGTTAGCCTACCTTAGCATAAACACTGGAAGCAGAAGGACTTCCTGCTGATGTTCGATTTGAATCAATCTTTCATATCGATGCTCAACAAAAGAAAATATTCATGAACCCAATTCAGATTCTGAGACCACAAATTTAGTTCAAGTTAGCAGACATTCCTCTAATGTTCCTCTGATGTTCCTCTAAGGTTCCTCTAACATTCCTCTAATGTTCCTCTGACTTTCCTCTAACGTTCCCCTAACATTCCTCTAACGTTCCTCTGATGGCCCTCTGACATTCCTCTAACGTTCCTCTGGCGTTCCTCTGATGTTCCTCTGACGGCCCTCTAATGATCCTCTGACACTCCTCTGATGTTCCTCTGACGTTCCTCTAATGTTCATCTGATGTTCCTCTAGCGTTCCTCTGACGGCCCTCTGACGTTCCTCTAACATTCCTCTGACGTTCCTCTGATGTTCCTCTGACGTTCCTCTGACAGCCCTAATGTTCCTCTGATGTTCCTCTGACGTTCCTCTGACAGCCCCCTAATGATCCTCTAACGTTCCTTTAATGTTCCTCGGACGTTCTTCTAACATTCCTCTGACGTTCCTGTAATGATCCTCTAACGTTCCTCTGATGTTCCTCTGACGTTCCTCTGACGGCCCCTTTAATGATCCTCTAACATTCCTCTAATGTTCCTCTAACGTTCCTCTGGTGTTCCTTCCTTCACTCCCTGCTCTTTGTCAGTGAGACGCAGGGCAGATGAAGTCACAGTAGCAGTGCATTGTGGGAGAGGAGCGTGTTATAAAAACATGGAGAGGGGCCTCGAGTGGTGTCCTCTGCACATGCTCAGCACCTCAGGGGTCAGCACTTCCTGTGTGAGGGATGGGAAGGTCCACCACAGGAAGCTGCTCCATGCTTGGGTTCCCAGGATGTCACGATCATATCACAGAGGCACTAAGTCCCCTTCAAAATAAAATATCTTCAGCATGAGCACAAATGAAAAATTAAGGTGCGTTTTAATAAACTGGTAATAATATTTAAATAATATCTGAAGTTGATTTGAACAGCAGCAGATCATAAATGATAAAACATAAATATGAATGAATCAGATTCAGAGCGAGCCGCTCCAGAACTCCTCAGAACGGGTTCCCCGGGGCCGCCCGCTGAGCTGCCTAATGAATATTCATGAGTAACACGTCTGATCAGATCTGCATATTTCAGAGTCATTAATGTGCAGAGCAACGCTCGTGAACACATCAGCATGTTTGACTCCCTGTTACACCTGAGTTCATCTCTACAGGTGAAACACACCTGAAGGGTCACGACGAGGGGGCGGGGCTTTGTGTGGGGCGGGGCTTGGTCATGGTTACAGACAGTATTCATTTAAATGTGACGTTCAGATCTACAAACAGTTTAATACGTTTGAATGGTGGTGTGTATGTAAATGTGTGTGTGTGTGTGTGTGTGTGTGTGTATGCGTGTGTGTGTAGGTGTGTGTGTGCGTGTGTGTGTGTGTGTGTGTGTGTGTGTGTTCACTGTGTGTGTGTGTGTTCACTGTGTGTGTGATGGTGTAATAGTGTGACCTTCCTCCTCCACATATAAAACAAACTTCGCCCACGCTCTGTTTCTCAAGATGTCAGTGTGATGGTGGCAACAGGAGGAGGAGTGTTTGGTGATATGTGTGTGTGTATGTGTGTGTGTACGTGTGTGTGTGTGTGTGTGTGTGTGTGAGTGTGACTCTGGGTGTTGTTCCCATGCCCTCGCTGCATTCCTGCCTCAGATCCAGACGTGTTTTTGGGGTCTTGTATTTATTTTTCCTCCAATATGAAGTCCAGGATGTAGAGTCATAATGCACACACACACACACACACACACACACAAACACACACACACACACACACACACACACACACACACACACACACACACACACACACACACACACACACACACACACACACACACACATACATATACACAGTACATACACACAGTAACACACACACACACACACACACACACACACAGTGAACACACACACACAGTGAACACACACTCACACACACACATACACATACACAGTGAACACACACACACACAACGAACACACACACACACACACAATGAACACACACACACACACAATGAACACAAACACACAAAATGAACACACACACACACACACACACACAATGAACACACACACACAGTGAACACACACACACACACACACACAGTGAACACACATACACGCACACACAGTGAAAACACACACACACAATGAACACACACAACAACGCACACACACACAGACATACAGTGAACACACACACACACACACACACATACAGCGAACATGTAGTGTGGTGTAGTAAATGTCAGTCTGACAGTAATGAGGACATGAGACCTTTCGATCATACATACTGTTATAAACTGTTTACAACATGTTTTAAACTGAATAGAATATGTAACATACATTCTGTATTTAAATTAATTCAAATTACACTTTTTTTTACTTTGAATTGCTCTGATTTTGTTTTTATTTCTATTATCGATAATTTTAATTATATGTTTTATTATTATATGTTTATTATATGTTTTATTATATTATTTTATTATATGATTATTATTGTGTTATATCATTAGATCTTTATTATTATATGATATTATTTTATGTTTATTATATGTTTTATTATTATATTATATTATTATATGTTTTATTATTTTGTTATATGATCTATATCTTCATTTTTTGCCTGCAGTTGTAGTGTGTCATGTGTATAAGAATAAATGGTGGTGTTACAGTGTTCTTGTGCCATGGCTGATCTGAGAGCAGTGGATTGAGGATTACTTTGATCTGCAGACGGTACATAAAGTACTCAGACAAGGTGCAGGATCAGCTCGGAGGCTTTATGTCATTCATCAGTGTTACAAAAAAGCAATCAGTGGACAGATGTTTCCTCCTGAACAGCAGCTGGATCATCTGTCAGAGGATTGAGAGCAGGACGCCACCTGTGAGTCCTGATAATCTGCAGGAGGGGGGTCCTTAATCTGGAGACCAACAAGTCCTCACCAGGCTGACCTGGACCTGGACCTGCACTTGCTCAGATACCACCAGTCCAGGTTTGGTCTGATCATCAGGTCACCTGCAGGTATCAAAGCGTCAGATCCGTGTTTATGTGTGTATGTTTAGACAAACACACATCACGTAAACATGTTAGTGAACACATGGATTATGACCCCGCCCGTGTTCCATACATGATGCTAGTGCCAGACCTGTAGCGGACTGAGCTGGACTGGGATCACAGAGAACCGGTTCTGGAGGTTTTGAACGGCAGCTCTCGTTCTTAGAGGCATTACTGACATTTCCTTGAAATTGGATAATTGCCGGCTGCCATGAGCGAAGCATTCATGGAGCCCACACAGTTTGGCTGCACTCGTCTTTTTTCTTCTTCTTCTTCTTCAAATTACAGGTTGTCAGTCGTGGCGCTCGCTGTAATTTTGTCTCAGTGTAATTTTGGAGCGTGTTGATTTGGAGCCAGTGAATGTTGGTTTGATTGTTGATGTGATGAAGAGAGCTGGTTATCACAGACATGTCGGTTAGTTTAATACAGACAGAGCCTTTTAAAATTCTTCTTTTCTACAGTTTGGATCTGTGGTATGAACTCAGCTGACCTCCCATCTGTCATCTTTGTTTTGTAACGTCTCCTGAAGAGAACGTTGTTTCACATTCATGTTTCATTTAGATTCTTGTCAACACGGCCAATCAAAAGACGTCAAATCATGTTTCTAGGTGTTTCCGGGAGCTTCCAGGTGTTTCCAGGTGGAGAATAAAGTTAGTTTTACAACAGTTAGTTTAGACCGAGTGATCTGATTGGACAAGAGTTGTTCCTTGAGTGCTAATATGGAGAATAACAGCAGACTTTAACTATAGCTCCCTGCGCTGTCCCTTTAAGAAATATGACATTTGAACAATTCATTATGCGTCCGTAAAAACACAAGATAAAGGACATCATATGTCCACAGTCTGCCTTCTGTTAATATTAAACACTGTAGGGGGCGCTGTGGGTCTCACACACAGGTTTATAAGAGCTGGTGTTCTGTAAATAAACTGGACCTTCATCAGACCTGGTTAAGGTCTTTGGTTGAAACTGGACTAGTTTTCCTGTCAGAATGGATGGAAACGTGTTCCCAAAACTTAACTCATACAAACAGCACAAAACCCACTAACGTCCAAACCACAGACCAGCTTCAGGACCAGATCCAGATCCAGACCTGGTCCAGGACTCATATCTGTGGTCTGAAACTATCTGGGTCAGATCCAACAGAGAGACAGCAGCCAGAACCACAGTCTTCAAAGGTGTCATCTGTGAGCGGAGAACAGATCTGATCCAGAATCCAGTTCAGTATTTGGAGGGTCCATCAGGATCCATGAGATTCATCAGATTCATCAGGTCCCATCAGGTCCCATCAGATTCATCAGGTCCATCAGATCCATCAGGTCCATCAGATTCATCAGGTCCCATCAGGATCCATCAGATTCATCAGATCCATCAGGTCCCATCAGGTCCCATCAGATTCATCAGGTCCCATCAGATTCATCAGATCCATCAGATTCATCAGGTCCCATCAGGATCCATCAGATCCATCAGATTCATCAGGTCCCATCAGATCCCATCAGGTCCCATCAGATTCCTCAGATCCATCAGGTTCATCAGATCCATCAGATCCATCAGGTCCATCAGATCCATCAGGTCCATCAGATCCATCAGGTCCCATCAGATTCATCAGATCCATCAGATTAATCAGATCCATCAGGTCCATCAGATCAATCAGATCAATCAGATCCATCAGGTCCATCAGATCCATCAGGTTCATCAGGTCCCATCAGGATCTATCAGGTTCATCAGGTCCCATCAGGATCTATCAGATTCATCAGATCCATCAGATCCCTCAGATTCATCAGATCAATCAGATCCATCAGGTCCATCAGATCCATCAGGTTCATCAGGTCCCATCAGGATCTATCAGATTCATCAGATCCATCAGGTCCATCAGATCCCTCAGATTCATCAGATCAATCAGATCCATCAGGTTCCATCAGGTCTGTGCTGCTTTGAAACATCTGGATGTGAATGTCCAGATGTTTCAGGTTCAGACTGTTTGTAAAGCTCAGAGAGCTTCATTCACTCTCCTTCTCCTTTTCTTCTTCTTCTCCTTCCTCTTCTTCTTTTCTTTATTGAATCAGTATTCAGAGGCTCGTCTTTTGTCTGCATGCTCGTTTTCACAAACAGCAGCGAGCATTATTCTGACGTTGTTTTAGTGTTAATTTGCAGACACAAACAGAAATGTAAAACAGACGAGTTGCTGAAGTGGAACGATCTAATTGGAATAAATGAATGTTTGTTGTTCAGCGGTGGATTAATGCGGTCTCAGAGGTCACATGGTGGACTGATGCACATCTGCACTTTTCACTTTGTTTCTCTGTGGATGGATTCAGTTTGAATTCAAACTTTCAACCCTGAATCAGACTGAAGATAAAGACCTGAATCCTGAGTCAGGCACACTGAAAGGAGTTAAAGTGTGGATGAATGCTGTTCAGTAAAAATAGACGTTACATTCATTTGTGTCTGTGCGCTCTCGGCCCAGAACAATCCGGATCAAACTGGATCAATCTGGATCAAACTGTCGATGGTTAATATCGAGACAGATTTATGAAGTGAAAGGACTGTTAATGTTTTAAATCAACGAGAGCGTGACAGGTAACAAGAACGTTTTCTAGTTAGGATAAACTGATGTTTATTTACGCCGTCAGTTTGCAGATGAATCGTGACAGAAACAAAGTGTGATATTTATGAGTGTTCGTCTTTTCCTCTTCAGTAAACAGATTCTGTCTTCAGGAACATTTTAATAAACTTCAGATTCTTCGTCAAACAGAATCAGTGAGCAGAAAATCCACCACGAGAAGACAAACACAGAACCAACATCTGAACATCATTTCCTCTGTTTCATGCTGCAGCCTCTCATTCCAAAGTACTATTAGAAAAACACACATTTCATTTGAAAAATCAATATTCACATTCTAATTTGATTCATAAATGTGTGTATATAAACTCTGCATAACTGTGTGTATTAACTGTGTATTAACTGTGTGTATTAACTGTGTGTATTAACTGTGTACAAACTGTAAATACAGTTTGAATTAAAGTTTGTCTGAATTAAACATAATTTAAAATTAATATGTAATTTTCTGCGTAGCGTTTTACAGATGCTAGAGAAATGTTTCTGATAAGCCTGATAGTCTCGTTAGAGTTTTTATTGATTTTCTCTTATGCTCTTTCACATTAAAACGTTCCAAATCAAATCAAATCAAATTTTTTTTGTATAGCCCAAATTCACAAAACACATTTTGCCTCTGAGGGCTTTACAATCTGTACAGGGAGTGACACCCTCTGTCCTTAGACCCTCGGTTCGAGTGAGGAAAAACTTGGCCACAAAAAAACCCTTTTAACAGGGAAAAAAGTGGAAGAAACCTCAGGAAGAGCCACAGAGGAGGGATCCCTCTCCCAGGAAGGACAGACGTGCAATAGATGTCACGTGTACAGAACAAATCAATAAGAGAGAGAGAGAGAGAGAGAGAGAGAGAGAGAAGGTTTGAGTAGAGTGTTCAGTAAAGGGAGATGTGACTACATCTTCAACCAATACCTTGCCTGACTAGGCACAACCCTGAGAGAGAGAGAGAGAGAGAGAGGGAGGGAGGGAGGGAGGGAGAGTCCCCCGGCAGTTTAGTCCTATAGCAGCATAACTAAGGGATGACCTGAGCCAGCCCTAACTATAAGCTCTATCAAAAAGGAAAGTCTTAAGTCTACTCTTAAAAGTGTTGACCGTGTCTGCCTCCCGAACCCAAAATGGTAGTTTGTTCCACAGAAGAGGAGCTTGATAGCTGAAAGCTCTGGCTCCCAATCTACTTTTGGAAACTATAGGAACCACAAGGAACCCAGCATTCTGAGAGCGCAGTGTTCTAGAGGGGTAGTAAGGTATTATGAGCGCTTTTAGATATGATGGTGCCTGACCATGAAGAGCTTTCTATGTAAGGAGGATAATTTTAAATTCTATTCTAGATTTAACAGGTAGCCAATGCAAGGAAGCCAAAATGGGAGAGATGTGATCTCTGATCTTGGTTCCTGTCAGAACACGTGCAGCAGCATTCTGAATTAGCTGCAAAGTCCTAAGAGACTTATTGGAGCAGCCTGATAACAATGAGTTACAATAGTCCAGCCTAGAAGTAACAAATGCGTGGACTAGTTTTTCTGCATCTGCTTGAGACACGATGCGTCTGATTTTGGCAATGTTACGTAAGTGGAAGAATGCAGTCCTCGAAATGTGTTCCACTGTAAAACCACACAGAGGCTTTTAATGTGAAACAGGAAGTTAAATGTATTTATCGCTGACATACACACAACACACAATACTGATCGTTGTTGTCTGTAAAATAATATGAAGATAGCTGAGGTTTGATATTTGTGCACAGCTCTGTCCGTCTCTCAGTGAAAAGTAATTTAGTCATTTTAATAAAAATGTAATAAAAAGTTTATAAACATATGAACATTTGTATTGTGTAGTTTTACATGTGGTAATGTATGAACATATTATGTATGTATGTTTAAAGTATGCACGTGTTTTATCATAAAATTCTTATTAAAGTCTTATTATATTTTATGTGTGAACATTTTTTATTAGCACTTTATGTGTGAAAGTTTTATGCATGAATGTTTTCTTATGATGTTTTACACGTGTTAACATATGTATGAACATTTTACAACATTTTTAAAATTCTGTTCTGAACATTTAATGTGTGAACATCTTACCTTTGAACGTTTAATTCTAAAGTTCTAGATGTGTTGATGTATGAACTTTTTCTTTGTGTGAACATCCCTGCAGTTCATATTTCCTCCTGACTGAAATAAAAAGTGTCAGTTAAATGATGTTGGCTCGTTAATTCTTTGTGCAACTGAGAAGCGTCCTCAGAGACACAAACATGTTGTTGTTTCCCTCCGTCGGACACTTCCTGCGTCTTTCTTTGCTCACACAAACGTCTCTGAAAAGAAAAAACATAAATTGAAATATAATGAGCTGCTGGGCTTCTGATTAAAAACAATGATGGCTACAGTCGGACTGCTGTGTCAACTCTGAGACGCCATGGCAACCCTCTCTGACAGGAAGTTTATTTTCTCAGGCCTTTAGGAATATTAATAACCATCGAGCCGCGGCTGCCAAGTTCCTCTGGCCGGGGTTCAAACCCACGCAGCGTTTAGGACGCGCAGTCAGGATGTAATGTAAGCAGCAGATAAAGTGCTGCTGCGGATCATAATTAGCTGTCGTTAAACAGTTTGATGATAATTGTTGTTGATGGCAGCGAGAGACGAGCCAGGAGACACACTGCCAGCTGATGCTGAAAGGTCCTCTGAAAAGATCTGGGTCCTGAAGACGGACCGGCCCTCCTGAGTGAAAAAGTCCAACAGGTCGCTGTGTCTCAGTGTGTCTCGTTGTGTCTCATTGTGTCTCAGTGTGTCTCTGTGTGTCTCTGTGTGTCTCGTTGTGTCTCGTTGTGTCTCGCTATGTCTCTGTGTGTCTCTGTGTGTCTCGTTGTGTCTCTCTGTCTCTCTGTGTGTCGCTGTGTCTCTGTGTGTCTCGGTGTGTCTCTAAATGTCTCATTGTGTATCTCATTGTGTCTCGCTGTGTCTCTGTGTTTCTCACTGTGTCTCGCTGTGTCTCTGTGTCTTGCTGTGTCTTGTTGTGTCTCGCTGTGTCTCGCTGTGTCTCGCTGTGTCTCTGTCTCAGTGTGTCTTTGTGTGTCTCTGTGTGTCTTTGTGTGTCTCTGTCTCATTGTGTCTCGCTGTATCTTGTTGTGTCTCTGTGTGTCTCTGTGTGTCTCGTTGTGTCTCTGTGTCTCTGTGTGTCTCACTGTGTCTCGTTGTGTCTCTGTGTGTCTCAATGTGTATCTCATTGTGTCTCGCTGTGTCTCTGTGTCTTACTGTGTCTCGCTGTGTCTCTGTGTGTCTCTGTCTCTATGTGTCCCACTGTGTCTGGCTGTGTCTCTGTGTGTCTCTGTGTCTCTGTGTGTCTCTGTGTATCTCATTGTGTATCTCATTGTGTCTTGCTGTGTCTCTGTATATCTCATTGTGTCTCGCTGTGTCTCATTGTGTCTCGCTGTGTCTCTGTGTGTCTCACTGTGTCTTTGTGTGTCTCTGTCTCAGTGTGTCTTTGTGTGTCTCTGAGTGTCTCTGTGTGTCTCGCTGTGTCTCTGTGTGTCTCTGTCTCATTGTGTCTCTGTGTGTCTCTGTCTCATTTTGTCTCAGTGTGTCTCGCTGTGTCTCATTGTGTCTCCACATTGTGTCTCCCTGCTTTATATTCAGTGGTTATATTCTGTGTAATGAGTTAATGTGTCGCTGTAGAAACGTTTGCTCAACATTTCTCGGCTCCTCTGAGGCTGCACAGTCTGAATGTGCAGCTCTTCATATGAACTCCTTTAATTTGAAGTGATGAGGAGTGCGGGCGTCCTCTCAGGAGGAAACTCTTTTTATTTGAAAGCTGGTAATGACGTTAATTTTACAAGCTTTCCGTTCATTTCAAGAGAGTCGCTCAGGTGCTCCGCAGACGTTTACACACCACGAGGAAACAGGAAATACAAAGAAACACGTAAAACACAGCTGGGGAACATCAGGCTTTTATTTTGGAAAATACAACTAAAGACAAAGATGTGCTTTTATGTTGACAGAATCATTTATTTCTATTCATTTTGTCCGGTAAAATGCATGAAACCTTTAATTACACACATGAACCACACAAACATAGAACAATGAACAACAATGAACCACAAAGAACAACGTACAACAACGTACAACAACATACAGCAATGAACAACAACATACAACAACAAACAAAAACAAACAACAATGCTACTTTATTAAAATATTCTGATTAACAAATGTAAAAATAAAGTAAAATAAAATATATAAATAAAGATGTGATATATTTTTTTTCATCTTGAGAATCAAACATAAATCTGATCATTATTTTTAGTCAAAAGTTCATTAATCATTATATTAATTATCTCAGCCGTCAGGCCGAACATTTTATTTCCCATCAGCCCCTGGTGTGACTGGCAGCGAGGAGCGAGGGCAGGGGAGGGAACAAACGAGATGTTCCTGAGACACCTGTAGACCTACACACTGCAAGGTCCTACCTTCAGTCCTCGGTCCCTTTATGCACATACTCTGTGTCTATATTTGTGTGTATGTGCATGAATAATCAGGTAATAATATATATATTTGTGTGGTTTATGTGCATGAATAATGGATGTGTGTGGAGTGACGGCGGTCAAGGGAAGCTTCAGCAGTGAACAGACGGCCGGACGAGACGTGTGGAGACAGAAAGAGGTGGAAACAGAGAAAAGGAGGAAATGGAATAATAAAACAGGTCAGACAGTGAGACGCCAAGCTCCCATGATGCATCAGGTTGCAGAGAGAGAGAGACCAATCAGAATGCAGCTTCCTCTCCTGAAATAACCTCCAGACCATGAACGCTGTCACTTGAAAAGTTTGACCCGAGTCTGGATCAGACCAGACCAGACCAGATCACACCGGTCATCAATAATCATCAATAATCGTTAATAATCATACATTTTCAACAATGATAACCAATAATCATAAACATAATTAAAAATAATAATCAATAATAATCATTAATAATCCTCAATCATCATCAATTATTATCAATAATCATTAATCATCATCAATAATCATCAGTTGTCAACAATAATCATGATTTAAACTGAAAAGAAAAAACCAACAGAAATCACAAACACTTAATGGTAAAGTTCTGGTTCTGGTGATTCTGGTTAATAATCAATAATCATCAATAATCATTAATAATCATCCATAAGAATGTATCATCACTAATAATCATCATCATCATTAATCATCAGTTGTCAATAATCATCAATAATCATTAATAATTATTAATTATCATCATCATTAATCATCAGTTGTCAATAATCATCAATAATAATTAATCATCATCATCAATAATCATTATTTAACCTGAAAAAAACTAAAACAAGAGAAACCACAAACATGTAACAGTAAAGTAACAACAGATTTACCTGTAACAGGTTCTGGTTCTGGTTGTGATTCTGGTTCTTGTTTTCTGGTTTTCTGGGTCCAGACCGTGAAGTTCACATAAACCCAGAGAAGACGTAAACATGTGATCCAATGTTGACGTTGATTGTGGACGCCCTGGAGAAGTTCTGTCAGTGTGAGCCGAACCAGCTGAGTCCAAACTGCTGGATGAAAGGTTCTGATCCAGTTCTGGGTGGTCTCTCCTTCATGGTGGGAGTAAACAGTTTTATGATTCATACGGCGGATCTTCTCAATCTGATTATGTCAGAATCTGGAGCTGAGCGGCAGCTCGTGATTGAATCATTGCTAACGAGACTTTATTAAATTGATCTGATCGGCTCCAGCGCGGCGTTCCTCCTCTCTGATGGGGCTTTCCACTGAACTGGATCCAACTGGACCGACCCACCAAGGGTCAGGTCGTGATCACTTCCTGTCACACCTGACAGGTAAAACTTCACAAATACAGTAAATCCTGTTTGCCGTGATTATAACAACGGGACCAGGGTTTGAATCCGACCATCATCATCATCATCATCATCATCATAAAAGTATATTTAGTCAATATAATATATGTATTAGTGTATATAAAGTATATTCAAATCAATTTTATTAATAAAGCGGCATATCATAACTTCAGTTATCTCATGACACTTTTCATACAGAGCAGGTCTAGACTGTACTCTTCATAATATTATAATATTATTTACAGAGACCAACAGTTCAATATATGTATTAGTGTATATGAATTATATAATAAAGTATATTTAGTCAATATAATACATGTATTTACTCTATATAAAGAATATAATAAAGTATATTTAATCAATATAATATATGTATTTACTCTATATAAATATATAATAAAATATATTTAGTCAATATAATATATGTATTTACTGTATATAAAGTATATATAAAGTATATTTAGTCAATATAATACATGTATTTACTGTATATAAAGTATATATAAAGTATATTTAGTCAATATAATATATGTATTTACTGTATATAAAGTATACTTAAAGTATATTTAGTCAATATAATATATGTATTAGTGTACATAAAGTATATATAAAGTATATTTAGTCAACATATGTATTAGTGTATATAAAGTATATATAAAGTATATTTAGTCAATATATGTATTAGTGTATATAAAGTATATTTAGTCAATATATTATATGTATTAGTGTATATAAAGTATATATAAAGTATATTTAGTCAATATATGTATTAGTGTATATAAAGTATATATAAAGTATATTTAGTCAATATATTATATGTATTAGTGTATATAATATAAGTATATACTAGTGCAGACACGTTCTCAGATCAGTCTGCAGTAAAAAAAGTCCCTGTGTTTATTAAATGAAATCAAAGGCGACTCGTCGACTCAATGACTCGTGTTAATCAGAGTTAATGAATCTAAAAATAAAATCACATGTTTGTGATGCTGCCGGGGAAACATGCTTCATTTCTCTTCATCTGGACCAAAACTGGGATTTTCCTACCTGATGACATCACACGACCACGGGAAGATTTTGACAGATGGAAAGAACATCTAATTATATACACGTGCGTGTGTGTGTGTGTGTGTGTGTGTGTGTGTGTGTGTGTGTGTATGAAACATATTTATATTACCACATGTAGATGTATATTTGTGTCTTTTTGTGTGATTTTTTCTTGTTAGTGTGTGTATTATTGTGTATCATTGTGTATTTGTGTGTATCATTGTGTGTCATTGTGTATCATAGTGTGTCACTGTGTATTTGTGTCATCTGTCACAGTCTGTTCAGTTCATTGTCTCTGTCACGTCATGCTACACTACACTCTCACCTGCAATCAGGACATCACACACACCTGCTGCTCATCTGCACACACACACACACACACACACACACACACACACACACACACACACACACACACACACACCTGCTGCTCACCTGCACACACACCTGTTCTCCATTGGCTCAGTCACTATTTAAACCTCACATCACCGTTTGGACTTCCTGTTGCTGACTCAGCCTGTCTTCTCTTCACCTGTTCAGGTAAATCACCTTCTACCTTCTGAAGTTCACTTTGAGACTCGTCCTGTGATTTCAGGATTCATCTACTGCAGAGTATCCTGTCTGTACCTCGGCCTGTCTGTACCTCAGTCTGTCTGTACGTCGGCCTGTCTGTACCTCAGTCTGTCTGTACGTCGGCCTGTCTGTACCTCAGCCTGTGTGTACCTCAGTCTGTCTGTACGTTGGTCTGTCTGTACCTCAGCCTGTGTGTACCTCAGTCTGCCTGTATGTCGGTCTGTCTGTACCTTAGCCTGTGTGTACCTCAGTCTGTGTGTACGTCAGCCTGTCTATACCTCAGCCTGTGTGTACCTCAGCCTGTGTGTACCTCAGCCTGTGTGTACGTTGGTCTGTCTGTACCTCAGCCTGTGTGTACCTCAGTCTGTACCTCAGTCTGAACTTCAGTCTGTGTGTACCTCAGTCTGTCTGTATGTCGGTCTGTCTGTACCTCAGTCTGTACCTCAGTCTGTGTGTACGTCGGTCTGTCTGTACCTCAGTCTGTCTGTACGTCGGCCTGTCTGTACCTCAGCCTGTCTGTACCTCAGTCTGTGTGTATGTTGGTCTGTCTGTACCTCAGTCTGTACCTCAGCCTGTCTGTACATCTGTCTGTCTGTACCTCAGCCTGTGTGTACCTCTGTCTGTACGTCGGCCTGTGTGTACCTCAGCCTGTGTGTACTTCAGTCTGTCTGTACCTCGGCCTGTGTGTACCTCAGTCTGTCTGTACGTTGGTCTGCCTGTACCTCAGTCTGTACTTTGGCCTGTGTGTACGTCTGTCTGTACCTCAGCCTGTGTGTACCTCAGTCTGTCTGTAACTCAGCCTGTGTGTACCTCGGCCTGTGCTGAATAAACTGACGTCACTGTGAAGTCTCTTTCTTTGCTCAACTCAAACTTTTAATCGTTTTATTTGAACAGCTTTGAAGTTCTGTTGGGTGCTGATCCAGGACCAGGTCTGTGTCTGAAGTTCTGACAGGTTCTTATCAAATCAAATCAAATTTGTGTTTGAAGTAGACCCTCCTGGTCCTGGTTTTAAAGTGTTAATAATGTGCAGAGTGTGTGTGGACAACAGATCAGATCCCATCTGTCTGTGTTTGAGGTCAAACGAGCCGATCAGAGGTTAACGTCGTCACCATGAAGATCCGGCCTCTGTTCTTTCAGCCCGTCTGACCAGAGGCCATCCAGAATTAGCCGAGCTATGCGTGTCTGGTCTTTAGTGACTGAACATGACAGACGCCATCTGAATAACAGAACCCTGAGGCCAGGCACAGTCCCAGTCCTGGACCACACAAAAGGCCCGTCTGTTAGCGGTGTCAGCCCGTTCAGATATGGCCAGCGGCTCTCACAGTAGTACTCCTCCATTAGCATATCGGCCTGGATTTGTTTTTTTTTTTTTGTGAATCTGTAAACAAAGTTTCCAACAGGACCGCTATGATAAAGCGTTCACTGTCCGAGTGCCGCGGAACAATGTGCAGCAGCGTGAAGGAATTTATGACGACTTCGTCCACAAAGACCCTTTTTCACGGACGGGAGGTCCCGACATATTTTTAGACCCGTCTGAACACAGAAACTCTGACACTGTTCATACATGTCTGACAGACTCACGTGACCACCTGCCAGGAGAACACGCCAGGTTCCATATTAATCGTGTTCCCACGTCACATGACAGTTTTTACATCATGAACTTTAACACGCAAGAGGCTGAGACTGAAGAGTCTGAGACTGGAGAGACTGAGACTGAAGAGGCTGAGACTGAGACTGAGACTGGAGAGACTGATGAGGCTGCTCGTAACAGCAGTCGATTGTTTTTTAAGATAGGACTTCTGAACAGATTTATAGATAAACAGAAACGTCACATAATGTTAGAAAGAAAAGCACATTATTTAAAAACCATAATAAGAACTGCAGCCAGCACTATGAGCTAGCATCAGCGTCTACTCAACCCAAGACCGAACACAACCTCTGAAACCAGGAATACAGCAGCCTACCGATGGTTGTCTTTGGCTCCTGGCATCCCGGGGCTGAGTATGTTGTTGTCATATGTCGGTGGCATACTTTGTTGTTAGTTGTATGTTGTCTGTTGTTAGTAGTTGTCATCGTATGTTGGTAGTTGTCATATGTTGTTGTTCAAGGTTCAAGGTTTTTTTATTTGCCATTTGTGAACAAACCACAGTCCAGACACATAGGAATTCTTGTGCAGGGCTCTCTCGTGGTCAACAGAAACTTAAAACAAATATAAAGTAAAATAAAATATAAAAATATAGAAAGGTGTCAGCTCAAATGTGGAAACTATATACAACATTAGGAAATAAGGCACTATAATAAGACAAAATATAGATGTATAAAGTATGGATGCGCTGTACAGAAGGTGGTAATATGTGCAGAGTAATAGTTATTAATAAGTAAGAAATAAATAAATAGACTGGTTCTGGGGTTGGGGGGGGGGGGCAGAGAGAGACAGAGAGAGAGGCAAGAGAGACGGAGAGTTCTCATTGTTCAGGAAGGTGATAATAGTCGCATATTGCACATTGTATGTTGTTGTATGTAAGTAGTTGTCGTATATTGTCGTTGTATGTTAGTAGTTGTCGCTGTTAGTAGTTGTCGTCGTATGTTGTCGTTGTATGTTGTTAGTAGTTGTCGTCGTATGTTGTCATTGTATGTTGTTATAGTCGTTGTTTGTTGTTGTATGTTGGTAGTTGTCGTTGTATGCTGTTGTCGTATGTTGGTAGTTCTCGTTGTGAGTAGTTGTATGTTGGTAGTTGTCGTATGCTGTTATAGTCGTTGTATGTTGTTGTTGTCGTATGTTGTTAGTTGTCGTCGTATGTTGTTGTTGTCGTATGTTGTTGTTGTATGTTGGTAGTTGTCGTATGCTGTCGTTGTATGTTGTTATAGTCATCGTATGTTGTTGTTGTCGTATGTTGGTAGTTGTCATATGCTGTCGTATGTTGTTAGTAGTTGTCATCGTATGTTGTTAGTAGTTTTTGTATGTTGTTGTTGACGTATGTTGGTAGTTGTCGTTGTATGTTGTTGTTAGATGTATGTTGGTTGAGGACATCCTCTGTGTAAACGTTAACGTTCTCCATCATGATGTCCTTTTACTGTCCTGATGTGTAACGTTGAGATAAAATACGATGTCATATGAGTGATCCTGTGACTGCTCTGTTATGGCCTTGCTGTTATTTGCTGCCACTATCAGAAGTCATGCTAATTAGTGGTTTTGGTGAAATGCACAAGCCTGAGGGGGGAAAGGTTACAGCACAAAGACCTGTTGTTACTTTACTGTTGTTGTTCATGTTGGGGGTGATACGTAGATTCAGGGGTCCAAACAGGCCGGGCACTGTCTCCGAAGGTATCACAGTAATGAGCTGTAATTAATAATTATAATAAACAATGAGACACATCAAGACCTTTAATCAGATAGATGCTCAAGAAATGCTCTGTGACGACCACAGTACACTTGACTCCTGGACATCTTTGTCAGGATGTTTGAGGAGGTCCTGTTCTAACCCTAACCCTAATTACTGACTGATTAAATTAACTCCTCTTTAATTAAAAACATTGTTTGGTTTTATAAATGAATTAAATCTGTTCATAAAATAGAAAACCAGGCTAAGCTCCCGTTAAAGCTAACGTAACTAGCTTCGGGCCGTCCCAGCTTCAGATGATGAATTTATAAATCACAGATTTTAATTTAAATCAACTGAAATTTTTCTTTTTTTTTTTTTTTTGAGAATTTTAACCTTTTTATTGACTTTAAATGTAAATCTGAATTATTCAAACAGACTGTACGAAGTAAATGTTACTTACATGTACAATAATAAAACATACATGATGTATATCTTTAATGTGTTGTTAACATGTGTAATCTGTGGTCATGTATGACGTTAGTTAACATGCTGTAATGATGGCCATGGATTAGCCCTGCCCTGTAGGTGACTCGACCCCCCCAGGTCCAGTCCTCCTCAGCTGGTTAATGATGGTCCAGTGATGGAGCCTGAGGCGGGTCGCTGACTGGAACACGATAAAGAGGCCATGGTCGTCATGGCGTTGTTGGGGGCGGGGTGTGGTGGGGGGGTCTGTACCATGAAGCCCAACATTGTGCGGCATCCACAATGGACACACTGTCGACACGATGCGGCTAATTCAATTAGCCGGGAGACGGTGCATAAATTCCCCCAGAATTCCTCTGATGAGGGAGTGAGTGTGGGGGGCGGACTGAGCGTGCTCAGTAACCTGTCGCACACAATGAGGAGTCAGTCAGTCAGAGGGCAAACTGTCAACCATCGGACCTGAGCTTCATCGCTCAGGGTCAAGCTCAGAGGTCACAGAGCGAACACGACACATAACAAAGATCAGAACCAGAACACGCCACGACCAGAACCCAACACGGAACATGAGGACCAGAACCCAACATGGAACGTCAGGACCAGAACATACGATAATATCTGTTAACGTGTAAATTTAAACAAATCCAGTTTGTTTAAATGTGTGACAGCTTAGCATTGAGGCTAACTGTTCTGTAGCATGAAGACATAATTAGTCGTGCTAATGTTGCGTTAGCTTCATGTCAGATATCATCATACTGCAGTTAAACATGTCGTGTAATAACACACACTGTGAACACATACACACACACACACACACACACTGACAGGCTGGAGGTGAAGCGTCTGTTAGCGAGTGTTAGTGTAGCTACCTTCAGGCTCTGGGCTCTCTGCCAGCTTCACTTCCTTCACTTCAGTGTTCAGCTCATAAAACTGTCAGGACGCTCGTACACACACTCACCTTTAACACCGTTTAACTCGCCTCATTTCCCCTGTTCAACACACACACACACACACACACACACACACACACACACGATGCTGCAGCTTTTCATTCAGACTGTGAATATTAGCCGACCACAGGCGGAAGTTTCATGAATCAAGTTAAAACATTTATTTAGTTTCTTCCACGCTAACCGTTAGCTACAGTTCATCACCTGCTAATGTTGTGTTAGCTGTTAGCTAATGTTGGATTGTCTGTAGTTGAGTCCTGCTAACGTTATGTTAGCTTCATGTTACCTGTGAACGTTGTGTGAACATTAGTGTATTGAAGTGTTTGTTTGTGTTGGACACATTAACTCTTCAGGCCGGGCGTCTCTCCTCTACAAACCGCTAACGAACCAATCAGCTGAGTCATTGAGCTGATTACTGCCATCGGAAACTGTTTAATTGGTTTATATCCTGTTGTCCTCCCGAGCCTTCGTCCTCCTCTTCAACAATTAGAGCCTCGCCTCGCCATCAGCACGTCTGACACTGAATCAGCAACATGAGATGCACTTCAACACAAACTTCACTGTGTCACGTTTAAAGTCATCAAACCTCAATGAACAGACTCACATCAGACTGACTAAAGACCAAAGACTCAGGAAATATTATTTATAATAGCTATGAGATAATAATGAACTAAAAACCACAACAAGACTACGTCCAGGTTTTAGACAGTCTGCGTGGACGTCACGGAGACTACGTCCAGGTTTTAGACAGTCTGCGGGGACGTCACGGAGACTACGTCCAGGTTTTAGACAGTCTGCGTGGACGTCACGGAGACCACATCCAGGTTTTAGACTGATTAATAATATATGTTTTGGTGTTTGTTGTTGTTAAAGTGTCTGTCCAAAGTACTACCGTATGTTACATAGTATTACAGTACTAGTACTAACAAAACAAGCAAGCAGTAAAGAGTGGTCTGTTCTCGGTCTGGTCTCAGCCTCTGTGACTGTCAAGCACCTGTTAATAGTCCTTTTGTCTTGTTGTTACGACCGTAAAAGGCATTTTCAGCTTCGTGTCCTGATGAAAGCTCACATTCAGACTGAGGTCAGCACTGAGGCATGCTGGGAAATGACTTGCTTTAGGATCAGCTGTTCTTTCTGTAGTCCGAGTCCAGATCTTTAAGACTCACCTGTCCTGTGACACCTGAGTGTATCTCATGGATGAACACGTGACCACAGTGGTGTGGTGATGTAAGGTCACATGGCGGCAGCCGTTGAGACACCTTGTGGCATTTTGTAACAAGCCGTCGCTGACATGAACTTCCTGTTTTGACTAACCTCACCTGAGAGCGCTCTGACCCGTTAGTTTGCGAAACACTCGCCGTTGTGACACACTTCCTGTGTGATGGCGTGGAGGTGAAGCCGGCTTCAAACAGGTGAAGTCAACACAGAGAACAAACAGAGCGTTCCCTGCAGGCGGCCCACAGATGGTCGAGTCAAACTCTTAATACCACCTTCAAAGGTTGGTGAGTGGCGGTGGCGGCAGCAGCACCATATGTGACAGAGCTGAAGAGCAGGATCAGGCCAAAGAGCGCCGCTACACGTCTGCACCACCTGCTGCCGCCATGTTAGCGTGTTTAAACAGCTTCACACACCAAGTATGTGTGTGTGTGCTCACATACTGATGCTGTCATGTGAAAACCTCATCTCCACAGTTCAGTCTTCATCAGGCTTGCTCACACTGAGCCACCTAAACAGGTCATGTGACCTGTCACATCTGAACAGGTCATGTGACCTCTCACACCTGACGTTCTGCAGTCATGTGATGTTGCCTGTGCAGATTAAAACTAACTAACGTTAAACTAAGCATTGATCAGAATCACATAGGGACGTGGCGTGGATAATGTTTGGCGTTTACAAGTGTGTGTTAGCATTGCAGCTAGCGCTATGAGCTAGCATCAGCGTCTACCTTCCAGTGAACACGACCGGACTGAACAGAACCTCTGAAACCCGAACAGAACCTTTACATCCAAGGTAACTAAAATATGCATATATAGCAGTTAGCTACATTAGCACTAGCTCCAAACCAGCTGGATCCTCAGTGTTAGCTGTATTAGCTTTGTTATATTAGCTTTAGCTCTCCTGCTACTTATCAATGTTTCCATCATAAAGTCTGTAAATCTCCTCGGTACTGTAACGTTATTGTTGGTCTCAGAGGCTGTGCTCCAACCTGGTCCGGTCTGGCTGCTGAGCCCAGTTCTGTTAGCATGCTAACGGCAGATTCAGTTAGCAGCAGTTAATTAGCAGTTAGCTACTTTAGCAAGTCAATCTGGTGTTAATCTCTGTGTAAACATCAGAGATGATTTCCTTTATGAGGAGTATGTTTGTTGTTCTGCACGTGCTCAGTAGTGGTGTGTGTGCTCTCCATATGGTGGTGTTTGACCCACCTGCTGCAGGCTCAACAGCACCAACACAGTCAGACTGTCAGATGATCTGAAGTCACAGACCTGACTTCAGATCAGTCCCCAGGAGGTGAACGTGGTCCAGGCTTATGTTTCTGATCCTGACCCGCCAGTTGGCACCAGAACCAGACGAGGTCCTGCCCACGAGTTATCATAACACAGACAACATCATCACCACACTGCAGCTCGCCGTGACATCATCATGAGAGAGCTTCATGCCGAGACTGAATCCACAAAAACACGCTTCGGTCCAAACACAACACGGCTTCAAGGACGTCGGCTCACACTCCTCAGGTCTGGTTTCACAGCAGCAGCAGGGGATTGTGGGTCAGAAGTATCGACCACACTGTAAAAAAAATATGAAGTCTGAAGTTATATTTTCACAAGAAACTCAAATGTTACGCACACATTAGCTGTGTCTCGTATCCCGCCACTTCATGGATCGACCTCAGACACTCAGCATTAACGCTGTCCGCAACAGATAGTGGTTAGCTGTAAGACAACACATCACGAAAATTAAGGTAAGTATCCTGTATATAGTATGCAGTAGGGCTGGGCGATATCGATATTTTAATCAATATCGATATATTTTCAAACACGATATAGCACGAGACCATATCGTTAATATCGATATAGTTTATTTTGCGTAAAATGACTATACATTTCTTCCCTTGAGCCGCCAGTTCGCTTTTATTTCTCCTCTTCCTATGTCCAGGTCTCCCGCTGCTTGTTGACGTCGTCACGTCAGAGTCTCCAATAACTCCAGAAAAAGTCGCTAGATTTGTCGCTAGTCGCTTTTTGGGAAAAAACAAATCGCTAGAGGGTCTGAAAAGTCGCTAAATATAGCGACAAAGTCGCTAAGTTGTCAACACTGGACCACTGATTAGTGTGTCAATAAACAACCGAAGCAGTGGGGTTAGAGGTGGTGCACAGCTCTTGACCTGTGTGTCAGCTGTTGCAGTGCATTGTGGGATTTGTAGTATGAGTGGTGGGAGTGCGATTTACCGGCGGGCCATTAATAGACGTATGAAGTTATCCGGCCACAGAAAAAATATCGATATATATCGAGTATCGCCATTCAGCTAAAAAATATCGAGATATGACTTTTGGTCCATATCGCCCAGCCCTAGTATGCAGTGACTTTCTTTAGTGAATTTCTTTAGTTCCTTAACAAATTATTAACCTCATCTTATAATCAGTAAACTAAAAAATGTACACACACGTAACATGTGATGTATTTAAGTTATCTGAGTTACATAACGTAACGCACGTGATGTATTTAAGTTATCTGAGGTACGTAACATAACGTACGGGATGTATTTAAATTATCTGAGTTGCGTAGCGTAACGCACGTGATGTATTTAAGTTATCTGAGGTACGTAACGTAACGTGATGTATTTAAGTTATCTGAGTTACGTAACATACGTGATGTATTTAAGTTATCTGAGGTACGTAACGTAACGCACGTGATGTATTTAAGTTATCTGAGGCGAAAAGGATGTATTTAAATTATCTGAGTTACGTAACGTAACGCACGTGATGTATTTAAGTTATCTGAGGTACGTAACGTAACGCACGTGATGTATTTAAGTTATCTGAGTTACGTAACGTAACGCACGTGATGTATTTAAGTTATCTGAGGTACGTAAAGTAACGCACGTGATGTATTTAAGTTATTTGAGGTACGTAACGTAACATACGTGATGTATTTAAGGTGTCTGAATTACGTAACGTACGTGATGTATTTAAGTTATCTGAGTTACGTAACGTACGTGATGTATTTAAGTTATCTGAGTTACGTAACGTACGTGATGTATTTAAGTTATCTGAGGTACGTGACATAACATACGTGATGTATTTAAGTTATCTGAGTTGCGTAACGTAACATACGTGATGTATTTAAGTTATCTGAGTTACGTAATGTACGTGATGTATTTAAGTTATCTGAGGTACGTGACGTAACGTACGTGATGTATTTAAGTTATATGAGTTACGTAACGTAACGCACGTGGTGTATTTAAGTTATCTGAGGTACATAACGTAACATACGTGATGTATTTAAGTTATCTGAGTTACGTAACGTACGTGATGTATTTAAGTTTTCTGAGGTACGTGACGTAACGTACGTGATGTATTTAAGTTATATGAGTTACGTAACGTAACGCACGTGATGTATTTAAGTTATCTGAGGTACGTGACGTAACGCACGTGACGTATTTAAGTTATCTGAGGTACGTGACGTAACGCACGTGACGTATTTAAGTTATCTGAGTTGCGTAACGTAATGCACGTGGTGTATTTAAGTTATCTGAGGTACGTGACGTAACACACGTGATGTATTTAAGTTATCTGAGGTATGTGACGTAACGCATGTGATGTATTTAAGTTATCTGAGTTACGTAACGCACATGATGTATTTAAGTTATCTGAGGTACGTAACGTAACATACGTGATGTATTTAAGTTATCTGAGTTACGTGACGTAACGTACGTGATGTATTTAAGTTATGAGTTGCGTAACGTACGTGATGTATTTAAGTTATCTGAGTTGCATAACGTAAGGTACGTGATGTATTTAAGTTATCTGAGCTACCTAACGTATGCGATGTATTTATGTTAGACCCACAGAGACCTGCAGAGAGCCATAGACTTCCCATAATCTTCCTCCTCGTTGACCTGCTCAGATGTGGATCGGTGTGTTTGAAGCAGCAGATTTGATCTGAGTGATAATCTGAGCTCTCTTTGTGTTTGAATCGTCATCCATGACGCTGGTTTGTTGTTGTGGTTTGTCTCCTCCAGGCTGCCGTCCCTCCTACGCACAGATTAAAACCTGATCCTGTCGTCCTGACACCCTTTAAACAGGAGGAGGACCTTCTTCTTCTTTTTCTTCTTCTTCTTCTCCTGCAGCCTCACAGAGAGCTCGCCGTTTGTTTTCAGCCTTGTCAGTCTTTTCTTTGTCCGTCCACGCTGACAGGCTTATAAACCTCGTAGGACGTCCTCATTGTCTCCAGTAGACTGTGTTCAGTCCAACATGTGGGAGGACGTGTTGTATGTAGAGAAAGAAGCACCACAGAAGTTTCTTTAACTTGCTGCCTTCAGATCACGCTCCCTGAGGGAGTCCACGTTACACAGTAAACCTCCTAAAACAACAAGCAGGGGGGTCCAGCGCCATTCAGCACCGAGCTTGGGGCGTCCTGACCCGACTCTGGTTCCTCTGTAAACACAGAGAGGAGACGTGAGACAGAAACCTGCTGAGGACGGCCACGCTACATTACAGATGTCCCTGAAGTACACACATGTTCACCGTGTATGTTCAGGTGACATTAATGCGTTGTCGTCCCTCCAGATGAGCAGTGTGTCGCTGTGCCCTCCTCTTCTCCTCCTCTGTGGACTGATGCTGTAAAACTGAGTGTAATGGGACGATCGTCTGATCCTCGGAGGCCGTGAAGGGACTGAACCTCAGACCTCCTGTTCTCAGGTCAGAGACTGTCAGCAGGAGACGGCCTGCAGGAGGCCAGACGCCTGCAGGAGGACTCTTAATCGTGGCGTCTCCTCGTCATGGCGTCCTCTCATCATGGCGTCCTCTTCGTCGTGGCGTCCTCTTCGTCGTGGTGTCTCCTCGTCATGGCGTCCTCTCATCATGGCGTCCTCTTCGTCGTGGCGTCCTCTCATCGTGGCGTACTCTTCGTCGTGGCGTCTCCTCGTCATGGCGTCCTCTCATCATGGCGTCCTCTTCGTCGTGGCGTCCTCTCATCATGGCGTCTTCTTCCTCTTCGTCGTGGGGTCTCCTCGTCATGGCGTCCTCTCATCGTGGCATCCTCTTTGTCGTGGCGTCCTCTCATCGTGGTGTTGGGACTGACAACCCATCAGATATTTTTAACCCTGTGCTGGCTGCTGGTGGTTTGTCATGATGCATTCAGGAGCTCTGATAAACACAAACAGCTTCCTGTCTGTGACAGCTCGGACTGAGCGTGTGCAGAAACGTACAAATGATAACTTCAGATCACATCCGTGACTCCACCCCGTTTCAGGGAGCCTTCTGATTGGTCAGCGGTTTATCTTAGAAACACCATGCTCAGAGTAAAAGTCCTTCATCACACGTGTCAGAGTACTTCAGGGACCAGCTGATTATTGGACAGTTATTAGTGACATCACGACCATCTGATCACTGTTGTTTGCTAAGTTTTAACGAATGTGGAGAAGAAGTTTACATCGTTACATCATCCACTCTTAATTTGGAAGGGCACAGGAAGCTGACATGGTGGTCTGTCATGGTTCCATCAACGCTCTCACTCCCTGTGATACCTGAGGCAGGTGAGCCTTCAGACTGGTCTGTCCTCAGAACCGGACCCAGAACAGCTCGTCCCCCCTCTGAGAGTCCAGGAAGCTGAGCTGAGATACCTGAGCAGGAAACAGGACGCCGTGAGCGTTGACTGATTACGGGGGGGGGGGCTTATCTGACAGCAGGAAGTCCATGTTTGGATGATAGTTCAACACAATGACTGAACAGGAAGTGACATGACGACTCGTTTCATCTGAGGTGAAGCTGCAACAAACCGCCATCATCAAGCTGCTCGCTGTTTCCTGCAACGCCAACACCAAAGAGAGGACTAACAGAGACACCACAGTCCAGCAGAGTCTGTCAGTCCCCCAGAGTCCCCCAGAGTCCAGCAGAGTCCCCCAGAGTCCCTCAAGCCTAATTTCCACTGTTCCGCGGTCACCGGAGCTGATCGCTGCCACTCTAATCAATGAAAGCATCCCCACCAGCGTCCCAGCAGCGTCTCTCCGCGCTGCAGCACTATCATTCTGTAGCATTTCTATTTTTGACGCGAGCCGTTGAGAAATCGCGTGAAGCTCAACAGAGCAGATTGCACACAAATCTGAACACAAATTCGAAATCTGACACAGAATCAACGTAATACACTTCCGCCCCCTTTCAAAATAAAATACAATACGCAGTTAATGTAGCCTATCACAACTTCACATCAACATTACGTCATGACTGGTGGCACCAGGTCAGCAATCAATCGATAAAAGGGTCTCAACATGGACGACGAGAGACTAATTGTTGAAGTGGAACAACACACAATAATTTCTGACATAACAGATCCTTTTTATAATCTCTTCCACGTCGGAGAAGCAAAGTAAGCTGTTTTTTGTTGTTGTTTCCTTTATACACACAGTTTATCGCGGTCTCATGTACGTTCAGGATTATCTCGTGATCTCGTGTGAATACGGCTGGCTCGCAAGGCAGCGCTACCCTGCCGTCACGCGCCTGGTGGGGATTGACCCCGGGCAGAGGACAGAGCAAAACCGCAGCGCTGACCGACCTGGTGGAAATCCCCAGTCATACTCTGTCTGGTCCAGGTCTGTAGTGGTCTCTCAGACCCTGATGCTGGTTCAGGTTCAGGTCTCTGTCTCTGGTTCTGGTTTCATTAAAGTTTGAAATCATCTCTGAGTCTCTGCAGCAGAAAATCCTCAGTTTAAACTGCCGGTCTGTTAATCCAACAACAAACCTGCAGGTTTACAGGACTTCCCCGTGATGGACCGGACTGTGGCGGACCTTTGGTGTGCAGGCGCTGACCTTTATCAGCGCTGAGTGAGGACGGTTCTTTGTGCTTTGAAAAGGAAGTGAAATGATGCTGAGTCTTTTAATGTGAAGCAGAAACATTTGACTTGTGATCGGCTCAGCTCGGCAAGCCCATGGCGAGGATTACTTTGTACCTGTGAAAAGACTGTCAGGTAGATTGAACAGGAAGCTGTGATGAGAGGAGGATGAGGGGAAGGAAGAGGAGGAGAGACTTATTCCTCCTCTTTAATCCAGCCTGAGAGGAGTGTGTGGGAGCACATACAACACGCATGTTTGTGTGCACAGGAAGCACCATGAAACACGCCGAACACACCGTACTTCTGTCACCACAACGACTTTTATTTTGGAAACATCAGCTGCTTCCTGTATTTTAAGGTCCGGTCTACAGATTTAATATCTGATTACACCCCCCTCACCTCACCCTCTCCCTCCTAACATGAAGGACAAATGACGGTGGTCACAAAACTTGCAAAAAAATGCTAAAGTGCACAGAGATGTTTATAAGTTCAGAGCTAATGTATAACACTGAGGCTCAACAAATACAACGGTTCTTAATTTCAGGTGATTAAACACGAATATGAACAGAGTAATGAAGATTATTAATGCTTCTTCCTCGTGTAAATATTAAAATAAAGACGTGTAGATAGCAGAAATTAATCAATTAATCAATTCTTCATATCCAGGTGATTTCAGATCACTGTGGAGTTGTTCTGGTTCCTGGGAACCGTCCAGGAATCATCCAAAACCTCAAGCTGAACATCAGCTCCCACCTTCAGAGGATGTACTTCCTGCTGCAGCAGGTCCAGGATGGTTTTGGTCATCGCACAGACAGAGCTTGTTTCAGACAGATGTGGATCGCCTCCCCCTGGGAGCACTTAGTGTAATACCCCTTTAACACCCCAATAATACCCCCCATCTACTAACCCACAACAACACAGATTAATGTAATCCAGACATCTCCATCACAGATTATCATCCACCTGTGTGAGGCTGCAGTCACATGACCAGGTGATCACATGACCAACACAAGGGAACAGATTTAATGCTTGCCATGAGTACAGAAGCCCAGAGAAGGCAAAATGAGGACATTAATAATAAAATTATCCAACAACCTCGTTAAATCTGATTTTTAAAGTTACATCATGTAATGTAAACTAACGTAATGCACCTTAATGTAACATAATTTAATGTAACATTATTTATCGTAACTTAATTTAATGTAACACCACCTAATGTAACCAAATATAATGTAACATCATTTAGCATAACATAATGTCTAACACAACCTCATTTAAAGTAACATAATGCTATTTATTGTATTGTGTATTGTATTATTTAATGCTTTGTTTAAAGTAGCATAATTTCACATAATGTAACATGACATAAACTAAGGTAACACCACACAACAATGGTAATCTAACGTAACATAATTTAACAATGTAATGCAATGAACTGAACATGAACCAACGTAGCATAGCAACTATAACGTAACATTATCTAACAAAATGCAACCAAACGTCACTTAATGTAATGTTAGGTAATACAACATAACGTTATACAACGAAACCTCAACTAACATAATGTAAACTAACAACACCACGTATACTAACGTAAACTAATATAACATAAACTAACGTAATGCAACGTTAATTAATATACCATATACTAACATGACGTGAAATAAAATCATAAAACATGAACTAATGCAACGTAAACTAACAACACACCGTAAACATAATGTAGCTTAACCTAAAATAATGTAACCTAAACTAATATAAGGAAACATCAACTAATAACGTAAACTAACATGATGTGAATGGACATAACGTAAACTAATATAACATAACATACACCATAATAACGTAAACTAATATAACATAACACCAACCACTTATGTCCACATAAAACAAATTTCAAGGACTGCATTCTTCCACTTACGTAACATTGCCAAAATCAGACGCATTGTATCTCAAGTGGATGCAGGAAAACTAGTCCACGCATTTGTTACTTCTAGGCTGGACTATTGTAACTCTTTGTTATCAGGCTGCTCCAATAAGTCTCTTAGGACTTTGCAGCTAATTCAGAATGCTGCTGCACGTGTTCTGACAGGAACCAAGATCAGAGATCACATCTCTCCCATTTTGGCTTCCTTGCATTGGCTACCTGTTAAATCTAGAATAGAATTTAAAATTCTTCTCCTTACATACAAAGCTCTTCATGGTCAGGCACCACCATATCTAAAAGAGCTCATAGTACCTTACTACCCCTCTAGAACACTGCGCTCTCAGAATGCTGGGTTCCTTGTGGTTCCTATAGTTTCCAAAAGTAGACTGGGAACCAGAGCTTTCAGCTATCAAGCTCCTCTTCTGTGGAACAAACTACCATTTTGGGTTCGGGGAGGCAGACACGGTCAACACTTTTAAGAGTAGACTTAAGACTTTCCTTTTTGATAGAGCTTATACTTAGTGCTGGCTCAGGTCATCCCTTAGTTATGTTGCTATAGGACAAAACTGCCCCCTACCTTCTCTCTCTCTCTCTCTCTCTCTCTCTCTGTCTCTCTCTCTCTCTCTCTCTCTCTCTCTCTACTAGCATAACGTGAACTAATATAATGTAAACTAATATAACGTAAACTTATATAACATAGTGTAAACCATAATAACGTAAACTAATATAACAACGTAAACCATAATAATGTAAACTAATATAACGTAACGTAAACCATAATAATGTAAACTAACATAACGTGAACTAATGTAACATAACGCTAACTAACATAACGTGAACTAATATAACGTAAACCATTATAACGTAAACTAATATAACATAACGCTAACCAATATAACATAAAGTAAACCATAATAACGTAAACTAATATAACATAACGTAAACCATAATAACATAAACTAATATAACATAACGTAAACCATAATAACGTAAACTGGTATAACATAAGGTAAACTAATATAACATAACATAAACCATAATAACATAACCATAAACCTAAACTAATATAAGGAAACATCAACTAACATAATGAAACATAAACTAATATAACGTAAACTAACATGATGTGAATGGATATAGCGTAAACTGATATAACATAACGTAAACCATAACGTAAACTAACATAACGTAAACTAATATAACTTAACGCTAACCAATATAACGTAAACTGATATAACGTAAAGTAATATAACATAACATAAACTAATATAACATAACGCTAACCAATGTAACGTAAACTGATATAACGTAAACTAATATAACATAACGTAAACTAATATAACATAATGTAAACCATAACGTAAACTAATACAACATAACATAAACTATAATAATGTAAACTGATATAACATCACCTAAACTGATATAACATAACGTAAACTGATATAACGTAAACCATAATAATGTAAACTAATATAACGTAAACTAATACAACATAACGTAAACTAATATAACAGACCATAATAAAGTAACCTAATATAACATAACATAAACCATAATAACGTAACCTAATATAACACAACATAAACCATAATAATGTAAACTAATATAACGTAAACTGGTATAACATAACGTAAACTAATATAACGTAAACCATAATAACGTAATCTAATATAACATAACATAAACCATAATAATGTAAACTAATATAACGTAAACTGGTATAACATAACGTAAACTAATATAACGTAAACCATAATAACGTAATCTAATATAACATAACATAAACCATAATAATGTAAACTAATATAACGTAAACTGGTATAACATAACGTAAACTAATATAACATAACGTAAACCATAATAACGTAAACTAATATAACAACGTAAACGAACAACACTAATCAACAAAACTTTAATATAACAAAGTAAGAGAAGAAGAAGAAGAGGGGGGAGGTAGAGGAGTAGAGGAATAAGATGAGAAGGAGGAGAAGAGGATAAGGAGGAAGAAGAGAAGAGGAGGAGAAGGAAGACGAAGAAAAAAGAGAAGGAAAAGGAAGAACAGTAGGAGACTAAGATGAAGGAGGAGAGGAAGACGAGGACGAGGAGGAGTCACTCCTTCATTAACGATACCTCCTTGTGAAGGTAGGTGGCGCGTGGTGTTTGCGGGTCTCGTCTGTTTGTTGCGGTGACAGCTCCGGCAGGGAGGCGTCACACGGACCGTTCCCGACCTACCCGCCCGGACCGACGCTCCCATCCCGGACACCGCTCTGCGGTAGCACCGGGACGAACCAGAACGAACCGGGTCCAGGTCCAGCTTCCTTTGTGTGAGGAGGTTCAGGCGCTGCAGCACTTTGTGTTTCCTCCTGCAGGAGACACGGAGCTCCTCCGGTATGTCTCCTCTCCTCTGCATCTCTTTCAGGAGCCAATCAGCGCGGCAGGTACCTGAGCTGCTCTACCTGCGCGGACAGGTAAGAGCAGACAGGTGCGCACGGACAGGTGAGAGCAGGCAGGTGCGCGCTCCCACCGCTCCAGCTGTTGGATGGAGAATGTGAGCGGCGCGGGCGCGGAGAGATGTGAGCGAGAGGAGAGAGGCAGGCAGGCCGGGGAGCAGGACCAGTGTCCCCGCGTCCCGCTGCTGCCGCTCCCCGCACAGACATCCAGAGACCCGGACAGAGACGAGCCGCGAGCCCCGCGGACAGAAGCAACGAAGAAGAAGGAGCCCGTTACAGGAAGTTAATTTCGCATTAAAAGACACACATAATGACGGGATTAAACGTTAATTAACGTTTTTAAGTATGTTAATTAAACGTTTTATAAAGGTTATTAAATTAAAATTGAAATATAGAAACATGCGCGCGGAGCTGCGGGGCCTGAACGCGTTATATAACCGCATTCTTCAGATTCACGCATTCTGATACTGAAATGTGTCACAGCAGTGATCGATGATCGATTATTAATGACTGATTACTGATTATTAGTGATTATTGATGAGGCAAAAGAAAAAACAAACAAGTTTATTGTTGTGTGTGTGTGTGTGTGTGTGTGTGTGTGTGTGGACGTGTGTGTGTGTGTGTGTGTGTGTGTGTGTGTGTGTGTGTGTGTATATGTCCGCCCTCCTCCTCCTCCTCCTCCTCCTCCTCCCTCAGCCCCGCACACTCGCTCCTCTCCTCTCAGATCAGGCGGACGGGGACGCGGGGCGGTGCGGGCGGTGCGCGCTCTCCAACAAAACAAACAAAAACAAACTTTTTCTAAATGGAATTTATTTTTTCCTGAAGTTCCGTGAAGTACTAAGTGAAGCGGGTCCGGGCGGAGGCTCTGGTTCTGGTTCTGGTTCTGGGATTTACTGTGTGTGTGCTGGTTGTCAGGCAGCGGGAGGAGCAGCGGAGCGGAGCCGGATCGAGGAGCCCCATGCGGACTGGACTGACTCCTCAATGAAGCAGGAGATGATGGCGGAGGGACCCCGCTGCAAGAGGCGAAAACAGGCCAACCCCCGGCGGAAGAACGGTAAGCGCACCACACACCACACCAACACACCACACTGTGCCCGCCCGGCCAGCCGGCGGCCCGGACTGGGAGCTCCCCGCCCGCCTGCTGCTGGGGACGCGACAGACAGACACTCGGAAAAGTTTTTTAACGGGACTTTACTGAGGTTTTACCGGGGCTGAGTGTTCGGAGGTCCACGTGTGATGATGGAACGGAGCTGGGACCCGCATGAGTCCCACATGAGTCCCGCATGAGTCCCGCCGGGTGCGGGTCTGAGCTGAGTCAAGAGAAACCGTTATTCGGAATTGCACCTCGGTGTGAGGACCTGTGGATCCCCGCCGCTCGATGCGCGAACTTTTATTCTGGAAACAAAAACAACAACAACAAGACAGATAGTTTAATTTAATATTTAAATAATATTAAATATT
Organism: Argyrosomus regius; assembly: GCA_946959425.1. Lineage (NCBI taxonomy): Eukaryota > Metazoa > Chordata > Actinopteri > Sciaenidae > Argyrosomus > Argyrosomus regius. The sequence goes on from CAMPSB010000220.1 coordinate 166,556, forward strand.
AATTTAATTTAATTTAAATGTACAAAATAAAATAAATTCATTAAAACATTAAAATTAATTTAATTTATATTTGTTTGTTGAAGGAAGTTAAACCAACATCCTCTTTTTTTCTGTGTGGACTCAAAAACTGAAAACGATTTTCTTTGAATTCACAATTTAATTTTAATTTAAACTCGTTAAGAAAATGTTTTTGTGTTTTTATGTTTTTGTGTTTTTATGTTTTTATGTTTTTGTGTTTTTAAGTTTTTGTCTCGTTTTTCATTAAAACAATTTTTCAGGTTGAATCGAACTGAACTAATTTTAAAAACATTAAATTAAATAAAGATTTTAATTTAATCGTCTCTGATTGAAACGTTAAATTCCTCCGTGTAAGTTTTTGTGATGGTGTCTCCTCCCGTGGTCTCCATGATTTTTCTTCTCCGGCTTGGCTGGGGGGGGGGGGGGTTGATGAGGGTGTGGGGGGGGCAGATTAAGGCCGGGGTAACCGGATCTGTGTTGGCTGAAGAGACTCCTCCATCGCTGGGTGTCCGTCTGTCACATCCAGCTGTGAGTCTGCAGCTGTTTCTGCTATAATTCACCGTTAACTGATCTGAGTGCTGCCGGGTCGACGGGCTGACACCGTGTTCAACTTTAGTTTATTGAAATAATTAAAGTCTGAAATATTTCAGCTTCTGTTCAAGACGTTTCTCTGACGAGGTCTTCCGTTCTTCAAGTTTCTAATTAAAATAACATTTTTGTGACATTTAAAAAACATTTTTTCGACATTTAAAAAACTGTTTGTGTGATCCAGAACCTCCTTCAGAACAGAACCAGGACCTGCAGGTCTGGAGCTGCCGGTGCTGGATCAGTGTCATGGTCCGGTCCAGTTCAGGCAACGGCGGTGTGCCACATGTCTCACGGCCGTGTCAGCGTCCAGTCCCGTGTTTACGGTCTCCATGTTTACAACATGCTCGCACACTGACGCCACATTTCAGACCTCCGACAGCTCAAGGACAGACTGATCTGGATCTGAATGACCCTCCAGGATCAGAACCAGAGCCATCAGATCAGATTTAATGATGTTTAAATTAAAATGTTTTGAGACCGACAAGGACCTGAAGGTCTGCTGCACGACACGGCCCAGTTCTTAAACTTTTTATCACTGACCCGGTTCTAAAGGATTCTGTTTTTATGTGACATCATAAAGAGACACAGACTCTCACCAGGGACGTCTGGACCTCTCCGTCCAGGTCCAGAACCTTCAGAACCAGGTGTTTTAAAAGCAACAGGGCCCCCATACTGAGCTGCCTTTCAGGGATTGCAGAGATAAATGAGGCAGTGAAGTTCTGGTTCTGGTTCCCCTGATTCATCGTTTATTTCATCAGAATGTTAATTTAATGTTAATTTATTAATTATTTAAATTATTTCATCAGACAAACACGTTTTCTTTTGTTTGATTTTTGATATAAAAACTAAATTTTATTAAATTAATATTAATTACATTAAAACATGTAAAATAATATTAATAAAGCGTGGGCGCTGTGATGTCACTAACGTTCTCTGATCGTCATCACTCGTCTTTGTTAATTTTGTTAATTCAACAAAGCATCAATGACAGTCTGTGTGTGGATGTGAGTCTGGTCTTTGTGGTTTACGAGGACGTCCCTTTAATCCATAAACTTGTCTTCATCATCTTATGAGGACCTGTGTGTGGGTGGGGGGGGGGGGGGGGGCAGTCCCCGTAAGTGACAACAACAAGTTTTCATGTGTCGCCTCGGTCCGTTCATCGAGTCGTCCTGTAACCACAAACACGAAGTCTTCTGATATAATCGTGAGTCTGTCGCTGACCTCAAAGTCTTTCATATCTGCCCCCCCACCTCAGTAAACACCTCCCCGAGGGCTGAACAAAGAAAAGTAGATCCTCTCCTCGTTCTTAATCACCATTCAGACCACTGAGCGCCGCCGGCCGCTCGGCTCGCTACCGTCCGATGAAAAGAACTCAAGCAAAAAAGATGGAGGAGAGAAAAAAGAAGGCGGTGAAGTGGAAAGAAAAGAAAGGAGGGTGTAAGGAAGGAGGATGTAAGGAAGGAGGGTATAAGGTGGAGTGAAGGTGTTTGTGCTCTATGTAGACCCCCCAGTGAAAGACATAGGGTTAAGACAGACAGACGAAGGGCGAGAGACATGAAGAAAGACTCAGAGAGAGAGAGAGAGAGAGAGAGAGAGAGCTGCACGAAGTAAAAAAAAAATCTTTAAAAGTATAAATGAAAACTTGACGTTTTATTAAATTAAATATTTAAATATTTTAACTGATTCTTTAAAATTACTTTCATAAATTAGAAAAATTCTTCATGTTTGAAACACGTTTTCAAGAACACTTCAACTTCCTTTAGTTTCAGTTAAAAACAACTTTATTTCAATATTCTTTATTATAATATATAAAGTAGTAATAAAATAAAGTTTTGAATTTGTGATTTTTTTCTCTGACAGAAACATTTCAGTTTCCTTCAGTTTGGACTTGAGAAACAAAGCGTCTTAATAAAATATTTTCTGTCCCTTCAATGTCTTTAGAAATCAAGTTTTATTTTAAGGTGTGACAGTTTTATGTTGCACTTCCACTTCCCTCAGTTTCAATGAAACAAACAGAAGAAAGACACTTCAACTTCCTTCAGTCTGGACTTTAGTGTAAAAAACCTTTTAAAGTCTAAATCCTTCAGTTAATTTTAAGGCATTAAAACATAAAAGTAATTTTTCTTTCCTCAGCAACAAAAACACTTCCACTTCATTCAGTATAAAATAGAAAGAAACCTTCAGTTGTCTGTCCTCAACAACACTTCAGTCTCCTTCAGTTGATCCAGGGTTTGTTTCAGATACATTAGATGAATACACTTCAGTTTCCTTCAGCTCCTTCCTCATAATTTTATTTAAAATAAATTAACTTTTATTTGAGTCCATTTTCATCATCATCATCATCATCATCATCATCATTATCATCATCATCATCATCATCAGAAACACTTCATCTTCCTTTAGTGTGCTCTGAGCTGATGAGTGCAGTGTGTTAATGATTAGAAAGTCACTCTTTGTCCCCGTAATCTGACAGGTCCTCACAGTGCAAACGTGAAACCTGTCGAGCCCTTGGTGTTGTTCCGTGTCCGGCCTGTAGGGGGTCATGGTGGCTCTGAGGTCAGAAATCAGTTTAAAGTTAACCATGTGATGAATCTTAATGTTCCTCCAGCTCACATCACTTTTATTGTGAAGGAAAGCTGATTATCTTTATTCACCTCACCGCCCCACACCCGTCCTCACCCCCATCACCACCCCCTCCAGGATTTAGACAAATTTACTTCACCTCTGGAGTAGTGGAGGAGGAGTCAGGGCCCACTTGGGGAAGAAGGGACCCTTTATATTAATAACAGGAAGTCTGCTTAATACACCCCTATTACCACCCCACCAAAATAAAACACACAAATAGAGGCAACAACCAGCATCTGAGGCAGAGCCGTTGCAGAATGACATCACAGTGACATCACGGTGACATGACCTGTCGTGGTTCAGGGTGTGACTTGTTTTTACACCCCCACCTGTCTGCCTCCACAGCTTTATTAGAACATCTGTCACTGAGGGGTGGTCATGATGGCGGGGCTGCCAACAAGGCTACTTCTACACCTCTCATTAATGCTGCAGTGGAATGGTGCGGGTGTAAAAGTCCTCTGGTCCCCCTCCCCCCCAATTTCAGATTTTTCTTCATGACTGAATGCTGGCTGACATTTTGTGTTGCCGTGAGTCAAAACAGGAGATTCAGCGAGGTCAGAGTGGTGACGACATGGCAAGGACATGTTAAAAACACATTAGGAACACGTTAGAAAGACAATGGAAACATGTTAAAACAGAAACATGTTAAAAACACATTACAAACACGTTAACAACACATTAGAAACATGTAAAAACACCTTAGAAACATGTTAGAAACATTTGAAACATGTTAAAAACACATTACAAACATGTTAATAACACATTTGAAACATGTTAAAAACACATTAAAACATGTTAACAACACATTTGAAACATGTTAAAAACATTACAAACGTTAAAAACACATTACAAACATTTTAGAAACATTTGAAACATGTTAAAACACATTTGAAACATGTTAAAAACACAATAGAAACATGTTAAAACACATTAAAACATGTTAGAAACATTTGAAACATGTTAACAACACATTTGAAACATGTTAAAAACACATTACAACACGTTAACAACACATTTGAAACATGTTAAAAACACATTACAACACGTTAACAACACATTTGAAACGTTAAAAACACATTACAACACGTTAACAACACATTTGAAACATGTTAAAAACATTACAAACATGTTAAAACACATTACAACACATTAACAACACATTTGAAACATGTTAAAAACATTAAAAACATGTTAAACACAATACAAACATTTTAGAAACATTTGAAACATGTTAAAACACATTTGAAACATGTAAAAAACACATTAGAAACATGTTAAAACACATTAGAAGCATGTTAAAACACATTACAAACATGTTAGAAACATTTGAAACATGTTAAAACACATTTGAAACATGTCAGAAACATATATATTATATTAAAAAAAACAAAAACGTGGTGAGCACGTGAAGTGGTGAGCACATGCAACTGACCTCAGGTGAGCTTCCTGTTGACGGTCAGAGAACCTGTTCAGGTTCAGCATGCTGCCCTTGCTGTCACTGGCCACAGGTTTGTTTGATTGGCCAAGCTCCTGCGGCAAGGTCACACAGAAATGGAACAATCAATCACGGACAGCGGGATGAAGGCGTCATGACATCTATGAGTCCAGATCGCCCGAGGACGCCTGAATAACCCGACTGCCCCTGAACACCCCCGGCCCGCCGCTACAGGGCCCGCCCACTGCTGCAGCCCCCGCCCACCTCCGTTTTAAATCAATCAGAGCTCGTCTGTTTGACATCACACGGCATTTTCCCAGCTGTCTGTGCAGCAGGTGTGAATCGTCGTGATGCATTCAAGGAGGCTCAGATGCAGTGAAAAGGATCATGGGAAATATTTTTTCCTATTTCTTCTTCTTCGATACATAATAACTTTACTGTTCAGGAGGACTCAGTGACACCCACCTCAGATCGGACCAGACCGGACCAGACTAGATCAGATCAGGTGTCAGGCCCCGCTGAACGGACACCACTTCCTGGGCACACATCTACCAATTAAAGTAATGATGTTGAGGAGCACGCTCAGTGCGACCCAGCAGCCTCGGGGTGAAGTCCTGCTGGACTGACCTCAGAGGCTCTGTGAGGAATCCGAGCTGACTGTCGACTCGGCAGAGTCCGCGATGACCCGGGTCAGACAGACTCTGTTACCCACAATGCAACACAGAAGAGAGGTCAGGCAGTGATGTCATCAATGTAAAAGTGTCACGAATGTTCGACTCGTTTTTTAATGTGAAACTGAAATAAATTCAAAACTAGTTAATTAAAATATGTTTAATAAATAATACATTTTAATTAAAATTATTTTAAAGTTATAAACAGGAAGGATATCAGCTCAGTGACAGCTGTAGGTCACAGCTGTCTGACATTTTATTGAGTTAAACAAGCGTGATGGGTATTGTCTTAACGTGAGTGTGTGTGTGTTTTTTAACCTTTCAAATTAAAATTAAAATTGTTGATAAAAATAAAACTCGTTCAGAGAACATCAAAAGTTTCTTTGAAATGTTTCAGTAATTTAAATAAATGATTTGTCACGTTCGTCCAGACGAGGTCTGACTTCGTCTCTTTACCTTCAGACCTACCGTCCTATTGGACCAATCCCATCATGCATATCAAACAGCCCGGCTCGGTTCCCACGGTGATGGGCTGCATCATCCGTCCACTCCGAGCCGAGCTGCTGTGAGAAGTCTTGTGCGTCGGCAGACCTCCGTTTGCCGTGGGATTACCAGACTTTGGTCTGTGTAAAGGTAGCCATGGGGAGGACCCCCCATAGGCCAGGAATGCCGTCAGGTCAGGGGAGGAGAGGCAGTGGAGGCTGGGGGAGGCAAAGGGAGGCTGAAGGACACTCGGGGAGGATGGGGCAGGTGCTTTTGTGAATCCTGTCAGCCATCAAAGTAGAGACTGAGCTGAAAAGGTTAGCACAGAATAATCCACCCACCCCCCAGACCCAGACACCCCCAACTAAAACCAAACCCCCAACCAAACCCAAACACCCCCAACCAAAACCAAACCAGCACCCCAACCAAACTCAAACACCCCCAACCAAAACCAAACCAGCACCCCAACCAAACTCAAATACCCCCAACCAAAACCAAACGTTATCATTGGTAAAAAAAAAAAAGGAAAAAAAAGAAAAATGCACCAGCATCATTTGTAAAGACTGAAATATGCTCTGTCATTGTTTGTAAAGATTTAAAAATGCTCTGTCATCAGCTGTAAAGACTCTTAAAATCAGTTATTGAAGAGTAATCGTCAGTTATATCCACTCTAACATGTTTTTACCAAAACTCTTATTGTGAAAGAGACAGATAGATGTGAAGCATTAAAGCCCACTTCCTGTCCTGCAGTCCTGTGTTTGGGTGGTGGTGTTGATGGTGTTGTTGTGGGGGCGGTGTACCTCTGTGGGGGTGTACAGGTTGCGTCATGGGACCCGAGGTGTCCCCCTTTGTGCAGCCTGTCAAACGTGGTTAACATGCAGCCATTTATCTCCTGAGCCCCCCCGAGAGCACAATGGTCGGGGTGAGCCGGGGCCGACGGCGGGTGAAGCTTTAGTTGTTCCCCCCACCTCCTCTCTTTCTCTCTTTCTCCCACTCTCTCTTCCTCTCCCTCCATCTTGTTGTTTCTGACCCCCCCCTCCTGCCCCAGCCCCCCCTCTTGCCCCTCTGTCATTGTTGGGTTTTATTATTTGCCCCCGGGCCGCTCCTCGCTCTGGTTCAGGCGTTATCTGACAAGGTGCCTCAGAATGTCGGCCGCCGCTGCCAGACAGATTGGACCTTGTGAATATGTCGGAGCTGAGCGCGCCCAGGAGCGCCGCCACGGAAACAATGAGGTGGATTGTTGGTTCCCACCATCACCCTCCTCACCCTCCTCACCCCTCTGCTGCCTCCAACAGTAACAGTTGTACCTGACAAACAAATCTCCATGTTTACAAGCTGCTGAGTCCGTCTGACACCTGACACCTGACACCTGGTTCTGGTTCTGATTCTGATCGTGATGATTGATCAATCATTCAGAACTGACAGCTGACAGAGCAACAACCTTAAAAAAACACGCTGAGAACTCTGGGTGATTGAGTCAACATGTCCTCTTAAATCAGACATTTTCTGAGTGAGATTATATTTATATATATTTATGTATTTATGTTTAATGTGGATGCAGACGGAACGTTGATTAAATTTAAATTAAATTTCTTGAAGTTGAGCAGACATCAAAATGTTTGAACGTTTCGACTCGTCGTTATTGAACTTTCAACATTAATTTTTTTTTTTTAGAAACTTTATTAATCACATGAATGTGAAATTACTAAATTATTATTAGTATTATTAAAAATACAGAATATCACTGTAAACAAACACAGCTCCACAGAGAAACACAGTTTTTTTAACAGATTGTTACAATCAAACACCTTCAATGAAGTGATCATACAAGTGATAAAAAACAGAAAAGGACCGTAATAAATTATTTGTAGTTAAATCAGGTTACAGAGTTTACAGATAATGTCTGTAAATTAGCAGTTTGCTTATAAAAAAAACAGGAAACGACTGTTAAGTTATTTACCATAAATGTCAGATTTACAGTGTATTTACATAAATATATCCAGTTTGATGAAATGAATACGTGTGAAGCAGCAGCAGAAGAAGAATCTGTGCTTCCTATTTGTTTGTTTGTTTGTTCGAACACTTCTCTTCGTGTCGGTTAAGACAGAAACGAGTGCAGCCTCGCCGGCTCGTACTCGGCGGTTTGCGGTGGTTCTAATGTGGCAGATAAAACCCCCGGCTTTGATATCGCCTGCTCCAATAAGCCCCCTCAGCCTGCCAGCACCTGCCAACGGGGAGGTATGCATTCATGTGCCCCCTAACAGGATTATACTGCTCTGTAATTGATTCATTTGCAGTGAGGGGAGGTGACAGTGCTTTGGAAATGAGAGTTTAGGTAACAGGCGCCCCAGAATTCAGCCGACTCCATGTGTCAATTTTATTACATCAGTCCAGATGAACTTGAAAGGCTGGCTTTGTGCACACTCATTGGCTGTTTGTGGCTCGCTCAAAGGGACCACATTCAATGGAGGTCATTGATGTGTGTGCTTTTCCTCTTGGGCCCTCCTCGCCCCTCGTCGTGTTCAGACTGAACTTCATGCGTCTGCATCAGTGTTTGTGGCAGCCATGTTGTGATGGGATCAGTTATTAGTCCAATCGATGTGACACGGATGAAGCATGTTAACGTCTGGATCAGTTCACACACGGATGATGATGTGACGGGAAAACAGGCGTAAGCGGGTCAGTCAATAACTCACTCAGAAAAAAGCCCAAATCGGTCAGTCGGGGTCAAACATGGAGGTGAAACATCATCAGGACACGTTCACGTGTTCTCCGGCACATGTGTCAATGCTCAGGTGAAGCCAGACATGTTCCAGCTAGCATGAACAGCTAGCATGTTAAAATGTGCCATCGTTGTAGGCCACTGGTGCTAAGCTAACAGGGCGCTTTACAATAGGTTGAGTCATGTCGAGTCATAGGCTCCATGCTGACACTTAGCACAGGGCTACACTGTGTTTAATGACAAGAGGCTTCATGCTAACACTTCAGTGATATAAGACTTTTAATAACAGTTTACCATACAGTGATAGCTGGCTCCATGCTAACATTCTAACAGTCATGCAGTGTTGATTACAGGACGGGGGGGGGGGGTTCCAGCCTGGGAAAAGAAAGCCCCCCCTGTGGGGCAGAACTAGGTGACCCCAGTGGACGCAGCCTGCCCTGGGGCGGTGGTGGTGGAGGGGTGGGGGCATCTTAACGTGATCTCAGGAGCCTCTTTTGTCCTAAAACATGATTTAACGCTGAATAGCGCTGAACTGAAAGAAAGAAAGAATAAATAGAATATTTATTTCATCAGATGACGATAAGACCACGATAAGACCGCAATAAGACAACGATAAGACCACGATAAGACTACGATAAGACCACGATAAGACTTCCAGTCCTGATTTTCTGTTGGCGTCCCACAATCCTCTTTGGTCCTGAAATCTGGGTTAAATGCAAATCGATCCAAGCGATACCAGACAATAATTACTATACTACTATACGTGCAGCAGACCAGAAGAGAATTCAATCAGACCTGGATGTGTCTGCACTGTGCCCCCCTTTCAAGTCGATTATCATCCTCGTTATTTCACCAACAGGACGTGCTGGCAAGACTTGAACTGTGCAGATATAAATAAAGTACCAATATAAAAATATAAAGTATCAATATAAAAATATAAAGTACCAATACAAACATATAAAGTAATGATATAAAACTCTAGTGTACTGTGTATTTCAATAATCAATAAAAGTAGAATAAAAGTAGAAGAATAAATAAATAAATATATGTTATCAATGCTAACATTAGCCTACATTCACACTAACTGGAATGATCTGTGAATCTGTGAAGTGTTGGATGAACTTTAACCAAACAGATGTTATCGTTAATTATATCGTTAATTATTATTAATTAATAATCATGGCAGTGGTCGTCACAGGAAACAAGGCGGATTATTGATCACAGATTGACGGTCGAAAATATTTTTTTTTCGATCGTCTTCAAACTCAAGCTACTGGAAACTTATCAGCTGCAACTCACAGTTACTGTTATTATCACTGATTGATTGATTGTTTGATTGATTGAATGATTGGTTGAATGATTGGTTGATAATATGTCAGAGAAATGTGAAACATGACAAGCAGCTCATTAAATGTGACGACTTAAACTTGTAATCACTGATCAGAGCTGTTTCCAATCGATTAATCGATTATTGATATTTGTGTCATGTTATTTCTTTGCATTGACTCTTCTTCTTGTTTTTTTTTCCGGTGTGTTCCTGCCACCCTCCTCGACCTGAAACAAACCCGTGGTGTGAAATCAGGTAAGGAAATATAAAAACAGTCACACATGAAGTTTCCTCTTTTCTGTGTCGACACTGAAGTGTCCATCTGACTTCCCTTTGCTGTAATCTGCTGACACGTCGTTTCTCGGGGTTTAGTCGAGCTTGTCACCGCACTGCTTCTTCTTCTTCTTCTTCTTCTTCTTCTTTGGTGTTTCTGAGAACACACGTTAAAAACACCTTCCCGTTCTGCCCTCACACTCGTTTATTTCCTTTTCTTCGTTCACACTTCCCACTTCTCTAAAGTCGCCTCCTTTTCACCTCCTTCACTTTGAGTCTGCTTCAGATGAGTTCCCCAAGTTTAACCTGTGACAGACGAACTGATTGGTCAGTTTAATTCAATTCAATATTATTTCTATAGCTCCATATCATAACAAAAGTTATCTCATGACACTTTCCATATAGAGCAGGTCTAGACTGTACTCTTTATAATATTATTTACAGAGACCAACAGTTCACCATGAACAAAAAAAACCTCTTTAACAGGCAGAAACCTCCAACAGACCCAAGCTCATTGGTAGACAGTCATGCATAGTAAGTAGTAACATGCATTAACATGCATTAATGAGACATGTAGTCTACAGGAAAGAAGCCAAAATGGGAGAGATGTGATCTCTGATCTTGGTTCCTGTCAGAACACGTGCAGCAGCATTCTGAATTAGCTGCAAAGTCCTCAGAGACTTATTGGAGCAGCCTGATAACAATGAGTTACAATAGTCCAGCCTAGAAGTAACAAATGCGTGGACTAGTTTTTCTGCATCTGCTTGAGATACAATGCGTCTGACTTTGGCGATGTTACGTAAGTGGAAGAATGCAGTCCTCGAAATTTGTTTTATGTGACATTAAAGGACAAATCCTGATCAAAAACAACTCCAAGATTCTTTACGGTGGAGCTGGAGGCCAGGGTGATCCCATCTAAAGTAACTAAGTCTCTAGAAAGAGAGTTTCTGAGGTGTTTGGGTCCAATTACAAGAACTTCAGTTTTGTCTGAATTTAACCTGTGACAGATGAGCTGATTGGTCATTTTAACCTGTTACAGATGAGCTGATTGCTCAGTTTAACCTGTGACAGACGAGCTGATTGGTCAGTTTAACGTAGTTGAACGTTATTGGTCGGTCACAACGGTCTTTATTGATGGTTGCTGTCATCAGTTCAGGTTGTTCATGATGAGGTTCAGGCTCGGCTCGGTCTGTCCAGTCCAGACAATAGAGTTTGTGTTTGCTCATTTCCTGTTTGGACACAATGACATCTTCCATCACAAACACAACGCCCTGTTTGAGTCTGATCAGACGTCAGCTGACAAACAGAAACATGTTCAATTTATCGTGATAATCTGAGCTCAACGAGACATTAACGAGGACGTTTGTCACCATGACGACGGTCAGCGTTACCTCGGGTTCACTCACCGTGACACAAACTTTAAAACTCTGATTCATTTTTCAAATATTGTCATCATTCAAAGTGAGTTTGTGTTTTTTGGTTCTGTGGTTCTGTGGAAACCATGTGATAGATCAATAATTAATAAGAAGAAAAGGCTTTTATTTTGAAGTGCAGGAGAAGAAAAGGCTTTTATTTTGAAGTGCAGGTGGAGTACCCCCCACCCCTCATCACCTGAATGTTACTGACCATGTGGGTGGGGCCAACTACTGATTAATCAATTATCAGAACAAAAATCACCAGGACGACAAGATGTCTATGTGACACACATTAAAACACACACACTCACTCAACTTTTCAGGAATGTGACCACTGGATCACTGAACTGTGTGTGTGTGTGTGTGTGTGTGTGTGTGTGTGTGTGTTACAGTTTGTGTGTTTTGAAGGTGTGAAGTTTAAATCTGATGACATCATGAACCAGGAACGATGATGAGTTTCTATTTCAAACCATCAGCAAACACACACACACACACACACACACACACACACACATTAACACACACACACACATACACACAAGCAAGCCACTTAACCCCAAACTGCTCCTAAACCATCAGTGTGTGTGTGTGTGTGTGTGTGTGTGTGTGTGCTTTGAGTGGTCAGAATATAAGATGCGGCAAAAACGGAGGTCTTTCATTCATTTCAGTGGAGGGTCGTGCGTTTCCGCGCCGGCAGCCCACAACGCAGGGGTTGCCGCAAGAAACCGGAGCCCCTGAGGCTGGACTAGGAACAGCTGCTTGTCGTAGCCGAGTCGTCCAGCCTTCCCGAGCAGGAGACAAGCTGTGTCTGTCCATGGCAGACCAAGGCTGTACAGCAGCCTATGTGCGGTCTGCCGTCTGAGTGCTGTGATCCAAGAGTCTGTATCCACCAGTCCCTGTCCACCCTCCTGCACCGGCAGATACAGGACAGAAGCCCGTGTCCAGTGCTGCCCAGACCAGAAGAAGTCCACAATCTCCTTCTGGATGTTGTTAATCCGGCCTCTTGGTGGTGTTAAGACTGTCAGTCTGTGCCAAAGAGCCGAGGCGACCAAGTTATTGGCAATGAGGACCCAGCCCCTGTAGGAGAGCTGAGGGAGCAACCATTTCCATTGGTTAGTCTGGCACACACATTCCTCCAGAACCCCCTCCCAGTTCTTCCTCTCATACTCCTCAGTCCCTAGAAAGACACCTAGTACCCTGAGTCCCTGTCTACCCCAGCCCAGGTCCCCTGGTAGCTTAGGTGTCTGTCTGTCTGTCCACTGCCCAATTAGTAATGCTTCGCTCTTGTCCCAGTTTACTTTGGCAGAGGAAGATTTCTGGTACAGTGTAAGGCTTTCTGTCAGGTTATCTACATCTCCCTGGTCTCTGATCAACACACTGATGTCATCAGCATAGGCTGATAACACTAACGGGGGCCACTGGGGCAGACCGGGGAAACGCAGCCCTGTCAGCTTAGACCTAAGTCTACAAAGTAGAGGTTCGATGGCTAGACTGTAGAGCTGTCCAGAAATGGGACAGCCCTGTCTGATACCCCTCCTAACTTTGACTGGACAGCTCAACCCTCCACCCACCTTCACCAAACAACACGCGTCTGTGTACAACAAACCCAGCAGTGACAAAAACCGACCCCCAAAACCAAAAGCCCTTAAAGTGCTTAAAAGAAAACCATGATCCACCCTGTCAAAAGCTTCTTCCTGGTCCAGTGAAAACACCCCGATGTCAAAACTGTACAATTTACATAAATCAAACAAGTCTCTCATTAAAAACAGGTTGTCCATAATGGACCTGTCCGGGACACAGTAAGACTGGTCCCTGTGGATGATTATATCCAGTACTTGTTTGAGCCTGTTGGCGAGCACCTTTGATAAAAGTTTATAGTCCGTGCATAGTAACGCCACAGGCCTCCAGTTTTTTAAAAGAGCCAAGTCTCCTTTTTTGGGGATTAGTGAAAGAACGGCACTCCAGCAGGAGGCCGGCAGCAATCCTGTCCCTGAGCACTCCTGCAGCACCCCCCACAGGTCAGCACCCAAAACCCTCCAGAAGTGTTTATAAAAATCCACAGGCAGTCCGTCCAGTCCCGGGGCCCGACCAGAGGCCATCTGTCCCACTGCAGCAGTAAGCTCCTCCAGTGAAATGTGGGCATCCAGGGAGACTCTGTCCTCGGAGTCCTCCGCTCTGAAGAGGGTGCTGTAAAAATCCACTGCATGCCTCCTCATCTCACCCTGGTCTGTAGTTATTGACCCATCAGGAAGGCGGAGACAGACCATCTGTTTTTTTTTTATACTGATTTTCTAAATTAAAGAAGAAGGAGGTGGGAGCGTCCATCTCCCGGACGGTGGTGAAACGTGCTCTGACTAAAACCCCTTTCACCCTCTCCTGTAAAAACGTGCTCAGTTCCTGTTTCTTTTGGTGCAGTGTGTGTGTGTCTGTGCTGTGGTGTGTGTGTGTGTGGGTCTGTGCTGTGGTGTGTGTGAAGTCTGTCCTCCATGTCCCTGATGTCCTGCTCTAAGTGTTGTATGGTTCTTCTGATCCGTGTTGTGGAGTGACTAGTGTACTGCTGACAGAAAACCCTAATGTGTGCCTTACCTACCTCCCACCACTGACTCAAAAATTCAAACTCACCCTTCCTCCCCCTCCAAATTTCCCAGAATGCCTCAGATTTCTTACAGAAATCTATGTCCTGCAGCAGCTTCACATTGAAGTGCCAGTACGAGCTGCATTTGGATGTTTGTGTGATGTGAAAATCTAAAGTGACTAAATGGTGATCGGTGAACCCTACTGGAAGAATGTGACTGTTCAATAATCTGTTGCTATCTGTTCTATCGTTTGAGCCTCTCCACCACAGACCCCAGTCCACCTCATTGTTGGTGTCACTGTGGGTCTCCTGTAGGAAAATTATGTCCAGTTTTTTGAAGGAGACCATCTGTGACACTAATGCTCTCTTATGCTGAGACAGAGAGAGAGAGAGAGAGAGAGAGACAGACAGAGACAGAGTTGATGGTTCTGTTGGTGGTTCCGTTGATGTTTCTGTTGGTGGTTCTGTTGATGGTTCTGTTGGTGGTTCTGTTGGTGGTTCTGTTGATGGTTCCGTTGGTGGTTCCGTTGGTGGTTCTGTTGGTGGTTCTGTTGGTGGTTCTGTTGGTGGCTCCGTTGATGTTTCTGTTGGTGGCTCTGTTGATGGTTCTGTTGGTGGTTCTGTTGATGGTTCTGTTGATCTTTCTGTTGATCTTTCTGTTGGTGGTTTTGTTGATGGTTCTAAGAGAGAGGGAGACAGAGAGGTAGAGAGAGCGCTTTGGTAGAGAGACATTGGTGGTTCTCTTGATGGTTCTGTTGATGTTTCTGTTGGTGGTTCTGTTGATGGTTCCGTTGGTGGTTCCGTTGATGTTTCTGTTGATGGTTCTGTTGATGATTCTGTTGGTGGTTCTGTTGATGGTTCTGTTGGTGGTTCTGTTGATGGTTCCGTTGGTGGTTCCGTTGATGTTTCTGTTGATGGTTCTGTTGGTGGTTCTGTTGATGTTTCTGTTGATTGTTCAGTTGGTGGTTCTGTTGATCTTTCTGTTGGTGGTTTTGTTGATGGTTCTGAGAGAGAGGGAGACAGAGAGGTAGAGAGAGCGCTTTGGTAGAGAGACATTGGTGGTTCTGTTAATGGTTCTGTTGGTGGTTCTCTTGATGGTTCTGTTGATCTTTCTGTTGATCTTTCTGTTGGTGGTTTTGTTGATGGTTCTAAGAGAGAGGGAGACAGAGAGGTAGAGAGAGCGCTTTGGTAGAGAGACATTGGTGGTTCTGTTGATGTTTCTGTTGGTGGTTTTGTTGATGGTTCTGTTGGTGGTTTTGTTGATGGTTCTGTTGGTGGTTATGTTGGTGTTTTTTTTGATGGTTCTGTTGGTGGTTTTGTTGATGGTTCTGTTGGTGGTTTTGTTGATGGGTTCTGTTGATGGTTCTGTTGGTGGTTTTGTTGATGGTTCTGTTGGTGGTTCTGTTGGTGGTTTTGTTGATGTTTCTGTTGGTGGTTCTGTTGATGTTTCTGTTGGTGATTCTGTTGTTGGTTCTGTTGATCTTTCTGTTGGTGGTTCTGTTGATGTTTCCGAGCCTCACAGGAAGTCAGTGCATTGTGATTGGACAGTCTTATGATGTAAATGACTTCCTGTCCCAGCAGAAGTTTTTCACTTACCAAAATAAAACATCCTCGTCAGCAGAAATGAGTTTATTTAGAGCGAGCTTTTTACAGAGTCTTACAGAGACTTTAAACGCATCATGTGCACCAAAACTGTCTCGGATATATTTATACATTTATATGTATACATATATATTTATACCTTCATATGTATACATGTATATTTATATTTTTATACCTTTATATGTATACATGTATATTTATATTTTTATACCTTTATATGTATACATGTATATTTATACATTTATATGTATATATGTATATTTATATATTAATGATGAAGATGATCAGTTTGTTTGTTCCTCACTGAGTCACATGACTAATGATGACAAGATGAGAGGTCCGTCCTGGTCCTGGTCCATCCTGGTCTGTCCTGGTCCTGGTCTGTCCTGGTCCGTCCTGGTCCTGGTCTGTCCTGGTCCGTCCTGGTCCGTCCTTGTCTGTTCTGGTCTGTCCTGGTCCTGGTCTGTCCTGGTCTGGGAGCTCTGTGCCTGATGAGTCCTTGACAGGAAGTAGTGACACCTGTGAGACCACATCGTGGTAACAGTGGACCCATTGTTCTGCTCACCTGGGTTGTTGGTCCAAAGGTGTGACTGAGCCGTCCTGTTTGTCCTTCACCCTGATGAGCCGCCGCCACTCACGAAATACTGCTCTGCTATTGGCTCGGTGGTTGTTGTGTTGTTTTGGTGTTTCCTGATGGTTTCTGCATGGTTACAGTTGGTTGCTATGGTGTTGTGGTGGTTGCTATGGTCATGCAGTTGGTTGCTATGGTGTTGTGGTGGTTGCTATGGTCTTACATTTGGTTGCTAAGGCTGTACAGCGGCTGTTGTGTTGTTTTGGTGTTTCCCGGTGGTTTCTGCATGGTTACAGTTGTTGCTATGGTGTTGTGGTGGTTACTAAGGCGGTGTTGCTATGCCAGGCGGTTTGTGTCTGAACAAAGTCACTGTTGGTGATTAAGGTGAAATGTTTGAGTTTGTTCCGGAGCTTCGCTTGTGTCTCACGGTCTTCCTCTTCGTGTGGACGTCTCAGAGAAACATTGAAATGAGGTTGTAATGAGGTTGTAATAATGTTTTTCACAGTTTGGTGGACAGTCGTCTGTCAGGAAGTGATGACTCGGCGGTTTGTTCTCCTGTGTACCGGGCGCCGTCTGCAGGTCGTTGACTCAGCGTTAAACAGACGCCGTCAGCAGTTTCACTTCCTCAAACTGTTCCAGGAACAGAACCACCACACCTCCAACACCATGAGGCAACACCTGACAGACCGCGGGCCAGCCAGAGTCCGATAGGCTGGGCCAGGTCACATGATCACGGCCTGATAGGCTGATCTGTTGCAGTAAATTGTATTCGTCATGACAACAAACAGTCCACTCGCTCGGCGTCGACTGAATTGCGGCTCGTTGCCATCACTGTCGTCTGTGTTCTGGTTCGACCTGATGAGCCGGTTCTGCTGGTTCTGGTCCAGATGTGGCTGCTGGAGCACTTTCAGTTTGGATCTGATGGTTCTGTCTCTGCCCGGGAACATGAATAATTAGACTGTCTGATGACCCCCCCCTCCTCGTTGGTCACATGATTCATTAAACAGTCTGAAAGTTTGACGAGCTTCAACATTAATGAAGAACAAGATCCAGAGTTCAAACACGAAGTCTGAGTCCAACCTTCAAAGACGAAGAGACAATTTTTAATTCATACACTACAAGACACACACACACACACACACACACACACACTTACACTTCATGATCACATACACACACACACACACACGTGTATTCAGTTGAGTTTTATTTATAAATCTTCAGTTGTCTCCTGACACAGAGCAGCTCAGACCGACTCTTTAGAATATTATCAACAACTCCACGAAAAGAAAAACTTCTTTTAACTTCTTTTTCAAGCAGAACCGAGCCCAGAAACCTCGAGCAGAACCGAGCTCACTGGTGGACCACCATCGACAGAGACCAGTTGAGTTAAAGACAGAGAGGTTAGATAGATAGAGACACAGCAGCAGTAAATCATTAACTAAATATAAACTGTGATGGCGATATGGCAGCAGTAATAATAATAACATAAAAATGTGCCACAGAAGAGGAGCTTGATAGCTGAAAGCTCTGGCTCCCAGTCTACTTTTGGAGACTATAGGAACCACAAGGAACCTTGAAGAACCATGAGGAACCATGAGGAACCATGAGGAACCCAGCATTGTGAGAGCATAGTGTTCTAGAGGGGTAGTAAGGTACTATGAGCTCTTCAAGATATGATATCTTAAAGGGACAGCGTAGGGAGCTTTAGTTTACTTCAAACTGATAATATGTTTATTTTGGAACGTTCTGTCAATGCTACAGAAACACTAGGTAACTGTTCAGTATGATAAGGTTGTCTGAACGTTGTCTGAATGTTAGTTATTTGTTTGATTAATGTTGTATATTGATTACTGATCAGTAAATGGTTTTTAAACTACTTGTAGAAATATGTTTGTTTTATACAATCTAACATACATAATGTTATTTTTTATATCAGCACTGTGCAGCTTCACAGTCGACTGAACATGTTGCAACAAAAAGACGATGTGTGTGTGTGTGTGTGTGTGTGTGTGTGTGAGTCTTATCAGTCCTCAGCAGCAGTGTTTGTTTCATGAAGTTTTTCTGTAATCAGACGACACACCTCGGCCGAGGTGAGAAGGGTGGGACACACTGCTGCTGATAGGGTTAACGTCCAACGCTCAGGTCTGCAGATCTGATCCAGACACCTTCAACCACCTTTCTACACCTTCAGACCCCTCCAGACCCCTCCAGACCCCTTCAGACCCCTCCAGACACCTTCAAACACATTCAGACACCTTCAGGCACCTTCAAACACCTCCAGACACCTTCAGACACCTTTCTATACCTTCAGACCCCTCCAGACCCCTCCAGACACCTTCAAACACCTTTCTACACCTTCAAACACCTTCAGACACCTTCAACCACCTTCAGACCCCTCCAGACACCTTCAGACACCTTCAACCACCTTCAGACCCCTCCAGACACCTTCAGGCACCTTCAGACACCTTCAAACACCTTCAAACACCTTCAGACACCTTTCTACACCTTCAAACACCTTCAGACTCCTCCAGACACCTTTCTACACCTTCAAACACCTTCAGACACCTTCAAACACCTTCAGACACCTTCAAACACCTTCAAACACCTCCAGACACCTTCAGACACCTTTCTACACCTTCAAACATCTTCAAACACCTTCAGACACCTTCAAACACCTTCAGACACCTTCAGGCACCTTCAAACGCCTCCAGACACCTTTCTACATCTTCAAACACCTTCAGGCACCTTCAGACACCTTCAGACACCTGATCACAAATAAGTTCACGTCCTCATGGAGCTTTGCTGAAGGTGGGCAGTGTCGAGGGTGGAGGTGTTGTAACGGACATGAAGGTGTTAAAACCTGATTAAAGTTCGAGACGTTCAAAGAGGAACTGATGATCATTACAACACACACACCTTCAACACTGATAACACACACACACATTAAAACACACACACACATTAACACACACACACACACACACACACATTAACACACACAGTTTCACTGTGACAGAGTTCCTCTTTTTCACTGATTATGTCTCTTTGTCTTCTCGTCTCCTCGTGTCATTCTTTACCTCCTTCTTTCCTTCCCTCATGTTTCCATCAGCCAATCAGACTCAGAAGTTCAACATGGGCCAGCACTGCTCTCAAACGTGGAGAGGAGGGCCTGGTTCTGGTCCTGGTCCTGGTCCCGATTTTGGTCCTGGTCCTGGTTCTGGTCCTGGTTCTGGTCCTGGTCCTGGTCCTGGTTCTGGTCCTGGTACTGGTTCTGGTTCTGGTCCTGGTCCTGGTTCTGGTTCTGGTTCAGTAATGTCTCACAGAGTTGAATGCTGCTTTCTTCATGCATCCTCCCTCCTCCACATGTATGATGTCTGATGTGGTCTCTGTAATGACACGTTAGGCTGCCAACATGGAAACTCTCACTCAGAAAGAGATCAAACATTAAGTATTAATAATTAATCATTTATGTTTGATCTCTCAGCAGCTTTGATACAAAAAAAACTTGATGTTAGCTCATTCAGATGGTTCTGGTAGTTCTGATGTCTTTAAACAGAACTTTGTCTTTCTAATTTGACATCTGTGGTGACCTCAGGTCACATGACCTGTACAGCAGGCTGGGAACCAATTAGCTGTGTGCTTAGTAAGAGTGAGACACACCTGTCTATCTGATGTCACTTTCTGCCTGATGTGTTATGATGCATTATGTGTTATATTGTGTTAAAATATGTTACAGTGTGTTATGATTCTTTATAATGTGTTATTATGTTATTATGTGTTGTAATGCATCATAATGTGGCATTATATGTTATAATATGTTATATATATGTCATATAATGCATTATATATTATAATATGTTATATATATGTTATATAATGCATTATGTGTTATAATATATTAGATATATATGTCATATAATGCATTATATATTATAATGTTATATATATATATGTCATATAATGCATCATATGTTATAATGTGTTATATATATGTCATATAATGCATTATATGTCATAATATGTTATATATATGTTATATAATGCATTATATGTTATAATATGTTATATATGTCATATAATGCACTATATATTATAATATCTTATATATGTCATATAATGCATTATATGTTATAATATCTTTTATATATGTCATATAATGCATCATATGTTATAATATGTTATATATATGTTATATATATGTCATATAATGCATCATATGTTATAATATGTTATATATGTTATATATATGTCATATAATGCATTATATGTTATAATATCTTATATATATGTTATATATGTCATATAATGCATTATATGTTATAATATCTTATATATATGTTATATAATGCATTATATCTTGTTTGTGTTAATATGTTGTAATATGTTTGAATGTGTTGATGTGTGTTTGTTAAATGTTGTTTAAATGTTAAATGTCTGTGTCCTGTAAACTGTGACAATAATCAATGATTCATGTTAATCTTCAGTCAGTGTGCACTGCATCAAGGAGGCTGTCAGGGTTTGTGGGTGGAGGTTGTGGAGGGGTGATCGAGGTTGTGGAGGGGTGATGGAGGTGGTGGAGGGGTGATGGAGGTGGTGGAGGGGCGAGGGGAGTGTTTCAGCTCTGTCAGTGCTCTGCTGTCTGTGTTACCTGTCTGTGATGAGTCACTACCAGCTCGTAGCCACTAGGCAGCGACCTCATCCTGCACAGCCTTACCTCCCCCTCCCCCGTCCTCCCCCCCCCTCCCCCTCCAGGTGATGTGCTGTCAGGCGAGAATAGAGAGACAGGGAGAGAGGGAGGACGGGCGAGCAAGCTGTTTCATTAGCTCGTAGCGAGCGGTGAGATGAGGACGCACCTGAGCGAGGACCTGACAGAGTGTGGGAATATTTCACATCACGGAGGAAACATGGATGCTGTCACAGGAATAACATGATTTGAAGGTTCAATGCCCGAGAGCTGTGATTGGCTGCTGTCACATTAATGTTTGACACTATTTGGATGATTAACAAATCGACAGGAAATTAATCGACAGTTTTTAGTTGATTCATTTGACTCATTCGTTCGTTCAGACAGCAAACCACGATCAGCCTCTTCCTCTGTTCCTTCATGTTGGTGCTGCCGTTTGTATATTTGTAGTTTTTAGTCGTCACATTGGTGCTGCCATTTGTATATTTGTAGTTTTTAGTCGTCAAGTTGGTGCTGCCATTTGTATATTTGTAGTTTTTAGTCATGTTGTTTTTTCTATATTTGTAGTTTTTATATGTTTTTATATTTGTAGTTTTTAGTCGTCATGTTGGTGCTGCCATTTGTATATTTGTAGTTTTTAGTCGTCACGTTGGTGCTGCCATTTGTATATTTGTAGTTTTTAGTCATGTTCGTGCTGTCTTTCGTATATTTGTAGTTTTTAGTCATCATGTTGGTGCTGCCGTTCGTATATTTGTAGTTTGTAGTCGTCATGTTGGTGCTGCCATTCGTATATTTGTAGTTTTTAGTCATCATGTTGGTGCTGCCGTTCGTATATTTGTAGTTTGTAGTCGTCATGTTGGTGCTGCCATTCGTATATTTGTAGTTTTTAGTCACGTTCGTGCTGCCTTTCGTATATTTGTAGTTTTTAGTCGTCACGTTGGTGCTGCTGTTTGTATATTTGTAGTTTTTAGTCACGTTGGTGCTGCCATTCGTATATTTGTAGTTTTTAGTCACGTTGGTGCTGCCGTTTGTATATTTGTAGTTTTTAGTCACGTTCGTGCTGCCTTTCTTATATTTGTAGTTTTTAGTCGTCACGTTGGTGCTGCCGTTTGTATATTTGTAGTTTTTAGTCGTCACGTTGGTGCTGCCGTTTGTATATTTGTAGTTTTTAGTCGTCACGTTGGTGCTGCCGTTTGTATATTTGTAGTTTTTAGTCACGTTGGTGCTGCCTTTCGTATATTTGTAGTTTTTTAGTCACGTTGGTGCTGCCTTTCGTATATTTGTAGTTTTTAGTCGTCACGTTGGTGCTGCCGTTCGTATATTTGTAGTTTTTAGTCACGTTTGTGCTGCCTTTCGTATATTTGTAGTTTTTAGTCGTCACGTTGGTGCTGCCGTTTGTATATTTTTAGTTTTTAGTCGTCACGTTGGTGCTGCCGTTCGTATATTTGTAGTTTGTAGTCGTCACGTTGGTGCTGCCGTTCGTATATTTGTAGTTTTTAGTCGTCACGTTGGTGCTGCCGTTTGTATATTTGTAGTTTTTAGTCGTCACGTTGGTGCTGCCGTTTGTATATTTGTAGTTTTTAGTCGTCACGTTGGTGCTGCCGTTCGTATATTTGTAGTTTTTAGTCACGTTCGTGCTGCCTTTCGTATATTTGTAGTTTTTAGTCGTCACGTTGGTGCTGCCATTTGTATATTTGTAGTTTTTAGTCGTCACGTTGGTGCTGCCGTTCGTATATTTGTAGTTTTTAGTCACGTTTGTGCTGCCTTTCGTATATTTGTAGTTTTTAGTCGTCACGTTGGTGCTGCCGTTTGTATATTTGTAGTTTTTAGTCACGTTGGTGCTGCCATTCGTATATTTGTAGTTTTTAGTCACGTTGGTGCTGCCGTTCGTATATTTTTAGTTTTTAGTCATCACGTTGGTGCTGCCGTTCGTATATTTTTAGTTTTTAGTCGTTACGTTGGTGCTGCCGTTCGTATATTTGTAGTTTTTAGTCGTCACATTGGTGCTGCCGTTTGTATATTTGTAGTTTTTAGTCACGTTGGTGCTGCCATTCGTATATTTGTAGTTTTTAGTCACGTTGGTGCTGCCGTTTGTATATTTGTAGTTTTTAGTCACGTTCGTGCTGCCTTTCGTATATTTGTAGTTTTTAGTCGTCACGTTGGTGCTGCCGTTTGTATATTTGTAGTTTTTAGTCGTCACGTTGGTGCTGCTGTTTGTATATTTGTAGTTTTTAGTCGTCAAGTTGGTGCTGCCGTTCGTATATTTGTAGTTTTTAGTCACGTTCGTGCTGCCTTTCGTATATTTGTAGTTTTTAGTCGTTACGTTGGTGCTGCCATTTGTATATTTGTAGTTTTTAGTCGTCACGTTGGTGCTGCCGTTCGTATATTTGTAGTTTTTAGTCACGTTTGTGCTGCCTTTCGTATATTTGTAGTTTTTAGTCGTCAGGTTGGTGCTGCCGTTTGTATATTTGTAGTTTTCAGTCACGTTGGTGCTGCCATTCGTATATTTGTAGTTTTTAGTCACGTTGGTGCTGCCGTTCGTATATTTGTAGTTTTTAAGGCCCACTCACACAGGGGACGTAAGCGCCACGGTCACCGGAGCTGATCGCTGCCACACTAATTGATGAAACCACTCACACAGGGCGTGCCGCGGAACGTCTCAGCAGCGTCCCAGCAGCGACTCTCCACTCTGCAGCGCTATCATTCTGTAGCACTTCTATTTTTGACGCGAGCCGTTGCTAAACCGCGTGAATCTCAACAGAGCAGATTGCACCAGACAGGAAATCCAACACAGAATCAACGTAATACACTTCCGCCCCCTTTCAAAATAAAACACAATACGCAGTTCATGTAGCCTATCACAGCTTCACATCAACATTAAGTCATGACCGGTGGCACCAGGTCAGCAGTCAATCGATCAAAGGGTCTCAACATGGACGACGAGAGACTAATTGTTGAAGTGGAACAACACACGATAATGTATGACACAACAGATCCTTTTTATAATCTCTTCCACGTGGGAGAAGCAAAGTAAGCTGTTTGTTGTTGTTGTTGTTTACTTTATACACAGTTTATTGCGGGGTCTCGCATACGTTCAGGATTCTCGCGTGATCTCGTGATTTCGCGTGAATATGGCTGGCTCGCTACGCTGCCTTTACGCTGCCGACACGCACCCGGTGTGAGTTGACGCCGGTCAGAGGACGGAGCAAAACCGCGGCGCAGCCGTTCTGCGGCGCTTACATCCCCAGTGTGAATCCCCAGTAAGTCGTCACGTTGGTGCTGCCGTTTGTATATTTGTAGTTTTTAGTCATGGTCGTGCTGCCATTTGTATATTTGTAGTTTTTAGTCGTCACGTTGGTGCTGCCGTTCGTATATTTGTAGTTTTTAGTTGTCACATTGGTGCTGCCTTTTGTATATTTGTAGTTTTTAGTCGTCACGTGGTGCTGCCGTTCGTATATTTGTA
The DNA here is from genome assembly GCA_946959425.1 of Argyrosomus regius. Lineage (NCBI taxonomy): Eukaryota > Metazoa > Chordata > Actinopteri > Sciaenidae > Argyrosomus > Argyrosomus regius. The sequence continues at coordinate 191,011 of CAMPSB010000220.1, forward strand.
GTTTTTAGTCATCACGTTGGTGCTGCCGTTCGTATATTTCTAGTTTTTCGTCATCACGTTGGTGCTGCCGTTTGTATATTTGTAGTTTTTAGTCGTCACGTGGTGCTGCCGTTCGTATATTTGTAGTTTTTAGTCGTCACGTTGGTGCTGCCGTTTGTATATTTGTAGTTTTTAGTCGTCACGTGGTGCTGCCGTTCGTATATTTGTAGTTTTTAGTCGTCACGTGGTGCTGCCGTTCGTATATTTGTAGTTTTTAGTCGTCACGCGAAGAGACTTTCAAAATAAAAGTTTATTAACTTTAAGAAACAGAGAGACTTTCAGAATAAAAGTTTATTAAGTTTAAGAAACAGCGAGACTTTCAAAATAAAAGTTTATTTTAAGAATAACTGGAAGGTTTGTGTGTGTGTGTGTGTGTGTGTGTGTGTGTGTGTGTAGAAACAAAATGGTGGTCAGTGTTTTGTGACGATGCGGCTCTGTTGCCCCCGGTGACATATTCCACTCTGTCGGTCATGTGACCTGACAGACAAATAGAGCGGCATGAAAGGCTTTTGTTTGTGAGGTCATGGTGTCACACACACACACACACACACACACACACACACACACACACGTGTAATGTTAGATTAACATTACATCAGTGTTTATTTAACGTTACATTAACATTACATTCACTTTACATGAACGTTACATTAGTGTTTTGGTTTCATGTTTCTGATTCGTCAGTTTGAGCACAGAGTGGGGGGGGGTGTCGGGGGCATTGTCATGGTGTTGGGGGTTGTTGGGTGGGATCACACGCTGACATCATCGACCACACATGCAGCGCTCACTTTCAGCTGCTTTTCTTCTGGACTACCCATAATCCTCTTGGTCACACAACTACCCACAATCCTCATGGTCACACCACACATTAAAGCCCAGTTTCCCCCCCCTTGGTATTCAGCGCTGGTCAGCAGATTCTGGCCCAACCCGCCATTCCTCTGTAATCTGCACCTGTCACCCAGCTGTCAGACACAGTGCTCAGTTTAACGTGTCCCTGAAGGAGGCGCGGTGCTCAGTTTAACGTATTCCTGAAGGAGGCGCGGTGCTCAGTTTAACGTGTCCCTGAAGGAGGCGCGGCGCTCAGTTTAACGTGTCCCTGAAGGAGGCGCGGCGCTCAGTTTAACGTGTCCCTGAAGGAGGCACAGTGCTCTGCTTAACGCTCACTCTGTGGGCACCTGAATGCACCATGCCACGCCGACCTGAAGAACTGGACCGGGTCCGGCTCAGTGAGCGTTCCTGTGATGTCATGCTACTTCACCCCCTCCTCACCCTCCTCAGTGCATCATGGAAAGTCCCCTGGTCTGTAGCAGCATCACCCATGACATCACATCCTGTTTACTGACTGGCCTCAGGTCAGTTCTGGGCTCGGTGTCGGTGCAGTTTGTCGTAACTCTCTGCTGGTCTGTCACATGGTTACTGATCTCACAGCTGATTGGTCGACTGTCTGTGAGTCCGTCCTGATTGGTTGCTAAGCTGCTACACTAACCGTTTCCACCTGTTTACAGTCTTTGTGCTAAGCTAAGCTAACCAGCTGACCAGTCCTGGTCTTGGTTTTGTCCTGGTCCTGGACCTGGTCCTGGTCCTGGTCTTGGTTTCATCCTGGTCCTGGTTCTGGTCCTGTTTTCACGTGGTCTCTTGTCTTTCAGTGTTGAACTATGAGGACGTGGTGGAGACGGGTTCAGAGACCGACGAGGACGACAGGAACCGGGTCTCTGAGGAGACGGGTCTTGCTAACGGAGAAGGAGTACCAGACGATGAAGATCCGGGCAGCCCAGCATGCGTGCCGGTTCTGGAGGCGTCGCCCCGGGTCGCTCACGCTCTGCTGTCCTCAGAGGACAACCTCCAGGACCATAACCACCACTGGAGACTCGGAGACGACACCAACGGACACCTGAACGGAGGCGGTGAGTCCACATGAGCAGATCCAGGTGGTCCATGTTGTCAGCTGACCGGAGGGTGGAGCTTCAGCCACATGACAGGAAGTGTTGTACATATAAGGAGGACGGATGAAGACAGAAAACAGGAAGTGAACCTTTGAGTTTCAGTTTTTAGAAACTTGAAGTGAAACACAACGTTTTTCCTCCATTTTGAGGAATAAAACAGAAAGCCGCCATTTTGTTTTCTACAACAGAAAGAGAAGAAGTCTGTGTGTCAGTCAGAGGTTTTTAAAATGTTATTTAAACCTTACATTACTGTTTATTATATTATCTGACAGAAACATTTACAATAAAACACTTCACTGTTAGCTTGTGGCTAGCTCGCTAATTTATTTCAAATGTTTCATCATCAAAGAGAGACGGAACGAGTCAACGCCAACCTGCAAGCTTAAGATAATTAAGCTAAAGCTAATTTCAGACGTTTTCCTGAGACTGTAAAATATATTTTAGATTCTATAATTATAATTAATTAAAAATGCCAAAAAAAAACGTGAATGATGAAAATAATAAATATTTTCTGTCGTTTGATTTCAGGTGACAGGACGGAAGAGTTTGAACCAGTCGGTCCGGAGGAGTCACTGCAGGCTGAGGGAAATGATACAGGTGAGACTGATCGACCAATCAGTCAATCAATCAATCAATCAATCAGTGAGTCAGTCAGTATATATCAGTCACATCCATCATAGATCACCTGTAGAAGAAATAAAACCAGCAGGTGAAGGCATTCCTCAGAGGTCCATCCTCCACTTCACTTCTAACATCCAGTCTAACCTTTACTGAATGTTTACTGAACGTTTACTGAAGTCTAATCTTTACTGAACCTTTACTGAACCTTTACTGAACGTATACTGAACATTTACTGAAGTCTAACCTTTACTGAATGTTTACTGAACGTTTACTTAACATTTACTGAAGTCTAACCTTTACTGAACGTTTACTGAACGTTTAATGAACATTTACTGAACGTTTACTGAAGTCTAACCTTTACTGAACATTTACTGAACGTTTACTGAAGTCTAATCTTTACTAAACGTTTACTGAACGTTTACTGAAGTCTAACGTTTACTGAACGTTTACTGAAGCCTAACCTTTACTGAACGTTTACTGAACATTTACTTAAGTCTAACCTTCACTGAATGTTTACTGAACGTTAACTGAACGTTTACTGAAGTCTAACCTTTACTGAACGTTTGCTGAATGTTAACTGAACGTTTACTGAAGTCTAACCTTTACTGAACATTTACTGAACGTTTACCGAACGTTTACAGCACATTGTCTCATTATATTTAAACAAAATTAAACTCACCATCTGTGGTCTCTGCGGCGTCACATGACCTCCTCACCTGACCTCCTCACCAGACCTCCTCACCTGTGTGTTTCCTGTCTCAGTGAAACGTTCTGACGGCGTCTCCGAGCTCGACGAATACTTCCTGAAACGTAAGCTGGAAGATGGTGACGGTCACCAGGCAACCATTGCAGAGTACCTGCAGCGCAGTGACACCGCCATCATTTACCCAGAAGCCCCGGAGGAGGTGACGCGACTGGGCACACCTGAGACCGTCGGACAGGATGAGAGCGAGCACGGTGAGGGGGGCGGGACTTAACAATCTGTATGTGATGTGACTTCCTGACCTCTGAACTGTCTGTGACATCACTTCTGTCCCTCTGACCTGTCGGTGACATCACTTCCTGTCTTGTGCAGACCTGCTGACCGGCACACCTGATGCCTTCGCCCAGCTGCTCACCTGTCCGTACTGCGAGCGCGGCTACAAGCGTCTGACGTCTCTGAAAGAACACATCAAGTATCGCCACGAGAAGAACGAGGAGAGCTTCACCTGTCCACTGTGCGCCGACACCTTCAGCCACCGCACGCAGCTGGAGCGTCACATGACCACGCACAAGCCAACCAGAGAACAGGTAACAGTCAGGTGACTTCATGTGACCCAGAGAGAGAGATGAATTTAACAACATCAAAATAAGAACAGGATGAGGGCGGATCCCTGAGGACCTCGTCAGACCTCCTCAGTCCTCCTCATTTCTCGTCACACCTCCTCAGTCCCCCTCAGTCCTCCTCAGTCCACCTCAGACCTCCTCATTCCTCCTCAGTCCTCCTCAGACCTCCTCAGAGCTCCTCAGACCTCCTCAGTCCACCTCAGACCTCCTCAGAGCTCCTCAGACCTCCTCAGTCCACCTCAGAACTCCTCAGTGTTCCTCATTCCTGTTTGTTTGTTTCTCCTCTCCCCTCATTGGTCCTCCTCCTCTGATCGATCACATGATATTTGTCTCTCTTCAGACGCCGCTGCTCGCTGACGGATCAGGAAACAGGAAGTTCAAATGCAGCGAATGTGGAAAAGCCTTCAAGTACAAACATCACCTGAAGGAGCATCTACGAATTCACAGCGGTGAGTCGGCAGTTTGTTCCTCAATGACTCGTCACTTTTTCTGTTTCTGCCTCATCGAAACTGTTCTGAGTTCACAAACACAGACTTCATGTGTCAGGTTTGATCTTTGATCTTTGAGGTCGATCCAGAGCTGATGATTCATGTCGAGTTACTCGTCATCAATGATTAAATATGAAACATCATGAACTGACTGAAGACACCATGAACACACCAACAGAGACACTGAGATGAGCTCTCTTTCTTTTAGTCTCCACAAATATATACAATATATATATATGCAGTTTGTTTATATAAATAAACTGTAGCCTGACAGAAAACATATAATTATAATTAATAACTGATGTTTGGTAGCAGCTGTGAGTCTGTACATGAACCAACTGTGCTTTGAGTTAAATGCTAACATCAACATGCTAATATCAACAAGCTAACATCACATGCTAATATCACATGCTAACATTGACATGCTAAGCTAACACACTGATGACCCATCCTTCGTGTCGTTTGCAGGTGAGAAGCCATACGAGTGTTCCAACTGTAAGAAGCGGTTCTCCCACTCCGGTTCCTACAGTTCTCACATCAGCAGTAAGAAATGCATCGGCCTGATCACCGTCAATGGACGAGTACGCAACGGAAACAAGCCTAGCTCCTCGCCCAACTCTACGACCTCATCACCTGGAAGCCCGGCCCTCACCCAGCTCCGCCACAAGCTGGAAAATGGGCGACCACATGGCCCTCCGGACCAGCAGGTCCAGCTAGACATCAAAGCCGAGCCCATGGACTTCAACGAGTACCGGCTGCTGATGGCTTCGCAGCACGGGTTCGGGGCGCCGGGGGTCTACTTAAACGGGCGTGGAGGAAGCCCCCTGGGCATCCACAGCTCCTCCCAGAGCCCCCACCAACATCTGGGCGGGATGGGGCTGGACCTGCCCCTGCTGGGCTACACAGGGCCTTTTGGGAACAACCTGAGCGAGGTGCAGAAGGTGCTTCAGATCGTGGACAACACGGTGTGCCGGCAGAAGATGGATGGGAACCCAGAAGAGATCTCCAAGCTCAGGGCCTACATGAAGGAGCTGGGAGCCCAGATGGAGGAGCACAAGCTGGCTCAGGCAGGCTTCCAGTTAGTGGGCCACAGCAGCCCCACAAAGAGCATCATTGACTATACGCTGGAGAAGGTCAATGAGGCCAAAAGTCTGATTGACGACTCCAAGAGGCAAGTGGACATCAAGAAAGAGAAGCCGAACCACTCAACTGACTTCAGCCGTGACGAGAAAACCCACGAATGCCAGAACCAGTACCTGACATTCTCCTGCCAGTACTGCAAGGAGGCGTTCCCTGGGCCGATCCCACTGCATCAACACGAGCGCTACCTGTGCAAAATGAACGAGGAGATCAAAGCGGTCCTTCAGCCGGCTGAGACCAGTTCTGCCGGCTGCAGGAGAGTGGAGGTGTCCAGCAACGACCGGTCCACCAGCCCCATCAACCCCTTCAAGGACCATGTATCAATGCTCAAGACCTACTTTGCCATGAACACTGAGCCCAACTCAGAGGAATTGCTTAAGATCTCAGTGGCTGTTGGTCTTCCTCAAGAGTTTGTCAAGGAATGGTTCGCCCAGTGGAAGAGCCAAAACCACCACGGAGGCGGTCTTAGGAAAAGGTCACCATCTCCCGACTGCAGTGGACTGGACATCAACCACAGCCGGTCACCGATGTCGCTTCCTTCTGTTGATCTACATGGAGGCTTCATGAATGGAGATGCCTCGCACAGATTCACAAAGGCCAACCAGTTTCCAGCCAACAGACAGACCGGGGACAAACCACTAAACCCCTTGGACCACTTGAGGTCCGACACTCCGTCACCCCTCAACCTTTCGTCGACATCCTCCAAAAACTCTCAAAGTAGCTCATACACTCCAAACAGCCTCGCGTCAGAGGACGCACACGGGGATATACCACTGGACCTGTCGCTGCCCAAACACATGGCGCTGAAACGACCCCGGCCCAACGGGTTCACCATTGAGCGCAATGGTGAGACTCCAGGACAGGGCCAGGTGTCCGGACCCATGGATCTTGTCAACATCAAAAAGGAGGGTCTTGGCTCTGATGGAGGAGGGAGCTCCATTCACCAGCTGGAGAAAAGCACCAGTCCCATCTTTGGGATCAATCCATTCGCCGGCACGCCCATCTACACCTCTTTACCGCCTCATGGAGCGTTTCCTCCACCCACCTTCATGTCTCCAGCCCAGGCCACTATCCCGGGCCTCAGGTCTTACCCGGGCCTCGACCCCATGAGCTTCCTGCCTCACATGGCTTACACCTACGCCACCGGGGCGGCAACATTTGCTGAAATGCAGCAGAGGAGGAAGTACCAACGGAAATCAGGTTTCCAGGTGAGACCAAGTCCATGTCAAATGATGTTTGTGATGACCATCATGTCCATGGTGTCCATCATGTCCATCATGTCCATCATGTCCATGGTGTCCATGGTGTCCATCATGTCTATCATGTCCATGGTGTCCATCATGTCCATGGTGTCCATGGTGTCCATCATGTCTATTATGTCCATGGTGTCCATCATGTCCTAAACTTCTTCTATCTTGATTCGTTGCTGTCGGCATGACAACTAAAATCAAAAAAGTGCTCGTGTTTTGAGGCGTTTAATGAACATGAGGCGTCTCCATCCTGGATGTCAGGACCTGTCCTGGTCTTTCCTCAGGTGTTTCTAAAGCTGTATTTCTGGTAGAGATGAAGGAACAGAGTCAGACTGTGCTTCGTGGTCAGTTAAGTTTAAACTTAAGCCTAACCCTGCTGAGGGAGATCAGACCCTGGTGGACTTTGGGCAGACATCCCTGTCCCATCTGCCCCCCTCCATGAGGAGGACTTAGTTAAGCTCCGTCCAGACGTGGGATCACGGTGGCAGTGGGGGGTTGGACCATAAGGTGTCAGGTGTGGATTACTTTGTGTTGTTTGTGTCTCAGGGCGAGCTGCTGGACGGGACGGCGGACTATCTGTCGGGCCTGGACGACCTGACAGACGATTCGCTGCTGTCCAGGAAGAAGATTAAGAAGACTGAAAGTGGTATGTACGCGTGTGAACTGTGCGACAAAACATTCCAGAAGACCAGTTCCCTCCTAAGACACAAATATGAGCACACAGGTAGATATCACCTTCAGACACTTCTTTTCACCCCGCCCCCTCGATGATCTGTTCATACTTCCTGTTTCCTGTTTCATCCTTTGACTCGTCACTGAGATCCACTTCCTGTCTGCTGTTTGTCTCTAACGTGATTCTTCTTTTCAGCCAGAAACCTTGAAAATAAAGGTTCGACTCGCAGATAGAAACCCTTCAAAATAAAGGTTTCGACTCACAGATAGAAACCCTTCAAAATAAAGGTTTCGACTCAGAAACCCTTCAAAATAAAGGTGCAACTCACAGATAGAAACCCTTCAAAATAAAGGTTTGACTGACACTCAGATTGGCCTGAACTCTGAAGTTCAAACACAAACGTTTATTTAATGTTACTTCATGAAAACATTTCATAGATACTTCATACATAGAAGTTTCTCAGTTTGTTCACACATTTATATTTTATATTTTATACTTTTATATATTTTTCTTTGTTTTATTGAAACTTGTTTTTTAATGAAGTCTGTGGAGATTAAAAAATAATCAAAACAAACCAAATGAAACATTTATAAACAGGAAACATGAAGAGAACCAACAACACGAGTTCTCTGCAACACACACACATATATACAGCATATATATATGTATGTGTATGTATATATGGAAGTATGTGTATATACATACATATATATATATATATACATGTGGCTTGTCGCCTCTGACTGACTCTGAGTTTCAGACATTCGACCTTCTTTCACTTCATTGCATCATCACGTTGCCATCACTGAATGTGTGTGTGTGTGTGTGTGTGTGTTGGCATCAGTGTGTGAAGTGCATGTGTGTGTGGGACGTGTTTGGATGACGTTCAGCGTGTTGCTGGCAGCAGACTGAAGCATGCTGTTCAGTGTGTGTGCGTGTGTGTGTGTGTGTGTGTTGTGATGTGAGGTGTTACGGTTGTGAAGGATCCTCCTCAGGTTAAAATCTGGTGCTGTGATGTCATCAGACAGTAGCAGGTTTACGGTGTCTCACTTCATGTTGCCGTGGTAACAGTCAGGCACATGAAGTAGCCTGGACTCTTATTTTGGAGGTCACAGGAAGTATGATGACAGGTTTAGATCAATAATGAGATGCGCATATTTAAATATCAAACAGATCTGCTGATTGTTTCTACGACAAGAGCTCAAAAAACTACAAAACCCTACAAAGAACTACAAAAAACACAAAGACTACAGAAACTACAAAGATGTCTGTTGAATTGTAGTTCAAAGATGAGTGTTTAAATCTTGTTTCAACAAGTTTATTCATTTGTCGTTTGTCGTTTCTGATGTTTCTTCTTCTTCTGCTCCGTTGTGGTCGCTCCTCTCTGACCGTCTTCTTCTGTGTTTCCTGTCTGCAGGTAAGCGTCCTCATCAGTGTCAGATCTGTAAGAAGGCGTTCAAACACAAGCATCACCTGATCGAACACTCTCGCCTTCACTCCGGAGAGAAGCCCTATCAGTGCGACAAATGTGGCAAACGCTTCTCGCACTCGGGCTCTTACTCGCAGCACATGAACCACCGATACTCGTACTGTAAGAGGGAGGCAGAGGAGCGCGAGGCGGCTGAGAGGGAGGCCCGGGACAAGGGAGGAGGAGGAGGAGGAGGCGTGGGAGGCCTGGAGCCCACAGAGCTGCTCATGAGGACGGCCTACCTGCAGGGCCTCGGGCCGCTCGGGTACTCGGACCCCGAGGACCAGCAGGAGGGTACAGGGGACGGACAGGAAGTGGACGAAAAAATGTACGAGGATGTGACGGACAGACATGAGGCAAGTTTAAAGGAAGGAGAGGACGAAGAGGAGGAAGGAGGTGGGAACCAGATGGACTTGACGAGGGACGACCAGAAGGACACAACGCCGCTGAGGGATGAGAGCTCACGAGAAGGGAAGACGGACGGCAAGTCAGATCAGGACGACTGATCCAGAACACGAACTTTACAAAGCTTTGGACTTCAACAACAGACTTTTATTTTGAAGGGACGGGAAGGAAATGATGGGGGGTGCGGAGGAAAGACCTTTAAACTGAAGGAGTGTTTGACTGAGACCAGAACCAGAACACGCTAACACATGCTAACGTGATGTCTTATTGCATCAGAACAGGAAGTTCAGGAGAGACGTCGTGACCTTTGACCTATCAGAGTTTGATTCATGTTCTTGACATGTCAGTTTACCATGAGCTAACGTGCTAGGTAACCTTCTTCCTCATGCTAACGTTTGTTAGTAACTAAAATAAACTGTTGATCAGTTTTGATGCTAACTTGCGTTGAGTGGATTAATTAAAAACTGAGCTGAAGAAGTAGTTACACCGCTATGAGCCAGCATCATCTCAGAGAGAGAGAGAGAGAGAGAGGGGGGCAGATAGAGAGAGAGGGGGGCAGATAGAGAGAGAGATAGAGAGACACAGATGCACAGCAGCAGCAAGTCATTACCTAACTATAAACTATAATGGAGATATGGTAGCAATAATGACAGTAATAATATAATAATATATATGTAGTGGACGTAGTGCAGGACCACAGCAGCAGCCACGATCCATGAGAACCTGCTGGACGAGAGAGCACAGAAACCCCAGGGAAGAAGTTTTCACTACTTATCAATGTTTCCATCATAAAGTCTGTAAATCACCTCTGTAGTGTAATGTTATTTACTGTTGGTCTCAGAGGCTGTGCTCCAACCCGGTCCGGCTGCTGAGCCCGGTTCTGTTAGCAGCAGTTAATTAGCGGTTAGCTAAGTCATGGAGCCTTTCTGATAATTTGAAGGTCACGACGTTTCACATCTCGTTCCTCGTTAAGCTCGTTAACTTAATGAACTCTTTGCACTCCGACTCGTTTGGGTCCTTAATGATGCAACCTGATGACAGCGCCGTCTGTCATGAAGCTGGTGGGATTGTTTAAAAATCCACATTATGCAAAAAATACATAGAAATGAAGAAAATGGTGATGTCATGATGATGTCATTGTGATGTCATGATGATGATGAAGATGTACAGTATTATAAAGGAAGCTGTGGTGCTATCATGTTTTTAACTTCCTGTCTTGTCGTGTTCGAATCCCCACAACAGGAAATTGCACTCGACTCCCTGAATCACTACAAAATAAAAGATTTTTTTTTAAAAAGAGGGAAAGGCTGGAACAGACGGTGACTTCCTGTCAGTGACTTCCTGTCAGTGTGTCGATGTTTGTCTCCTTTAATGTTTTTATTTCACCCACTAACCATGACGACCACACGTCGTCATGACGACGACACGTTTGGGCCTCTCTGAACTTTAAACCTGTGTGATTTTCAAAATAAAACATGGACATGAGTCTTAAGGTGACGATGATGATGATGAAGAGGATGAAGCCTTATATGCAAACCTGACGTGTCAAAGTGCCATCCCTGTACAGCTCGCTCATCTTGTTTCTGATTGGTCGTGTTAGCGTTAGATAGACGTTTGTTTAGTTTACGTTTGTGCAATTTTCTCTCCATCACAGTGTTTTTATGTTTGTTTAATGTTTGTTTAATGTTTGTTTGATGTTTGTTTGATGTTTTATTGTCAGTATTACTTTTCAGCACGTCTGATTGGTTGTTTTTATTTATGTGACTCATTTTATAATTTTATTTATTTCATACTGTAGTGTACAGTGTTCCTCACATAGATCTATTTTAGTAATCTCATTATTGATTATTGATTATTGATCAGACTGTCTGAAACTTTGAAACTTTCACTGGAAAAATTCTAAATTGGGGAACTTTTGATACGATGACGATGATTCTGTGTAAACACTGTATTTTTAAATAAATCCACTTTATCCACTGATGATGATGGTGATGATGGTGATGATGATGATGATGATGATGGTGATGATGATGATGATGATGATGGTGATGGTGGTGATGATGGTGATGATGATGATGATGGTGATGGAGGTTGCTGAAGTATTACTTTGCTCAATTAAATGTAGCCAAATTAAATTTTAATAAACTGTGTTATTCTTCTTGTAAAATGTGTGCGTCATTCACACACACACACACACACACACACACACACACACACACACAATTTACGTGTCCAATCACAGTCACAAACCTGATGATGTCACAAACCCGTGATGACATCACAAACCTGTGATGATGTCACAAACCCTGTGATGATGTCACAAACCTGTGATGTAATGACTGAACGCAGATCCTCGAACAGACGTAACAAACTGACTCACAGTCAGAACCAGAGACTGAACATGAGCCCTGCTAATAATGCTAACAATGCTAATAATGCCAATACTGATAATACTGATACTACAACTTCTACTGCAAACAACGATGCTGCTAACAATGATGCTGCTAACAACAATGCTGCTAACAATGATGCTGCAAACAACGATGCTGCTAACAACGATGCTGCTAACAACAATGCTGCTAACAATGATGCTGCAAACAACGATGCTGCTAACAACGATGCTGCTAACAACAATGCTGCTAACAATGATGCTGCAAACAACGATGCTGCTAACAACGATGCTGCTAACAACGATGCTGCTAACAACGATGCTGCTAACAACGATGCTGCTGCAAACAACGATGCTGCAAACAACGATGCTGCTAACAACGATGCTGCTAACAACGATGCTGCTAACAATGATGCTGCAAACAACGATGCTGCTAACAACGATGCTGCTAACAACGATGCTGCAAACAACGATGCTGCTAACAATGATGCTGCTAACAACAATGCTGCTAACAACGATGCTGCAAACAACGATGCTGCTAACAATGATGCTGCTAACAACAATGCTGCTAACAATGATGCTGCAAACAACGATGCTGCTAACAATGATGCTGCTAATATGAATACTGCTAATAAAGATAAATCTAATACTGCTAACCATGCAGTATATGAACATATGTTGTATGTTCTGTATAGTTTATATATTTTATGTATGTGTCATATATTACATGTCCTTTTGTGTTCACAAACTTTGTTAATAAAGTTTACTCAGACAGAGCAGAAGGCGGGACAAGGTGGACATCCGACGTGATGACGTAGCTTGCTGTACGTGGATTGGGTCCGAGCAGATGCAGTCAGAGGTGAGTGTCCCTGATGGCGAATGAACAGTCCATGTGAGAGAACATTTACATTTACATTTAGTCATTTAGCAGACGCTTTTATCCAAAGCGACTTACAGAGAAGGGAGGTACAGATAAGAAAGCGTTAGTGCAACTATAAGTGCTATGACCGTTCTTAAAGGGGTAGCTTTCTCATGTCCCTTTAAGAACACGGGCCGCTGTTTGTCCTCCGCTGAGGACACAGTTTACCGTGTTATCCTGGAAACAGCCGGGACGGGGCTCCGGTGCTCCGCGGGGGTGTTACCGGTTGTGAACCGGGGAAACGGAGGCTGTTAGCGGGAGGAGGACTGCTAGTTAGCTGCTAGCTGCTAGTTAGCTGCAGAGGCTTACTGTGTGTGTGGCTACGGGGCTAACAGCTAACGGAGCTAACAGATATGTCTGTCTAATAGACAGACAGACAGACAGACAGACAGACAGACAGACAGACAGATAGATAGATAGATAGATAGATAGATAGATAGATAGATAGATAGATAGATAGATCAGAAACAGTAAATCTGACAGGCCGTCACCTCCATACAACATTAAACTAACATTAAACTAACATTATAACAGACAGTAAACAGTGAAATGACACCATGCATGCAGTGACAGGGAGCGTTTATAGCGCCCCCTCTGGACGTGTGTCCGCGTGCAGAGTCTCAATAAAAACTATAAAATGTGTAAATAAATGTAGAGTGTGTCTGACTCTGGCCCTGTCATGCACATACATTAAGTAGCTGTCAGTGTGTGTGTGTTATAAGTTTTAGTTTTACAAAGACTTTTATTTTGAAGGGACTCTTATTTTGAAAGACTTGTTGGCTGTGTCTGTCTGTCTGTCTCTTCATCTGCCTGTCTGTGTGTGTCTCTTCATCTGTCTGTCTGTCTGTCTGTCTCTTCATCTGTCTGTCTGTCTGTCTGTCTCTTCATCTGCCTGTCTGTGTGTGTCTCTTCATCTGTCTGTCTGTCTCTTCATCTGTCTGTCTGTCTCTTCATCTGTCTGTCTGTGTGTCTGTCTCTTCATCTGTCTGTCTGTGTGTGTCTCTTCATCTGTCTGTCTGTCTGTCTCTTCATCTGTCTGTCTGTCTGTCTGTCTCTTCATCTGTCTGTCTGTCTGTCTGTCTGTCTGTCTGTCTGTGTGTCTGTCTCTTCGTCTGTCTGTGTGTCTGTCTCTTCATCTGTCTGTCTGTGTGTCTGTCTCTTCATCTGTCTGTCTGTGTGTCTGTCTCTTCATCTGTCTGTCTGTCTGTCTCTTCATTTGCCTGTCTGTGTGTGTCTCTTCATCTGTCTGTCTGTCTATCTGTCTGTCTGTGTGTCTGTCTCTTCATCTGTCCGTCTGTGTGTCTGTCTCTTCATCTGTCCGTCTGTGTGTCTGTCTCTTCATCTGTCTGTCTGTGTGTCTGTCTCTTCATCTGTCTGTCTGTCTCTTCATCTGTCTGTCTGCCTGTCTCTTCATCTGTCTGTCTGTCTGTCTGTCTGTCTCTTCATCTGTCTGTCTCTTCGTCTGTCTGTCTGTCTGTCTCTTCGTCTGCCTGTCTGTCTCTTCGTCTGTCTGTCTGTCTCTTCATCTGTCTGTCTGTCTGTCTGTCTGTCTCTTCATCTGTCTGTCTCTTCGTCTGTCTGTCTGTCTGTCTCTTCGTCTGTCTGTCTGTCTCTTCATCTGTCTGTCTGTCTGCCTGTCTGTCTCTTCATCTGTCTGTCTCTTCATCTGCCTGTCTGTCTGTCTGTCTCTTCATCTCTCTGTCTGTCTGCCTGTCTCTTCATCTGTCTGTCTGCCTGCCTGTCTCTTCATCTGTCTGTCTGTCTGTCTGTCTTCATCTGTCTGTCTGTCCGTCTGTCTATCTGTCTGTCTGTCTTCATCTGTCTGTCTGTCTTCATCTGTCTGTCTGTCTGTCTGTCTGTCTGTCTCTTCATCTGTCTGGCTGTGAGAGAGAAGGATAAAATGGCCGACATTCAGGCTTGTGAGGGGTAGACTTTGGTTGCCAAGCAACCAGGGCCAGGTGGAGGCCACCAATCAGAGCAGAGCAGTCAACTGCAGCGGCTCCTGTGAAATTTGACACCGCCGAGAGAGAAAAACGTCTGAAAGTAACCCTCGAACAAGAAGGCTTTTTGGCCAAACCGTAGTTCCTATCATTGAACCGGCTTCACTGTGAGCATCCTGAGCTCTTCCTGAACGTCTACATATTTTATGTGGCTAAAGTTAGGAAATTGATGATGTTACCCACTCTAGCTCTGGAACATTCTACCAATACACACCCATTTTAAATTTATGGTGAAGCGTTTATAAAAGTCACAGCACACATCGCCTGGCCGAGCCGCACGCTGTGACACCTGAAACTGTGTGCAGAAAAAAACACGTAACAAACATCAGAGCTATAAAAGAGTAGAATAACAAGCCCGAGGAGTGATAGATACAAAATAAAAGCACAGGATGTTCACACACTGCTGAACAGGTGAGTCCTATAAAAATTCACCCTCAGTACACTTTACATACATGGAGGTTGCTGCTTGTGCTCAACCAGTTGCTCAAAATGCTCCTAATGGGCAATGTTTCCCAGCATGTCTGCCAACAGGGCAACAGGTAACAGACAGGTAACAGACAGGTGAGGTGGCAGTCTATTGGCTCACAGCCTGCCAGTCACAGAGAGATTCAAACAGTCTGATAAGATTCATACAGACTGAGACATAAAGATCATGTGATCTTTTAAAACACACTGACACATTAACCCGACTCTTCGTGATGGCGTGTTTTTACTGGATCTGGTTAATAATTGATGATGTTGTTCGGTCGGTGTGCGATGACATCACTGATGACAGGAAGTGGAGGTCTGGTTGGTGGTTTGTGGTCTGATCCTATTAGTGAGCTGAGACAGACAGAGCTGCTTGTGCTGCTCTGATGTTGTTTTGGCGCTCTGTTGTTGTTTCGGCGCTCTGTTGTTGTTTCAGCAATCTGCAGATGTTTTGGCGCTCTGCAGATGTTAGGCGCTCTGTTGTTGCTCTGGCGCTCTGCGGATGTTTTGGTGCTCTGCGGGTGTTTTGGCGCTCTGTTGTTGTTTTGGCACTCTACGGGTGTTTTGGTGCTCTGCACATGTTCTGGCGCTATGCGGGTGTTTTGGCGCTCTGCAGATGTTTTGGGGCTCTGCAGATGTTTTGGCGCTCTGCAGATGTTTTGGTGTTCTGTTGTTGTTTTGGGGCTCTTTTGTTGTTTTGGCGCTCTGCAGATGTTTTGGCGCTCTGCAGATGTTTTGGCGCTCTGCGGGTGTTTTGGGGCTCTGCGGGTGTTTTGGCACTCTGCAGATGTTTTGGTGCTCTGCGGGTGTTTTGGCGCTCTGCGGGTGTTTTGGTGCTCTGTTGTTGTTTTGGCACTCTGCGGATGTTTTGGCGCTTTGCAAATGTTTTGGCGCTCTGTTGTTTTGGCGCTCTGCAGATGTTTTGGCGCTCTGCGGATGTTTCGGCGCTCTGCGGGTGTTGGCGCTCTGCAGATGTTTGGCGTTCTGTTGTTCTGGCGCTCTGTTGATGTTTTGGCGTTCTGCGGATGTTTTGGTGCTCTGTTGTTGTTTTGCTGCTCTGTTGTTCTGGTGCTCCGTTGTTGTTCTGGCGCTCTGCGGGTGTTTTGGCGCTCTGCGGATGTTTTGGCGCTCTGTGGATGTTCTGGCGCTCTGTTGTTGTTTTGCGGCTCTGCGGATGTTTTGGTGCTCTGTTGTTGTTTTGCCGCTCTGTTGTTGTTCTGGCGCTCCGTTGTTGTTCTGGCGCTCTGCAGATGTTTTGGCGCTCTGTTGTTGTTCTGGCGCTCTGCGGGTGTTTTGGCGCTCTGTTGTTGTTCTGGCGCTCTGCGGGTGTTGTGGCGCTCTGCGGATGTTTTGGCGCTCTGTTGTTGTTTTGGCACTCTGCTGTTGTTCTGGCGCTCCGTTGTTGTTCTGGTGCTCTGCAGATGTTTTGGCGCTCTGTTGTTGTTCTGGCATTCTGCGGGTGTTTTGGCGCTCTGTTGTTGTTCTCGCGCTCTGTTGTTGTTTTGGCACAGTGTTGTTGTTCTGGCGCTCTGCGGGTGTTTTGGCGCTCTGTTGTTGTTCTGGCGCTCTGCGGATGTTTTGGCGCTCTGTTGTTGTTTTGGCGCTCTGCGGATGTTTTGGCGCTCTGCAGATGTTTTGGCGCTCTGTTGTTGTTCTGGCGCTCTGCAGATGTTTAGGCACTCTGCAGATGTTTTGGCGTTCTGTTGTTGTTTTGGGGCTCTGCAGATGTTTTGGCGTTCTGTTGTTGTTTTGGGGCTCTGCGGATGTTTTGGCGCTCTGTTGTTGTTTTGGCACTCTGTGGATGTTCTGGCGCTCTGCAGATGTTTTGGCACTCTGCAGGTGTTTTGGTGTGCTGTTGTTGTTTTGGCACTCTGTGGATGTTTTGGCGCTCCGCGGATGGGTTTTTTTTGGTTTTTTTACATATATGTTTATTAGTTTTCCAACAGGTAAGACAAGAACACAAAACAAACAATCAAACAAACAAGCAAACAAACATTTGGCTCACATCACATCCAAATCCATACAGGAAGAAGATTTAGGGGTCACATCCTATACAAATAAGAATAAATTCAAAACAAATAAGTAAAATAAAAGGTAGAGAGAAATAAAAGTAAATCAACTAAATGGTAAAGCAGAGTGTCCCTTTTGAGGCAGAGCATTCAGAGCTATGATACAAACCCTTTTGTGAGAATAGTGGAAATATTCAAACCAACATGTGACAGAAAGGGTTCCCATGTTTTACGAAAGGCATCATCATTGCTGTGAAGTTTACATGTCAAATAGTCCAACACAACATATTCAAATATAACCCTTTGCCACTGAGCCTTAGATGGAACTTTATCTGTGATCCAATTCTAAAGAATGCTCTTTCTAGCACAGAAAGCAAGTGTCTGATAAAGTTTTCTTTTAAATTTGTCAGTGATGGACATATCCGATATACCAAGTAGCAGGTATAAAGGGTTATTATTACTATTAATAGACAGAATCTTATTAATTTCCTGCCCTATAACCTGCCAAAACTTCTGTACTTCTCTACAATACCACAAACAATGTGTCAGACTACCAGTTTCTATCTTACACTTGGGGCACAATGGAGATGTATTAGGGTTGTATTTATGGCGCTGAGAGGGAGATATATGAACCCTGTGTAGGAGCTTCAGTTGCATAGCTCTCACTTGGTTACAGACATTCAGTGTTTTTGCACTTTTCCAAGCGTCATTCCGGCCATCATCTGTTATCTTAACATTAAGTTCTCTTTCCCATAAGCCCTTCAGAGAGGAGGTGTTTGTGATGTTATACTCCTTAAGAATATTATAGAGTAAGCTAATAGAACTGCCAGACTTTTGCAAAAAGAGCTGTCTCTCTAGGCGTGAGATATCCTGACACTGAAGGATTGAGGTATCCTTAGTGACAAAATCTCTCACTTGCAAATACCGAAAGAAGTCCTGTTTTTGAATATCATATTTCCTTTTCAGCTGACTAAAAGACATCATGGTGGAGCCTTCCAGTAGGTTGTGTAAAGTAGATATTCCTTTATTTACCCAAATCCGGAAGTTATTGTCCATTAGCCCAGGGGGGAAGTCAGGATTGTCACATATTGGAGTGAATACAGATGTGAATCGAGACCTGCCCTCTAATTTTCTGATGGCATACCATGCCTTAACTGTGGAGATTGTAATAGGGTTAGTACAAGCAGACTTCAAAAATGTATTTTTTCTAATAAACAAAAGATTATCCAAAGGATATTTAGACATTGAACTTTCTACATCCAACCAGAGAGACGTGGACTTATTATGCACCCAGTCAGCTATGGTACGCAAATGAACACTAAGCTGAAATTTTCTAATGTCCGGGAGATCGAGACCCCCCTCTGAGGATGGAAGACAGCGTAGCTATTTTCAGGTGTGGTTTCTTCTTAGACCATATAAAGGAGCTAAACCAAACCATTTCACTGTTTGATAGTCTTATGGAGGAACACGACTGGGATCATTTGTATGGGGTAAAGTAGCCTAGGGAGAGTGTTCATTTTTAGGAGTGCGACACGGCCTAACCAGGAAATTGGGAGGGTATTCCATCTCTCTAGGTCTAGCCTTATACGCTCAAATATGGGTGGGAAATTTGCTTTGTATAGCTGATCAAAGGAGGGTGTTACACGTATTCCCAAATAGACAAAACCTTCTGGCGACCATTTAAACGGGAAGGAAGATGGGGTTTTAGGTATCTGTTTCAGACAACCTAATGGCATCACTTCCGATTTACCATAATTTATTCTGTAACCAGAAAAAGTACTAAATATAATAATGGTCTTCTGCGGATGTTTTGGCGCTCTGCTGATGTTTTGGGGCTCTGTTGTTGTTTTGGCGGTCTGTTGATGTTTTGGGGCTCTGCGGGTGTTTTGCCGCTCTGTTGTTTTGGCACTCTGCGGATGTTTCGGCACTCTGTTGTTGTTTGGGCCTCTGCGGATGTTTTGGTGCTCTGCTGATGTTTTGGCGCTCTGCGGATGTTTTGGCGCTCTGTTGTTGTTTTGGCGCTCTGCTGTTGTTTCGGGGCTCTGCGGATGTTTCGGCGCTCTGTTGTTGTTTTGGCACTCTGTGGATGTTTTGGCGCTCTGCGGGTGTTTTGGCGCTTTGTTGTTTCGGTGCTCTGTGGATGTTTTGGCGCTCTGCGGGTGTTTTGGCGCTTTGTTGTTTCGGTGCTCTGTGGATGTTTTGGCGCTCTGTTGATGTTTTGGTGGTCTATCGTTGTTTTGGCGCTCTGCAGATGTTTTGGTGCTCTGCGGGTGTTTTGGTTCTCTGCAGGTGTTTTGCCGCTCTGTTGTTTTGGCGCTCTGCGGATGTTTCGGCGCTCTGTTGTTGTTTCAGCACTCTGCGGATGTTTCGGGGCTCTGTTGTTGTTTCGGCGCTCTGCGGTTGTTTCGGCGCTTTGTGGATGTTTTGGTGGTCTGTTGTTGTTTTGGCCCTCTGCAGATGTTTTGGCACTCTGTTGTTGTTTGGGCCTCTGCAGATGTTTTGGCGCTCTGCGGATGTTTTGGTGCTCTGCTGATGTTTTGGCGCTCTGCGGATGTTTTGGCGCTCTGTTGTTGTTTTGGCGCTCTGTTGTTGTTTTGGCGCTCTGCTGTTGTTTCGGGGCTCTGCGGATGTTTCGGCGCTCTGTTGTTGTTTCGGCGCTCTGTTGTTGTTTCGGCGCTCTGCTGTTGTTTCGGCGCTCTGTTGTTGTTTCGGCGTTCTGTTGTTTCGGCGCTCTGCGGATGTTTCGGCGCTCTGTTGTTGTTTCGGCGCTCTGTGGATGTTTCGGCGCTCTGTTGATGTTTTGGTGGTCTGTTGTTGTTTTGGCCTTCTGTTGATGTTTTGGCGCACTGCGGATGTTCTGGTGCTCTGTTGATGTTTCGGCACTCTGTTGTTGTTTTGGCCTTCTGTGGATGTTTTGGCGCACTGCGGATGTTTTGGTGCTCTGTTGATGTTTTGGTGCTCTGTTGTTGTTTTGGCACTCTGCAGATGTTTTGGCGCTCTGCAGATGTTTTGGCGCTCTGTGGATGTTTTGGTGCTCTGCTGATGTTTTGGCGTTTCCAGTTGAGACTGTGATGACGGCGTCTTGATGTTTACCTGATGGTGATGATGTCATCAGTGGCGTAGCAAGACATTTCCAGGCTCCATGACATTCGAGTTTCCAGGTCTGAGTGCGTGCTGAGTCATCGCTGATGTGCTGACTCACGGCTCAGCTGCTGTTAACCCCTCGCTGTCTGCTCGTGGCGTGCTGCGTTCAGGGGCCTCCCCTGGCAGGGGAAAGCGGTGACATTAACCCTTTGTTTCCTGTGAGTCGCAGCCTTCCATGTTTGAACCCGGGGGCGAGGGAAGGTGTCTAGGTGAGATGAGTGTGGTGGAATCCCCCGCCGGGCTTTAAGGGACTCTTTTAAGGTGGAATGATGAGTTTGATCGATCCATTTCCAGTCACTTTACTCTCACTTTGATTTTTCCTCGCTGCCTCCGCCCACTCGCCATCTGCTCGCCATCTTCACGCCCGCTGCTTTCAGGTCATGTCAGACAGACGCTACAGCTGGGAAAAACCTCTGACCTTCACACATTCTACTCACTGTTTATTGTCTGTGTGGACCTGAACATGGACCGGGACCTGAACATGGAACGTGGACCTGAACATGGACCTGAACATGGACCTGAACATCGACCAGGACCTGAATGTGGACCTGAACATGGACCGGGACCTGAACATGGACCGGGACCTGAACATGAACGTGGACCTGAACATGGACCTGAACATGGACCTGGACCTGAACATCGACCAGGACCTGAATGTGGACCTGAACATGGATCTGGACATGGACCTGGACCTGGTTCTGATCCACAGTGAGACCTGATCCTGGAGCGGTCCTTGTGTCTTGGTGTTAAAGGTCAGAAGTTAATCATCTTCGTCCTCTGTTCTTGTTCATCTTCCCATTATTTTGGCGGGGTACAGGAAATAGGCTGCTCTGTGAGGACAATGGGCTGGTGTTTCCATCAGATTTTATTTTGACGGGTTAAACGGCGGCAGCGAGCCGTCAGTGCGCTATCAGCAGAGAAGAAGAAAGAGCTCATTTCCTGCTCCTGATATGACTGCTGTGACAGCGCTGATATGGACTGAGCACGCTCTGTGGGCGAGCGCTGATATGGACTGAGCACGCTCTGTGGGCGAGCGCTGATATGGACTGAGCACGCTCTGTGGGCGAGCGCTGAGTGCTGCACACATTAGCTCCCATTGTGGGCGCCAAATGGAGGCCGGACTGGAATCTACGATGACTTCCTGTTAAACCAACTTAATGGACCGGCCAATCACAGACCAGAACCAGACCAGAACCACAGAGAGACTAAAGAGACTCACAGAGACCCAGACTGAGACTCAGAGACTAAAGACAGACCCAGACTGAGACTCAGATACTAAAGACAGTTTTTCAGATGTTTTTTGGCAGCTCCATGTCCTTCACACATAGTTCACACAGGGCCTTGGAAGATTGTGAATTTAAGGGAGGACAAATCAAGGCCTTGAAAGTGCTTGAATATCTGTATTTTAAGAATAAAGTGAAGTTTCTGACTGACAGTTGGTAAATCAGTGACCTGTGTTGCTCTGCTGGGTCCTTGAATTTGATGAAATTGGACCTGGAAAGTCCTTGAAAAGTTCTGTTAAAGGATGTTTATGAAGCTGTTTGTTTGTATCAGGATGTTTGATGGACTGATGATCAGACCTCATCATGTTTCATGTTTAGTCATCCTGACTTTATGTCTCTGCTCCAACAGGAAGTGAAACTCAATGTGCTGAAACATCCATCTGCAGATAATGACATTAATGTACATTTATATATGTATATATTTATATATTTCTACATTTATATATTTATACATGTAATATTTCTACATGTTTATATATTTATACATGTATATATTTCTAGTTATATATTTATATATTTATGCATGCATATACTTATATATTTATACATTTTATAATGTATACATGTATGTATTATACATGCATATATTTATATATTTACATGTATTTATATATTTATACATGTATACATTTATATATTTAAATTAGTGCTGTCAATCGATTAAAATATTTAATCGCGATTAATCTCATGAATGTCATAGTTAACTCGAGAATTAATCGCAAATTAATCGCACATTTTTATCTATTCTAAATGTCCCTTGAATTATCATTTTAATACTCTTATCAACATGGAAAAGTGGATAGGCTTGCTTTGTGCAAATGTTTTTTTTATTGCAAACCACAACAACAACATGTAGTGTTACAGCCATTCACGTCTGAAGCAAAATCTCAAACAAAGCAACACTATCAATAAACAGATGACAAAAAAATAAATACCTAGTCACAAAAACAGCCCCCTCATCAACCTTCAAAACAGGGTGATACAAAATAAATCCATCCATTGTCGCCTGGTTATGACGCGGAGGAGGCGGAGAATTTGAATTGCCGGTGTGTTTGGCCATCAAGTGGTATTTCAGACTGGATGTGCTACGATGATAACTCAGTTCACACCGACAATACACACAGATAACTTTGGTTTTATGTAACGAACTTTTCCATTCATAATTTTGTTAGCAGCGTCCATTTCAGCATCTCGTGCTCGA
Organism: Argyrosomus regius; assembly: GCA_946959425.1. NCBI lineage: Eukaryota > Metazoa > Chordata > Actinopteri > Sciaenidae > Argyrosomus > Argyrosomus regius. The sequence goes on from CAMPSB010000220.1 coordinate 213,777, forward strand.
CATCCACACAATACGGTAGCGTGGGGTGCGCTTATTGTTTTGCTTCCTGTTTACAGCTGGATCCTGTAGTTTTTCTAACGTTACTAGCAGTGGCCACAGCTTATGAAAAAACTACAAGTTCACTAGGTCACAAAGAGCGTTAATCTCGCGATAAAAAAATTAACGCCGTTAAAATTGTTTTGCGTTAACGCGTTAATAACGCAATATTTTTGACAGCACTAATTTAAATCAGTCTGGGTCGGTCTGTATCGGTCTGTAGTCTTCATCACTAACCCTTGTCTTGTGTCCGTCAGGTGACCTCACCGCCCGGCGTTCTTCTTTTGGAGGCGTTTTACGGCGGCTCTCACAAACAGCTGATCGACTTGCTGACGGAGAACATTGACGGCTGCTCAGTCTTCACGCTGCCCGCCAAGAAATGGCACTGGAGGGCGAGGACGGCGGCGCTGCACTTCAGCCAGACCGTCCCCACCTGCCCGTCTTACAGGTGAGACTCGGGGAACGTTAGCACAGTAACATGTTAGCATGGCTAAGGACGAGTGTGAAGTCAAGTCCAGTGAAAAGTCAGTGTGATGGTGACTCTGAAGTCGTTGGTTGATCTTTGCCGAGTCGTCAGTCCAGACTGACCCGTGACTTGAACTGTTAGACTTGTTGACTGTCCTCTAGCTCCACCTTCAGGACTGTAAACTCATGCTCCACCTTCAGGACTGTAAACTCTCTCTCCACCTTCAGGACTTTAAACTCTAGCTCCACCTTCAGGACTGTAAACTCTCGCTCCACCTTCAGGACTGTAAACTCTAGCTCCACCTTCAGGACTGTAAACTCTAGCTCCACCTTCAGGACTGTAAACTCTAGCTCCACCTTCAGGACTGTAAACAGTCTTCCATCAGGTTTGATCACTCTGTTTGTGCTGGCTATACTTGTCCCTCCATCTTCTCAGCAGGTTTCTAAAAACATGTTTCAGGGTCTGTTTTTGTCTTCAGGGTTCTGTTCAGCAGCTCGGTCCTCAACCTGTGTGAGCTGGTGGCTCTCAGACCGGACCTGGCCCGTCTTAAGAAGGTTCTGTACTTCCACGAGAACCAGCTGGTTTATCCAGTCCGCAAAGAACAGGAGAGAGACTTCCAGTATGGATACAACCAGGTCCTCTCATGGTAACCACAGTCTGTACGTTACAGAGTGTTACAGAGTGTTGCAGAGTGTTACAGTATATTTCAGAGTATTACAGAGTATTACAGAGTGTTACAGAGTATTACAGTGTTACAGATTATTAGAGTATTACAGAGTGTTACAGAGTATTACAGTGTTACAGATTATTAGAGTATTACAGAGTGTTACAGAGTATTACAGTGTTACAGATTATTAGAGTATTACAGAGTGTTACAGTTTATTACAGAGTGTTACAAAAGTGTTACAGAGTGTTACAGATTATTACAGAGTATAACAGTATATTTCAGAGTATTATAGGGCTGCAGCTATCGATTCTTTTTGAAGTCGAGTATTCTACCGAATATTTCAGCGATTAATCGAGTAATCGGATGTTTTTTGGGGGGATTTTTAAACAACAATACTATTGCATAATGTGTGACAGAAACAACAGGCCTGGTAAAACCGAACAATTGGCTTTTATTTCTGAAAATATAATTACTCTTTTTAGTAAAGAATGAAGTATAATTAACAATAATACAACTTATAAAGTCTTGGGCTTTGTCCATTTTAGTAATAACACATGAACATGTTAATGAAAATAAATAACAAAATACAACTTATGAAGTTTTGGGTTTAACCATGTCCATAACACATGAACATTTCAATGAAGAATAAATAACAAAAATACAACAAGTAAGCTACAAGTGAAGCCCATTTGGCCTTAATGTTGCCCTTTCCTCTTCAGGAACAATTATTTCTTTTATTTATATATAAGTTTTTTTAAACAAAGAGTCAAAATTAACAAAAGTATCCAATTTAAGATGAGAGAGAGAGAGAGAGAGAGAGAGAGAATGATGATTTGCATGAAGAAATGTCAGCATATCCACATGTTCCGCACTAAGGCTTGCCCTACGTTTAGATGCAATGTTCCCAGCAGCCGAGAACAAACGTTCTGAGGGCGTTGATGTGGCTGGGATGCTCAGAAAGGACTTTGCCAGCCTTGCCAAGGTTGGATACCGTGATGCATTCACTTTCCACCATGACAGTGGATTATCCTTCTTGGAGAGAGCATGTTCACCGAAGTACTGTAAGATTTCCCTTTGTATCTCCTGGCTCTGCTGATCATCATCCTCTTCATCACTTGAATTGGACTCTGATGATGATCCAAGTATACTGAGGAATGATCCATCCTTGCCCTTAGTGTGTGCTGATGGGCCATCTTCCATTCGGCTGGTGCTGTCTTCATTGGCTTGTGCATTAGATTGCCTTGCCTCATTTTTGAACCTCAGAGCCATGGTCTGAATTGTGCTCTGAACCTTAAACACTTCCTCAGCAGGCAGGAATTTGAGTTTTCTGAACCTGGGATCCAATGCAGCAGCCAGCAGGGTAGTGTTAGGATCTTCAGGTGAAAACACAAGCAGGTCATTCCACCTGTCTGTGAGCTGTTGGATCACATCTGCCATTAATGCCTTCATTGAATTGTCTGTTGACTTTTTCAGGGTTTGAACTAGCTGAGGAAGAGCAGAGACTGTGACATATTTCTCCCCACTCAGAAACACTGTTGCTGCTTCAAATGGTTCCAGAATCTGAATCAGTTCCTCACTGAGGGTCCACTGCTCAGGCTTTAGATCCAGGTAGCGGTGTTTTCCCCTTGGGTTGACTGTAGGGTCAGAAAGAACAGCAGTCACAGGCCATCTGTTCCATCTAGTACTCCCATGAGTACTAGATGAGTACTAGATGGAACAGCACCCATCATTAGTTTTGGCGCTCCCATTTGTTGCTGCTTTTCTTTAAGTTTGGTGCAAGCCAGTTCACTCTTCTTGAAGTGTTCAACGAGGCATCTGGCAGCACCCACACAGCTACTGACTGTTTTGTTGTTTTTTAGCGTGTTCTGTACGACCAAATTCAGTGTGTGCCCTGCACATCTCACAGATGCCCAACCATGCTTCTCTTTCAAAATGGTTGCTGCTGCCACTATATTTGACCCATTGTCATGGACAACTGCCTTCACTTTGTCAAATGGAATTTCAAATTTGGTAGTAGCCTCCTCAAGCCACTTGGCAATGTTTACAGCAGTGTGCCTTTCTTCCAAAGGCATTGTTGTAAGTGTGAGGGACTTCATCTCCCAATCATTCCCTAAGAAGTGACATGTCACTCCCAAATATGCCTCTGTGGCCACGCTTGTCCAAATGTCTGCTGTAAGGGCAACACTCTCTGCCTCCTTTACAGAAATCTTCGGTTTTTCTTTGATTTTCTCATATTTTTTCTCCATCAAGTTAGTGAAGTGTGTTCTGGATGGTAGGTTATATTTCGGATTACACATGGAAATCATGTTTTGAAAGCCTTTGTCTTCCACCATGGAGAGTGGGCGCATGTCTGTTATTAACATGTTTAAAATGCTCTCAGTCAGCACTGCAGCTTGTTCTACAGTGCAGTGCGGTACATGCCGCACAAAGCTGTCCATCCGCTGCTGAGATGATGTACTGTGAAAGACAAACAAAGAAAAAAAAATCAACATAATGCACATAGCCATACTGCCATCTAGCCCAGCTCACTTTAAATCAAACTGATTACATATCTGCTTTAAGCAATAGCCTAATATGTGTTTATGTACGGCATTTTAAATTATTTAAATTATTAAATTATTAAAATGCTATTCTCGTGCGCTGCTTTTTATTATTATTAAATAATAATAATTATTAAAATGCTATTCTCGTGCGCTGCTGTCTTTTCCCACATTTGGACTAGCCGTCATCGAGACTCGCATTATTATAGACTACAACAAATGCAGAGCTTACGTTCAAACCAGCGCTGCTGTGTTTCTCAGTTAGCAATCACGTTAAATCGGCTAATGTTAAGCTACTGTTGAGTGGAAGACGGGCATTTACCTTGTGCTGGCTTCGGCTGAGCTGGTCTTGTTGACAAACGGATGCTTTCTGTTAAGATGTTGAAGCATTGATGAAGTGCTGTTGTGGTAGGCCAGTTCAATTTTGCAGTATACACACTGCACGAGGTTCTCTGTTTTTTTCAGTTTGAAGTGATCCCACAGTTTAGACATCTTTTGCCGTTTTCGGGCAGTCTCTTCACTGTCCTCCATAGCGCCATCTTTTTGACTCGAGCGTCGCGTGCGTCACTGTTTACAGTCCGTGTAGAACACGACCCCCGGGGCGGAACGCAAGTGACTAAAACGAAATTGATGATTAAACGAATACTCGAGGCAAAAAAAATTATTCGAGGATTTTTTGTACTCGAATTACTCGAATTATTCGAGTACTCGTTGCAGCTCTAGAGTATTACAGAGTAAAGACCGACCAATATTATCGGCCGATATTAGGCATTTTCCAAAGTATCTGTATCGGCATTGATAATGGCCGATAAATTAATTATTATTTATTTATTTATGAGTGTTGCCGTTGCATAGTTTGTCCACCAGAGGGCACTCTACAACGTCCCTGTTGGCAACACTCGTGTTTAGAACAACCAGCTGATCCAGCCAGAGTCGAGCAAGATCATCGGTGAATGATAAGTTGGTTTCTGTCACAGAAACTGTCACATAGACATACATTGCTTGAATAACAATTAAAAGAACATCCCCATCAGTTCTCTAAACTCAAATAAGCATGACAAAATTTATGACTACCATGTCCAGTTTTGCTGCTGTTACGTGTAAGCCGAGAGTGAAACGAATTTAGCTAGTACGTTGTTACAGTATAGTTGAATGACTGTCGGTTTAACTCTTGACAATGTGACTGAAGATGTATTTCTTTAATAGCGTGACAGTTATAGCAATGAGACGATCATCTCTCCCCGGCCCGTTATTTGGAAAAACTATGTTTTACAATCATTTGCAGCAGCATATGACGTTATCCATTGCTAAATTATGGCTTATCATAGACTTTAGCTAACCACAAAGCTAGCTAATGCCATGACTATCAGTGGAAGACCGCTAACATTAATGAGCTTGGAAACCACAACGAACTTATTCTGCATACATAAAGTAATGATTACTGTATTTATAACTAGCATAGCTGTAGTTACGGACATTGTAAAACGTAAGTTAGCCATGCGAGGAGTGAACATTTAGACATAGAGAAAAAGTATCAAACAGCTTGTGCATAAAAGTTAGCTTTTCTTTTACATGTGTGTGAAATCCAATGACGCAAGTGTGCGTTGCTGACTGTTGTTCAGCCGCAGCATTAACGAGTCACATAATGGATTTAGTGCATCACTAAGTAGTAGATTTTAGAAGGCAGGCAGCAAATGATGATTGAAAATTGTTTGTTGTAGCTTGATGGATAGAATTAAAAGAGTGCAGGTAAAGGGATAAGCAAGTTGACATTGTAATTATAAGGTAGCTCAATAGGGACTAACTATTACACACACAAAAAAAACATTAGGAGTGATCTCTGTCTTGTTTAATATTTATACAGATGATGATGATGATGATGATGATGATAATAATAATAATAATAATAATAATAATAATAATAATAATAATAATAATAATAAAAATATCTACATATAACTAATGTTAGGGAAATCTGTTTATGTTTTGTTACGCGTTTTTTAAATATATATCGGCCGATATATCGGAATATCACCAAATATTTGTATCGGTATCGCCCTTAAAAATCCCATATCGGCCGGGCTCTATTACAGAGTGTTACAGAATATTTCAGTGTTACAAAATGTTACAGTATATTTCAGAGTGTTAGAGTGTTAGTGTTACAGATTATTACAGAGTGTTATAGTGTTACAGATTATTACATATTATTACAGAGTGTTACAGTATATTTCAAAGTATTACAGAGTGTTACAGTGTTACAGATTATTACAGATTATTACAGATTATTACTGTATATTTCAGAGTATTACAGAGTGTTACAGATTATTACAGAGTGTTACAGATTATTACAGAGTGTTACAGATTATTACAGAGTGTTACAGATTATTACAGAGTGTTACAGATTATTACAGGGTGTTACGGTGTTACAGAATATTTCAGAGTGTTACAGTATATTTCAGAGTGTTACAGTATATTTCAGAGTGTTACAGTATATTTCAGAGTGTTACAGAGTGTTACAGTATATGTCAGAGTGTTACAGAGTATTACAGAACATTACATTAAACATCAAACAAACTGTTTGTTGGCTCGTCTCAGCTCAAACTGTTTGTCTTAATGAGCGGATCAGGTGCCACGTGATTGGTTAACGAGCTGCTGTGACACGATGCTCTGTGTAATTGAAGTGGGTCTTGTTGTCATTAATCAGCTGTCTAACAGCAAACAGCAAACTGATTGTTGTTGATCTGCAGGACAGCATGTCAATAATTTGAGTCTGTCCGTCTCAGCTAACGTCGTTAGAGCAGCATTAAAAAACTGATCATTAAGAGCAGGCCTCTGATTGGACCACAGCCAGATTACTTCACTGGCTTCAATTAGAGAGCAGCTTCATAATCACAGCAGCATATATATGTGTGTGTGTGTGTGTATATCAGTATATCATATTCATATATTCCTCATATGTTTGTCATATATTCCTCATATTTCTCATATTCCTCATATATTTCTCATATATTCCTCATATGTTTTTATATTCCTCATATTACTCATATATTCCTCATATGTTTCTCATATATTCCTCATATGTTTCTCATATATTCTTCATATATTCCTCATATATGCATCATATATTCCTCATGCATTTCTCATATAATCCTCATATATCCATCATATATTCCTCATATATTCCTCATATGTTTGTCATATATTCCTTATATATTCCTCATATATGCATCATATATTTCTTATATATTCCTCATGTATTTGTCATATTCCCGTCCTGTGTGTGTCGGCAGCCTGGTGTCAGATGTCGTGGTGTTTAACTCTGTCTTCAACATGGAGTCCTTCCTGTCCTCCATCTCCACCTTCATGAAGAAGATCCCAGACCACAGACCCAAAGACCTGGACCTGCTGATCCGGCCTAAGTGTGTGGTCTTATACTTCCCGGTCCAATTCCCTGATGTCAGCAGGTCAGTGTGATCCTCGTCCATCAGTACTGGATCAGACGTATCACTCACCTTAATTATTATACATGTCCTATCACTCGCCCTCTCGTGAAAGGACTCGTTCTCTCGTGAACGGACTCGCCCTCTCGTGAACGGACTCGCCCTCTCGTGAACGGACTCGCCCTCTCGTGAACGGACTCGTCCTCTCGTGAACAAACTCTTCCACTCGTGAACAAACTCTTCCTCTCGTGAACAAACTCTTCCACTCGTGAACGGACTCGTCCTCTCGTGAACGGACTCGCCCTCTCGTGAACGGACTCGCCCTCTCGTGAACGGACTCGTCCTCTCGTGAACAAACTCTTCCACTCGTGAACAAACTCTTCCTCTCGTGAACAAACTCTTCCACTCGTGAACGGACTCGTCCTCTCGTGAACAAACTCTTCCTCTCGTGAACGGACTCGTCCTCTCGTGAACGGACTCGTTCTCTCGTGAACAAACTCTTCCTCTCGCGAACGGACTCATCCTCTCGTGAACGGACTCATCCTCTCGTGAACAAACTCTTCCTCTCGTGAACAGACTCATCCTGTCATGAACAAACTCTTCCTGTCGTGAACGGACTCATCCTGTCGTGAACAAACTCGTCCTCTCGTGAGCAAACTCTTCCTCTCGTGAACGGACTCGTCCTCATGTGAACGGACTCGTCCTCTTGGAACTGACTCGTGGACGGACTTGTCCTTTTGCTGCCGTTCTCTCGTGAGCGGACTCGTCCTCTCCTGAATGGACTCGTCCTCTCGTGAACGGACTCGTCCTCTCGTGAACGGACTCGTCCTCTCGTGAATGGACTTTTCCTCTTGTTGCCGTCCTCTCGTTCTCTCGTGAACGGACTCGTCCTCTCGTGAACGGACTCGTCCTCTCATGAAAACTGCATCTTATACTACTACTAATAATAATAATGATAATTAATATTCAAAGAAACGTGTAAACGTTCACTGGACTGAAATCTGACGTTAATTCATGGTGACAAACAGCTGACACATCAACAGCTGACACGTCATCTTTCTCTAGTCCTCATACTTAAACTTCATCTGACACTTCAGCTGCTTTCAGGAAACTGACTGAAAGGGTTAAAGTCACGTTATCTGCCACTTGAAGTCTGACTCTAAACTTTACATTTAAACTTTTCTAACAGGTCTTCATACTTCAGTTTTCTGTCTGTCTGTCCTGGCGTTCAGGATAGTTGTCGGTCGGTCGGTCGGTGTGTTACCGTCAGACAGCTGAGAAGAAAAGCTTGAACAGAAGAAGCCCAACAGAAAGGCCTCTTTGTGAAGGAGTCTGTTAGTGTGAATGCTCCGGGCCTCTTTGACTCTTTGTGGTCGGTGTGTTTGCGGTATCCATCTATCAATCGGCCTTTGAGCGCCGGACTTTTGTAATTTAATAGTGATTGACCCGATCCAGCAGAAACCTGCGGTGGGACACAAAGACATCACATCCATCACAGCCGAGCAGCAGGACCCTGACTTCAATCGGATCAATGTGGACACCACGTGACCAGCAGGTGTCTGATTCTGCAGAACCTTTCATTGTTCTGCACTCGGCCTGGGGTGGCGGTGTGGGTCTTTGTGCAGCTGTCGGGGTTCTGCTGGTTGTCAGGTGTCGGGCTGTAGAGGAGCCGATTAATCCTGAAACATTTACTCTAAACATGAGGGAGGGGGGCAGCAGAGTCCACCAGGCTTCAGTGACAATACAGGTCTTTGTTTGTCTGGTCCAGGTCTTAACGGGTCCACTAGAGTCCTACAAAAACCTGATCCAGGACTGGATACTCCTGTAAGGTCTTCATGGGTCAATTTGGACCTGAATCTGAGTCATCACAGTCTAACTTGGTCCATGTAGGGTCTAGGTGTAGTTCTGGGTATCTGACTTTAAGAATTATTTTTGGTATCTGTTACTTTGGGGCCCATTTGGACCGGGTTTTATTTTGCTGTGGATTCTTTTGGATCGGTCGTGGTTGGTGTTGGCTCTATTAAATCCACTGAACTTCTGACTAAACCAGAACTGGAGTCTGAAACAAGAACCCCCTTCTTCCTTTGTGAATCAAGAATCCATTAATGTTGTGAGATTCACAAAGATCCAAAACTCAAAAGAACCAAGACTGAAAGATCCAAGACTGAAAGAAGAACCTCAGTGACTCAGATTTATGTTTTAGTTTCAGTGTTTTAGTCATGAATCTGTTGGCGTGTCTGATAATCGTGCCACCGCTGAAAGCAGTGTGTGTGTGTGTGTGTGTGTGTGTGTGTGTGTGTGTGTGTGTGTGTGTGTGTGTGTGTGTGTGTGTGTATGTGTGCAGTATTAATTAAAGACAAATCTGGGCGCTGTCTGATCTTTAATTCGTTCCTCTTCATCAGTCACTTCAAACAAACATATGGAGCCACTTGTGGTTGATGCTGAGAGTTACCTAAAGTCCTCTGCAGTATCAGACTGATGAGGATCAGAGCGACGTCCTCACAGGAAGAAGGTGGTGGTCGGTCCGGCAGATGTTTTCATCCCTCCAGATTAAACGTGTGATTACTTCCTGCTTCATCAGCGACACTTTGATTCACTGAAGCCGTCAAACTGTAATCAAAGTCAGATTTTAGGGATCAGGTCTGAAGGTTTAACCTCCGAGTCCTGCAGTCTGTCCAGGTTCACGTCGGTTCATGTCATCAGGGTTTGAACCGGAGCTCCGAGCAAATTATCAGATAGTCAGAAGACGTCCGAGTTAAAGGGACAGTCCACGTTAACGCAGTCCAGACCACCTGAAGAGGATCTGTGGGCGTGCTTTGCTTTCTGTTGATGACATGATCTTCAAGTGACCTCCAAGACCTTCAGAGAAACCAGGACATCTTCAGGCCTTCAGAGTAGGATCAGAGTCCTCACTTGCTCATCCCTCCCCCCTGTTTTTATTTTTTATAACTTCATCAAACGTTAAATTTCTAAAATGGATTCTTGAACAGAGAAAACATCAAACTGTGCCTGAGCCAGGACTCTAACACACTCTGTAGGACTCTGTATGACTCTGTATGACTGTGTATGACTGTATATGACTCTGTATGACTCTACAGGTCTCTGTATGACTCTGCAGGACTTTGTATGACTCTACAGGACTCTGTATGACTCTACAGGACTCTGTATGACTCTACAGGATTCTGTATGACTCTGCAGCACTTTGTATGACTCTTCGGGACACTGTATGACTATGTATAACTCTACAGGACTCTGTATGACTCTACATGACTCTACAGGACTCTGTATGACTCTACGGGATTCTGTATGACTATGCAGCACTTTGTATGACTCTACAGGACTCTGTATGACTCTACAGGATTCTGTATGACTATGCAGCACTTTGTATGACTCTACAGGACTCCGTATGACTCTACAGGATTCTGTATGACTCTGCAGCACTTTGTATGACTCTACAGGACACTGTATGACTCTACAGGACACTGTGTGACTCTGTATGACTCTACATGACTCTGTATGACTCTACATGACTCTGTATGACTCTACATGACTCTACAGGACTCTGTATGACTCTACAGGACTCTGTATGACTCTACAGGACTCTACAGGACTCTACAGGACACTGTATGACTCTACAGGACTCTACAGGACACTGTATGACTCTACAGGACTCTACAGGACTCTGTATGACTCTACAGGACTCTACAGGACACTGTATGACTCTACAGGACACTGTGTGACTCTGCAGGACTCTGTATGACTCTTCAGGACTCTACAGGACTCAGTATGGCTCTGCAGGACTCTGTATGACCCTGCAGGACTCTGTATGACTGCAGGACTCTACAGGACTCTGCAGGACTCTGTATGACTCTACAGGACTCTGCAGGACTCTGTATGACTCCACAGGACACTGTATTCCTCTACAGGACTCTACAGGATTCTGTATGACTCTACAGGACTATGTATGACTCTACAGGACACTGTATGACTCTACAGGACACTGTATGACTCTACAGGACTATGTATGACTCTACAGGACTATGTATGACTCTACAGGACTCTGTATGACTCTACAGGACACTTTATGACTCTACAGGACTATGTATGACTCTACAGGACACTGTATGACTCTACAGGACTATGTATGACTCTACAGGACTATGTATGACTCTACAGAACTCTACAGGACTCTGTATGACTCTACAGGACTTTGTATGACTCTACAGGACTCTGTATGACTCTGTATGACTCTGCATGACTCTACAGGACTCTGTATGACTCTACAGGACTCTGTATGACTCTACGGGACTCTGTATGACTCTGTATGACTCTACAGGACTCTGTATGACACTACAGGACTCTGCATGACTCTACAGGACTCTACAGGACTTTGTATGATGCTGCAGGACTCTACAGGACTCTGTATGACTCTGCAGGACTCTGTATGACTCTACAGGACCCTACAGGACACTGTATGACCCTACAGGACTCTGTATGACTCTACAGGACTCTGTGTGACTCTACAGGACACTTTATGACTCTACAGGACTCTACAGGACTTTGTATGACTCTACAGGACCCTACAGGACTCTGTATGACCCTACAGGACTCTGTATGACTCTACAGGACTCTGTGTGACTCTACAGGACACTTTATGACTCTACAGGACTCTACAGGACTTTGTATGACTCTGCAGGACTCTACAGGATTCTGTATGACTCTGCAGGACTTTGTAGGACTCTACAGGACACTGTATAACTCTACACGACACTTTATGACTCTACAGGACTCTGTATGACTCTACAGGACTCTGTATGACTCTACAGGACTCTGTATGACTCTACAGGACTCTGCAGGACTCTGTATGACGCTACAGGACTCTGTATGTCTCTACAGGTCTCTGCAGGACTTTGTATGACTCTACATGACTCTACAGGACTCTGTATGACTCTACATGACTCTACAGGACTCTGTATGACTCTATAGATTTTTATAGTGTCATTTTGACTCGTCAACCCTCTCTCTCTCTCTCTCTCTCTCTCTCTCTCTCTCTCTCTCTCTCTCTCTCTCTCTCTCTCTCTCTCTCTCTCTCTGATTGTAACCTCTCTCTCTCTCTCTCTCTCTCTCTCTCTCTCTCTCTCTCTCTCTCTCTCTCTCTCTGATTGTAACCTGTCTCTCTCTCTCTGATTGTAACCTCTCTCTCTCTCTCTCTCTCTCTCTCTCTCTCTCTCTCTCTCTCTCTCTCTCTCTCTGATTGTAACCTGTCTCTCTCTCTCTCTCTCTCTCTCTGGTTGTAACCTGTCTCTCTCTCTGGTTTGTCAGGATGCTACCTGAACACAAACTCGTCCGCAGTCCTGAACAGACGTCAGATAACATCACTACACCCCAGGACGAGTTGCCATGGTAACAATTAAGTAAACTATAGATACGATATATAAATATTTAAATTTAATGTTTAATGAGTCGTTAACGACCCCGACAGGTGTGAGCAGGATCCACATCAGTCCACCTCTGAACCCAGAACAGACCAGAGACCACGATGTGAGGCGGACCCTGAAGACCAGATTAGACCTCTGCACATCGTGTGGCCGCACCGCTGGTCAGTTTATACACACAACATATATACAACATATACAGGTACTACTCGGAAAATTAGAATATCGTGTAAAAGTTGTTTTATTCAGGCAATTCAACATAAAAGGTGAAACCAATACATTCTATAGACTCATTACATGCAAAGTGAGATATCTCAAGCATTTCTTTGTTGTAATTTTGCTGATTATGATTTACAGCTTATTAAAACCAAAAACTCAGAAAATTAGAATACTGTGAAAAGCTTCAGTATTGTAGGCTCAAAGTGTCACACACTAATCAGGTAAGTAATCCAAAACACCTGCAAAAGGGTCCTGAGCTTTAAAAAAGTCTGTTTGGTGTGTCTTGTTTGGTTTAGAAGAATTCACAATCATGGGGAAGACTGCTGATCTCACAGTTGTGCAGAAAACCATCATTGACTCCCTGCACAAGGTGGGTAAGACACAAAAAGTGATAGCAAAAGAAGCTGGGTGTTCTCAGAGTGCTGTCTCAAAGCACATTAATGGACAGTTAAGTGGAAGGCAGAAGTGTGGAAGAAAACGGTGTACAAGCCGGAGGGATGACCGCAGCCTGGAGAAGATGGTCAGGAAAGGGCCATTCAAAAGTGTGGGGGAACTTCATAAGGAGTGGACTCAGGCTGGAGTTGCTGCTTCAAGAGAAATGACACGCAGGCGGATGCTGGACATGGGCTTCAAATGTCGAATTTCTGTTGTCAAGCCGCTCCTCACGAGCAAGCAACGCCAGAGGCGCCTTAGCTGGGCTAGAGAGAAGAAAGACTGGACTGTTGGCCAGTGGTCCAAAGTCCTCTTTTCTGATGAGAGCAAGTTTTGCATCTCATTTGGCAACAAAGGTCCCAGAGTCTGGAGGAAGACCGGAGAGGCGCAAAATGGAAGATGCATGAAGTCCAGTGTTAAGTTTCCCCAGTCTGTGATGACTTGGGGATCCATGTCAGCTGCTGGTGTTGGTCCTCTGTGCTTTATCAAGTCCAGCATAAACGCAGCTGTCTACCAGGACATTTTAGAGCACTTCATGCTTGCTTCAGTGGACCAGCTTTATGGGGATGCGGACTTCATCTTCCAGCAGGACTTGGCACCTGCCCACACTGCCAAAAGTACAAAATCCTGGTTCAACAACCATGGGATTACGGTGCTTGACTGGCCCGCAAACTCACCTGACCTGAACCCCATAGAAAATCTGTGGGGCATGTCCAAGAGAAAGCTGAACGGGAAGAGACCAAACAATAAAGAAGAGCTCAAGGCCGCGATTGAAGCATGTTGGTCTTCCATAACACCTGAGACATGCCACAAGCTGGTAGCATCCATGCCACGCCGGATTAAGGCAGTCATTCGTGCAAAAGGGGCCCCAACCAAGTACTAAGTACAGATGCAAGATTTTACATTCAGAGGCCTGATATTTTTGTATTTAAAATCCTTTTTTTTTTTTTTTTTTGATTTCAAGCAGTATTCTAATTTTCTGAGTTTTTGAATTTGAGGTTTTCTGAAACTGCAAGTCCTAATCAGCAAAATCAAAACAAATAAAAGCTTGAAATATATTGATTTGCATACTATTTGTCTATATAATATGTAAATTTCACTTTTAAAGTTGAGTTACAGAAATACATGCACTTTTTCAGGATATTCTAATTTTCCGAGTAGTACCTGTATAAAACACATATACAACACATGTACAACATGTATAAAACATATATACAACACATATACCTGTTTTCCCTGTTAAAGGGTTTTTTGTGGCCAAGTTTTTCCTCACTCGAGCCGAGGGTCTAAGGACAGAGGGTGTCACTCCCTGTACAGATTGTGAAGCCCTCAGAGGCAAAATGTGTTTTGCGACTTTGGGCAATACAAATAAAATTTGATTTGATATACAACATGTATAAAACATATATAAAACACATATACAACACATAATACAAAACGTATAAAACACATATACAGCACTTATAAAACATGTATAAAACATATACAACACATACAACATATATACAACATATAAAACACATATACAACATATAAAACATGTATAGAACTTTTTTACATTTATACAACACATACATTATACACATGTATATATTAAACATATATACAACACAGTACACACCAACATGATATTTGTGTGTGTGTGTGTGTTGGATTAAGTGTGTATTCTGACTGCGTTGTGTTAATCTGTGATTGAAGCCTGTGCTCTGTGTGTTTAATCTTTGTGTGTTTGTGTTTAATCTGTGTGTGTGTGTGTGTGTGTGTGTGTGTGTGTTTAATCTGTGTGTGTCCCTGATCTTCAGATTACAGCTGTCTTATTGCTGCTGGGGGGTGAACAGCTGTTCCAGGTAACATGCTGCAGCACCAGGAGGGGTGTGTGTTGTGTAGTGTGTTATACAGTGTGTATTTAGTGTGCATATTGTGTGTGTGTGTGTGTTTAAAATCAGTTTGTTTCATCTTAAATCTGAATATTTGAATATTTTACAACTCGTTTATTTACCATTTGATCATGAATATTAATGACCTCTGTGCTCTCCACTGAACATGCTGATGAAAGCACACATGAACACGTGAACATATGAACACATGAACGTGTGAACATTTGTACATATAAACATGTGAACACAGAAAAACAAGAGAGAGAGAGAGAGAGAGAGAGAGAGAGGTTACAACCAGAGAGAGAGAGAGAGAGAGAGAGAGAGAGAGGTTACAACCAGAGAGAGAGAGAGAGAGGTTACAACCAAGAGAGAGAGAGAGAGAGGTTACAACCAGAGAGAGAGAGAGAGAGGTTACAACCAGAGAGAGAGAGAGAGAGGTTACAACCAGAGAGAGAGAGAGAGAGGTTACAACCAGAGAGAGAGAGAGAGAGAGAGGTTACAACCAGAGAGAGAGAGAGAGAGAGAGAGAGGTTACAACCAGAGAGAGAGAGAGAGAGAGAGAGAGAGGTTACAACCAGAGAGAGAGAGAGAGAGAGAGAGAGGTTACAACCAGAGAGAGAGAGAGAGAGAGAGAGAGAGGTTACAACCAGAGAGAGAGAGAGAGAGAGGTTACAACCAGAGAGAGAGAGAGAGAGAGGTTACAACCAGAGAGAGAGAGAGAGAGAGAGAGAGAGGTTACAACCAGAGAGAGAGAGAGAGAGAGGTTACAACCAGAGAGAGAGAGAGAGAGAGGTTACAACCAGAGAGAGAGAGAGTGGGGTTGCAGGAAAAACACACGACATCATAAACTCAATGTACACAAACAACAAGTGCGCCATTAAGATTGGCAAAAAACACACAGACTTCTTCCCCCAAAGCCAGGGGGTTAGACAGGGATGCAGTTTGAGCCCGACCCTCTTCAACATATACATTAATGAATTGGCAAAGTCACTAGAGCAGTCTGTAGCAGCTGGCATCACTCTAGTAGACACAGAAATCAAATGCCTACTGTTCGCAGACGACCTGGTTTTGCTGTCTCTGACCAAAGAAGGATTACAACAACACCTTGATCTTCTGCACAACTTCTCCCAAACGTGGGCCTTACCGGTAAATCTAACATCAGATCAACATATCATGATATTCCAAAAAGGATGCAGCCTCCACCACAACAAACAAAAACTCTTCTTCGATAAGACGGCTCTAGAACATACAAAAAACTACACCTACCTCGGCCTAAACATCAGCACCACAGGAAACTTCAACAAAGCTGTAAGTGACCTGAGAGACAAGGCGAGAAGGGCTTTTTACGCCATCAAGAAGAACATCAAATTAGACATCCCAATTCAAATCTGGCTCAAAATATTGGACTCCGTCATAGAACCCATTTCTCTATACGGTTGCGAGGTCTGGGGTCCACCTGCCAACCAAGATTTTACAAAATGGGATAAACACCAAACAGACTCTGCATGCAGAATTCTGCAAATCCATCCTCCAACGGAAAACACCAAACAATGCATGCAGAGCAGAATTAGGACGATACCCACTAATCATCAAAATTCAAAAGAGAGCAATTAAATTTCATGATCACCTTAAAGAAAGTGACCACAACACGCTCCATAAAAAAGCCCTCACCCACACAGAGACTGTAGAGAGCTGCCCCCTCAGCCAACTGGTTCTGGGACTCCGTCCACAAACACAAGCAGAGCCACCAAACAGAAATCCATCAGACTAAACCAAATTATAAGAAAACAAAAAGAAAACTATCTGACACACTGGAAAGAATCAACCAACAACAGAGCAGACTGGAATGTTATTTGGCCCTAAATAGAAAATACACTGTGGCAGAATACCTGAGCACTGTGACCGATCCCAGAAATCCTTGACCATGTACAGACTCAGTGAGCACAGCCTCGCCATCGAAAGAGGCCGTCACAGACAGACCTGGCTCCCCAGAGAAGACAGACTGTGCACCCACTGCACACAACAAGAGGTGGAGACCGAGCTGCACTTTCTAACCACCTGCCAGCTGTACCATGACATCAGAGACACGTACTTTCCACAGATCACAGACACACAGAAAGAATTTGAGACCCTAGACAACATCCACAAACTTCCATACCTGCTGGGTGAAGTACAGCAATGTTCAAAAATAGCAGCAAGATCTGTGAACAGCTGTGACCACAGAAGGAGGTCCAGAGGACAGGAAGGACAGACCTAGACCATCTCCTCCTGATGGACATCATTTACTCTGTACATATTTATTATTCTTACAAAGTTAACGTTTAACTGATATGTATATAGGCCCTTTATTTCAAAACTATTATATGCCTTATTTATAATATTGCACATCTATAATATAAGCCTTTGTTTAAAATTGTGTTAAATTTTCCAATTTAATTATTATTATTTTATTCCTGTATTTTCTGTTCAGACATTATCTATGCTTTTGTTAATGTCACACTCGCTTTGGCAATGTTAACACATGTTTCCCAATAAAGCTGTATTGAATTGAATTGAATTGAGAGAGAGAGAGAGAGACAGGTTACAACCAGAGAGAGAGAGAGAGAGAGAGAGAGAGAGACAGGTTACAACCAGAGAGAGAGAGAGAGAGAGAGAGAGAGACAGGTTACAACCAGAGAGAGAGAGAGAGAGACAGGTTACAACCAGAGAGAGAGAGAGAGAGAGAGAGAGAGAGAGAGAGAGACAGGTTACAACCGAGAGAGAGAGAGAGAGAGAGAGAGAGAGACAGGTTACAACCAGAGAGAGAGAGAGAGAGAGAGAGAGAGACAGGTTACAACCAGAGAGAGAGAGAGAGAGAGAGAGAGAGACAGGTTACAACCAGAGAGACAGACAGACAGACAGACAGACAGGTTACAACCAGAGAGAGAGGTTACAACCAGAGAGAGAGACAGACAGACAGACAGGTTACAACCAGAGAGAGACAGGTTACAACCAGACCAGAACCCCTCCCACCCCAGCGCCATAACCAGGAGCCACCCCCCGGCCCACTGAGCTACGCTCAGGTGGTGAGGAGAGCAGCAGACCCCCCCCTTACCCCTCAAACCTCTAACCCCACCCCTACACCGCCACACAGCCAGCTGAGAGACATCCAGCACATGCTCAGCCTGCTCTGCTCCCACCTGATAGGTCAAGTTCAGTTTTAACACTGAATGCAACATTTTGAATTTTAAACTGAATGAAATCTAAATCATGTATTATCTCATGTTGGAACATCCAGGGCCTGAGGTCCTCTGCTTTTGGCCTTAAGAGCAGGACCCCAGATTTCACCACAGAGTTAGGAGATGCAGATATATTTGTTTTACAAGAAACTTGGTGCAGAGGAGACATTTCCACTGGCTGTCCCACAGGCTACAGAGAGTTGGTGTTCCCATCCACCAAACTGAAAGGAATAAGACAGAGCAGAGATTCAGGTGGAATGCTGATTTGGTACAAAGCAAACCTTGAACACTCAATTGAATTGATAAAAAAAGGTGAATCTTCAATTTGGCTCAAAATAAAAAGAGAAATTGTTGCCACAGATAAAGATATATTCATATGTGCAGTGTATATCCCCCCATCAGAATCCCCTTATCATAATGAAAATGTTTTCTCCATTCTTGAAGATGAGATCAGTCACTACCAGGCCCAGGGAAGCATACTGATCTGTGGAGACCTTAATGCCAGAACAGGTGTAGAACCGGATTCTATTAATCCACATGGAGACAGACATATACTTGGCCAAATCAGCATTCCTCTCCCTTCATATCCTTCACATCCCCAAAGAAACAACTTTGACAAAACTGTCAACAAAAGCGGGCGCCAACTCCTACAGCTCTGCCGAACACTGAGTCTGTACATAGTCAACGGTCGACTTCGAGGGGACTCCTTTGGTCTCTACACACACAGCTCTCCTCTTGGCAATAGCACAGTAGACTACAACATAACAGACCTAGACCCCTTCTATCTGAGAGCATGTACAATCAGCCCCCTCACACCCTTATCTGACCACAGTAAAATTACACTGTACATTAGAAAGACAGTAACAGACCCTCACGCAGCGGAGCCCAGTAAACTGAACTATACAAAACAACCTTATAGATGGACAAACAACAGCAAAGACCACTACCAGAAAGCAATCACACATCAAACAATTCAATTTCAATTAGACCGTTTCATCTCCAATTCATATCCCCACAATGAAGATGGCCTGAATCAAGCTGTACGGGATATCAACAACATCTTTGACAATGCAGCAGAGTTATCCAATCTGAAACAGCATCAACATCACAAATCAAAGAAATCAGCCAATGAAAAGTGGTTTGATACAGACTGCAAACATCTAAGAAAAACACTCAGAAATTTATCAAATCAAAAACACAGACAACCTGACAACCCCGAGCTCCGCATCCAATATTGGGAAACTTTGAAAATATACAGAAGAACACTCAGAACTAAAAGGGTGCAGCATGCGCAGCACCAACTGAATGAAATTGAAGAGTCCATTGACTCAAATGATTTCTGGAAAAAATGGCAAACAATCAGCAAACCACACAAAGAAGAATTGGCTATTCAAAATGGAGAAATTTGGAAACAACACTTTGAAAAACTGTATAGTACTATTACACTGAATTCGGCCCAAAAGGAGCTCCTCAACAAATGATATACTCTAGAATCAGTCGTTAAAGACAACCAGAACCCTTTAGATTATCAAATTACTGAAAAGGAGCTACTAACTAAAATCCAGGCCCTACAATCAAGGAAGGCCAGTGGTCCCGATGGCATTTTAAATGAAATGCTAAAATTCAACAGCAAGAAACTCAACACTGCCATATTGAAATTATTCAACCTTGTCCTCAACATTGGACATTTCCCTGACATCTGGAGCAAAGGAATCATAACACCAATCTTTAAAAATGGAAATAAATTTGACCCAAACAATTACAGAGGCATATGTGTCAACAGCAACCTGGGAAAGGTATTCTGCAGCATCCTAAACAGCCGACTGCAAGACTTCCTCAGCGAACATAACGTCCTGAGCAAGAGTCAAATTGGATTTACACCACGACACCGAACTACTGACCACATCTACACCCTTCACACTCTCATTAACAAACATGTTCATCAAAACAAGAACACATTTTTCTCGTTTTGTAGATTTCAAAAAAGCATTCGACTCAATCTGGCATAGTGGTCTGTTCCTAAAGTTAATTGAAAAAGGTATAGGGGGAAAATCTATGACATAATTAAAACAATGTACACAAATAATAAATGTGCTGTGAAGATCAACAACATGGAAACAGATTTCTTCCTCCAAAGCAGAGGGGTGAAACAGGGCTGCAGTCTCAGCCCCACCCTGTTCAACATTTATATCCATGAATTTGCAAAATCACTTGAACAATCGGATATCCCTGGCCTCACTCTCTCTGACACAGATATTAAATGCCTACTTTTCGCAGATGATCTAATACTGTTAGCTCCATCTAAAGAGTCATTACAACAGCAACTGGATCATCTGCAAAACTTCTGTGAGACCTGGGCCCTAACAGTTAACCTAGAAAAGACGAGAATTATGGTCTTCCAGAAACGACCCAGATGTCGGGGAAATCCAAACCAAAAGTTCTTACTGGGCTCCGCTGACATTGAACACACACATAACTACACATATTTAGGACTCAAAATTAGCTCTACAGGAAATTTTAATCTGGCCGTTAATGATCTCAGAGACAAGGGAAGAAGGGCTTTTTACGCCTTAAAAAAGTCTTCAATTATTGATATACCCGTTAGAATCTGGCTCAAAATATTCCACTCTATAATTGAACCTATTTTACTGTATGGTAGTGAAATATGGGGCCCTCTTACAAATCAAGACTTTGAAAAATGGGACAAACACCCAATCGAAAGCCTGCATACTGAGATCTGTAAGAGCATTCTCAAAGTCCAAAGGAACACCCCCAACAATGGATGTCGAGCTGAATTAGGACAATTTCCCCTTTTAATTCGGATACAAAAAAGAGCCATCAAATTCTACCAACACCTCAAAGCCAGCAAGCCCAGCTCCTACCACTACAAAGCCCTGCAATGCCAAGAGGAGAGCAAAGAAAGGAGTCCCCTCAGTCAGCTGGTCCACCGGCTCAGCTCCAACAGCACAGGGCACCAAGACCGCCCTCACACAATCCGGCCCCACCAAATCATGACTAAAGAAAAAGACAATTACATCAACTATTGGACATCTGCAACCAAAACCCAAAGCAAACTCCAGTGCTATTTGGCCCTAAACAGACAATACTCCATGGCAGATTATCTGAGCTGTGTAACCGACCCCAGGCTGAGGAAAACGTTGACTATGTACAGACTCAGCAACCACAGCCTGGCCTTAGAGAGAGGCCGACACAGACAGACGTGGCTGCCCAGAGAAGACAGACTGTGCACCCACTGCACACAACACGAGGTGGAGACCAAGCTGCACTTCCTAACCACCTGCCATCTATACAAAGACATCAGAGACGTATATTTCCCACAAATCACAAACACACAGAAAGACTTTGAGACATTAGACCACATCCACAAACTTCCATACCTGCTGGGTGAAGTACAGCAATGTGCACAAATAGCTGCAAGATTCGTGAACTGCTGCGACCACAGAAGGAGGTCCAGAGGACAGGAAGGACAGACATAAACCATCCCCTCCTGATGGACATCATTTACTTTGTACATATTGAACAATTTAATTATTATTATTTCATATTCCTGTATTTTATGTTAAGACATTTATCTGTGCTTCTTGTTGATGTCACGCTTTGGCAATGTTAACATATGTTTCCCATGCCAATAAAGCTGTATTGAATTGAATTGAATTGAGAGACAGGTTACAATCAGAGAGAGAGAGAGAGATTATTATTGATGATGTTACAGAGACTTCCTGTAGATTTTCACAATGAAAGCCTCCTCTTCCTGTCTGTGTGTTTGTAGGGAGCATGATAAGAATCCTGAGCTGTTCTTCAACACTCTGATCAAATTGAAGGAACGACGCCTCAACTTTCACCTGTCGCTGCTCGGAGAGACGTTCACTGACCCTCCAGGTAAACTCACCTGAGCTCCCACACCATCACTCCTCCTCCATGCTTCAGGGTGGGAACCACACATGCAGATACCGAGCAGAAAGACACGGCGGTCTGAAGGTCTTTGCATCACGTGTTCACCTGTTCACAAGTTCACCTGTTCATGAGTTCACCTGTTCACATGTTCACCTGTTCATGAGTTCACCTGTTCACCTGTTCATCTGCTCACGAGTTCATCTGTTCATGTGTTCACCTGTTCATGAGTTCACCTGTTCACCTGTTCATGTGTTCACCTGTTCATGAGTTCACCTGTTCATGTGTTCACCTGTTCATGAGTTCACCTGTTCATGTGTTCACTTGTTCATGAGTTCACCTGTTCATGAGTTCACCTGTTCATGAGTTCACTTGTTCATGTGTTCACCTGTTCATGAGTTCACCTGTTCATGAGTTCACCTGTTCACCTGTTCATGTGTTCACCTGTTCATGAGTTCACCTGTTCATGTGTTCACTTGTTCATGTGTTCACCTGTTCATGAGTTCACCTGTTCATGTGTTCACCTGTTCATGAGTTCACCTGTTCATGTGTTCACTTGTTCATGTGTTCACCTGTTCATGAGTTCACCTGTTCATGAGTTCACCTGTTCATGGTTCCCTGTTCATGTGTTCACTTGTTCATGTGTTCACCTGTTTGTGTTCCTGTTCTGGTTCCTGTTCCATGTTACCTGTTCGTCCTGTTCTGTGCTCACCTGTTCTGGTTCACCTGTTCACTGTTCACCTGTTCAGTTCACCGTTCATGTGTTCACCTGTTCATGAGTTCACCTGTTCATGAGTTCACCTGTTCACCTGTTCATGAGTTCACCTGTTCATGAGTTCACCTGTGCATGAGTTTTAGGCTGTCTGTGAACATTGAGACAAACTGACGTTCACTGACCCTCCAGGTAAACTCACCTGAGCTCCCACACCATCACTCCTCCTCCATGCTTCAGGGTGGGAACCACACATGCAGATACCGAGCAGAAAGACACGGCGGTCTGAAGGTCTTTGCATCACGTGTTCACCTGTTCACAAGTTCACCTGTTCATGAGTTCACCTGTTCACATGTTCACCTGTTCATGAGTTCACCTGTTCACCTGTTCATCTGCTCACGAGTTCATCTGTTCATGTGTTCACCTGTTCATGAGTTCACCTGTTCACCTGTTCATGTGTTCACCTGTTCATGAGTTCACCTGTTCATGTGTTCACTTGTTCATGTGTTCACCTGTTCATGTGTTCACCTGTTCATGAGTTCACCTGTTCATGTGTTCACTTGTTCATGTGTTCACCTGTTCATGAGTTCACCTGTTCACGAGTTCACCTGTTCATGAGTTCACTTGTTCATGTGTTCACCTGTTCATGAGTTCACCTGTTCATGAGTTCACCTGTTCACCTGTTCATGTGTTCACCTGTTCATGAGTTCACCTGTTCATGTGTTCACCTGTTCATGAGTTCACCTGTTCATGTGTTCACCTGTTCATGAGTTCACCTGTTCATGTGTTCACTTGTTCATGTGTTCACCTGTTCATGAGTTCACCTGTTCATGAGTTCACCTGTTCATGTGTTCACCTGTTCATGAGTTCACCTGTTCATGTGTTCACTTGTTCATGTGTTCACCTGTTCATGTGTTCACCTGTTCATGAGTTCACCTGTTCACGTGTTCACCTGTTCATGTGTTCACCTGTTCATGTGCTCACCTGTTCATGAGTTCACCTGTTCACGTGTTCACCTGTTCACGAGTTCACCTGTTCATGTGTTCACCTGTTCATGAGTTCACCTGTTCATGTGTTCACCTGTTCATGAGTTCACCTGTTCATGTGTTCACCTGTTCATGTGTTCACCTGTTCATGAGTTCACCTGTTCATGAGTTCACCTGTGCATGAGTTTTAGCCTGTCTGTGAACATTGAGACAAACTGACGTCAGATCAGTGTGTGTGTGTCTGTGTGTGTGTGTGTTGGAAGTTAATCACATTAGGACAGTTTTAATCAGCTGATTTCAATCTCAGAGTATTGATCATCGTCACCCCTCACCTGTCTGTCTGTGCCCGCCCGTCACAAACATCCCAGCCCATAAACAAACGTCCACCCTCACAAAGATGATTCTTTAAAATCAGGATTTACCTCATTACCTCCTCCTCAGACCCCCTCAGTCCTCCTCAGACCTCCTCAGTCCCCCTCAGTCTTCCTCAGTCCTCCTCAGACCTCCTCAGTCCCCCTCAGTCTTCCTCAGTCCTCCTCAGACTTCCTCAGTCCCCCTCAGTCTTCCTCAGTCTTCCTCAGTCCTCCTCAGACCCCCTCAGTCCTCCTCAGACCTCCTCAGTCCCCCTCAGTCTTCCTCAGTCCTCCTCAGACCTCCTCAGTCCCCCTCAGTCTCCCTCAGTCTTCCTCAGACCTCCTCAGTCCCCCTCAGTCTCCCTCAGTCTTCCTCAGACCTCCTCAGACCCCCTCAGTCCTCCTCAGACCTCCCCAGACCCCCTCAGACCCCCTCAGTCCCCCTCAGTCTTCCTCAGTCCTCCTCAGACCCCCTCAGTCCCCCTCAGTCTTCCTCAGACCTCCAATGAGCAGTTTTATTGTGAAATGTCATGATGTAAAAATATACTGAAGGTTTATTTTGTAAGGTTGAGGAAATATTGTTTAGACGTCCTCTTACTGTTTGCAGAGATCTTCTCCAAGGCTCGTCGTCTGTTGGACGCTCACATCCTGAACTGGGGCTTCCTGTCTAGCAAACAGGACTACGTGAAGGTGCTGTGTCAGGCCGACGTGGTCGTCTCCACCGCCAAGCACGAGTTCTTTGGGGTCGCCATGTGAGTCCGTGTTTACATGTTTTCACTTCCTGTGAGTCTGTGTTCGCTGGTCTGCGGTGCGTTCGCTGGTCTGTAGGCTCCAGTTTGGCTTCATGAATGTTGCCATCTTTTGTTGGAGGCAGAAGTGACCATATTTGGTCGAGGGTGTGTGTACAGTTGTGGTATTCCTGCTGAACAGGAAGTCTTTAATGTGTTTGTTGACGAGTCATTACGTACACGGATCTTATAAGCCATTTGGACGGTCCTGCGGACTGAGGTGGACTCTGAGCTGGACTCTGATGTCCGGCGTCTCCTCACCTCTCTCAGACTTCAGTCACCTGAACTCAGCAGCTGATCTCTGATCACACCTTCAGTCAGGTGGACCTCAGCTGCAGGCGACCAATCAGACGCTCCATCCTCTGAACAGGGCCAATCAAAGGTCAGCGTGAGTCCGCCTGCAGTCCTGATCGTCTGAAGTTCACCTGATTCATGTTGGATGTCTGTTTGTAGATGTGTGTGTGTGTGTGTGTGTGTGTGTGTGTGTTTGTGTGTGTGAGCCGAGCACAGACACACACACAAGATACATGAAACTAAAGTGTCTTTAAAGCCAGACATGTAAGCAACACCTCATAATACTTAGAATGTAACATAGCATAAAGTAACGTAACATGTAATGTAACATAAAGTAATGTAACAAAGTATTTTAAAGGACTGTGGTACATATCCTGATAATAAAGACAGATTAATCATGTCCAATAAAGAAGGGCTAACTAGAGGTAAAACATCCTTGACCAGCCTGGTTGGGATGGGATCTAAGAGACAGGTTGACGACTTAGATGAAGAAATTATTGAAGTTATTTGATGAAGGTCGATGGGAGAGAAACAGTCTAAATATATATCAGGTTTTACAGCTGTTTCCAAACTTGCTGTATCAGAATGCAGATCAGTGCCTGTTGAGGGCAAGAGGTGATGAATTTTGTCTCTAATAGTTATAATTTTATCATTAAAGAAGCTCATGAAGTCATTGCTACTTAGACCTAAAGGAATAGATGGCTCAATAGAGCTGTGGCTCTCTGTTAGCCTGGCTACAGTGCTGAAGAGAAACCTGGGGTTGTTCTTATTTTCCTCTATTAATGAAGAGTAGTAGGCTGCTCTGGCACTACGGAGAGCCTTCCTGTATGTTTTAAGATTATCTTGCCAGACTAAACGAGATTCTTCCAGTTTAGTGGCACGCCATTTGTGTTCAGATTTACGTGCCTCTTGCTTTAAGTTGCGAGTCTGCTGGCTATACCATGGTGCTAACCTCCTTTGTTTAATTATCTTCTTTTTCAGAGGTGCAATAGAGTCTAGAGTTGTTCGTAATGAGCCTGTAGTACTATCAACAAGATGATCTATTTGTGAGGGGCTAAAGGAAGCAGACAAGTCCTCTGCTACATTGAGACAAGTCATTGAATTCAATACTGAAGGAATCACTTCCTTAAATTTGGCTACAGCACTATCAGATAAACATCTGCTGTAGGAGTTTCTGCAGAAAGGCTTATAGTCCAGTAATATGAACTCAAAGGTTATTAAAAAATGGTCAGACAGAAGAGGATTCTGTGGAAAGACTATTAGATGATCAATTTCAATGCCATATGAGAGAACAAGATCAAGAGTGTGGTTCAGACAATGAGTCGGTTTATTTACACTCTGACAGAAGCTAATTGAATCTAACAAAGAGATAAACGCAGTACTAAGACTATCATTGTGGTTGTCCACATGAATATTAAAATCACCTACAATAATTACTTTATCTGTTTTAAGGATCAAGCCTGATGCAAATTCTGCAAATTCAGATAAAAATTCAGAGTAAGGACCAGGAGCTCGATATACTATAACAAATAGAATTGGCTGTAATGTTTTCCAGGTTGGGTGAGTAAGGCTAAGAACAAGACTTTCAAATGAATTATAATTTAGTTTAGGTTTAGGATTTATTAATAGACTTGAGTCAAATATGGCTCCAACTCCACCACCTCGACCAGTACTTCGAGGAATATGAGTATTACAATGACTGGGAGGAGTGGATTGATTTAAACTAACATATTCATCCTCCTGCAGCCAGGTTTCAGTAAGACAAAATAAATCAATATCATAATCAGATATTAATTCATTGACTAAAACAGCTTTAGAGGACAAAGACCTGATATTCAAGAGTCCACATTTAATTATCTTATTTTGGACTGCTGGGGATGTTGTTTTAATTTTTATTAGGTTTTTATGATGAGCTCCTCCTCTGTTTGTTTTATCTTTAAATAATGTAGGTGGACGGGGAACAGACACAGTCTCTATACTAAAGGATTGGGTGGGTGGCTGCCCTAATGGAGGCGCAGAGAAGCGTGTAAGACTGCAGCTCTGCTTCCTGGTCTCAACTCTGGGTTGTCACGGTTTTGGTCGACTAATAAACTTGGCCATATTTCTAGATATGAGAGCTGCTCCATCCAAAGTGGGATGGATGCCGTCTCTCCTAATCAGACCAGGTTTTCCCCAGAAAGGTGTCCAATTGTCTATGAAGCCCACATCGTTTGCTGGACACCACCTCGACAGCCAGCGGTGGAATGACGACATGCGGCTATACATGTCATCACTGGTCACATTGGGTAGGGGTCCAGAGAAAACTACGGAGTCCGACATCGTTTTGGCGTATGCACACACCGATGACACATTAATTTTAGTGACCTCCGATTGGCGTAACCGGGTGTCATTACCGCCGACGTGAATAACAATCTTACTGTATTTACGTTTATCCTTAGCCAGCAGTTTTAAATTAGACTCGATGTCGCCCGCTCTGGCCCCCGGGATGCATTTAACTATGGCCCCCGGTGTCGCTAACTTCATGTTTCGTAAAATGGAGCTGCCAATCACCAGAGTTGGCCTCTCAGCGGGTGTGTCGCTGAGTGGGGAATATCTGTTTGAAACGTGGAGCGGTTGGTGGTGTACCGTGGGCTTCAGTTTGGGGCTATGCCTCTTTCGGACAGTCACCCAGCCTCCCGGCTGCTCGGGGGTTGCCGGGGGACGGCTAGCTGAAGCTACCTTCGGTGGTACCACACCGGCTACAGGGGACTTGCTAACTATAGCAGCTACTGACTGTTCGGTGGTGCGGTACCGTGCCTCTAACTCACTGAGCCTCGCCTCCAAAGCTACAAATAAACTACATTTATTACAAGTACCGTTATCGCTAAAGGAGGACGAGGAGTAACTAAACATGAGGCACACAGGGCAGGAGAGAGGAGAGGAGAGAGCAGGAGAGGAGAGAGAAGCCATTGCTACAGCTAGGCTAGTTAGTGTGACTAACAGAAGCTGGTAAAACTATCGGATTTAAAGTGTTACTAAAGTTCAGAGACCTGTTCGTGCTCAAACAGAACAAGTCTAAGGATAGTGTAGAGATATGTAGATAATCACTGATGTGAGAAATATACGTAAATCTGTTTAGGTGAGCAGAGCAGAGAGCACCGTGGCAGTAACACCGATAACCGGAAGTGACAGAATACGCTTACCGTAGTACGTCAGCACAGATGACTGTATCGGATCAATGTAATGTAACGTAACGTAACATAAAGTAATGTAACATAAAGTAACGTAACATGTAATATAACATAAAGTAATGTAACATAAAGTAATGTAACATAAAGTAACGTAACATGTAATGTAACATGTAATGTAACATAAAGTAATGTAACATAAAGTAATGTAACATAAAGTAACGTAACATGTAATGTAACATAAAGTAATGTAACATAAAGTAATGTAACATAAAGTAACGTAACATGTAATGTAACATGTAATGTAACATAAAGTAATGTAACATAAAGTAATGTAACATAAAGTAACGTAACATGTAATGTAACATGCAGTAATGTAACAAAGTAATGTAACATGTAACGTAACATGTAACCGTCAATGGACATCTTTTGAACAGTGCCTATGTTCTTAATTTGTTACTGTATCTATAACTTCTGCACTTTATTTGCCTATTTACTCGCACTTTAGTATTTTAATATTTTAATGTTTTTGTGTTTGGTGTTTTGCTGCTTGTTTGTTGTTGTTGTTCGTCTGTCTTGATTGTTATGACGTGCTGCTGCCTTTCTTGGCCAGGTCACCCTTGTGAAAGAGGTCTTGATCTCAATGGGTTTTTTATCTGGTTAAATAAAGGTTATAAAAACGTAACATGTAACAAAATGTAATGTAATATATAATATGAGCCCAACATGTCAGATGATGTCATATGAGGAGGTGGAGTCACATTCATGACATCATACTGACAGAAGAGAGAGTTTGTGATGTCATGCTAACATTTAGCACAGGAGCATGTTCATACATGTTAGCCTGCTATGCTAGCAGAGTCGTTAATGTTTTATTTTTTATTCACAGTTCAAATTATTATTAATATTTATTAATTAATATTATTAATTATTATTAAAGATGATTACAGTTAATTGACGATCTGCCAGTTCATCGTTAGCTCACGTTAGGCGTGTGCCGTGTTGGATGTTAATGAAGTGTACTGAGAGTCGACTCCGCTCTGTGATCATGAACCAGGAGATAATTATAGCACAGAAGAAGAAGAAGGAGCTCCGTCCCCGAGGAGGACGTCATGTTTGTGTTTGTCTTTGATCCAAACCCAGGAGGGACCGGGACCCTCGGCCCCCCGCGGCTCTCTGCGCTGTTCAAACAAACATTTCTGAAGGTTTACGTGGAGGTCTATGGACTGAAAAACAGGTCAGCGTTAACATGGAGCTCTGTGAGAGCAGCAACCAGGTGGAGAACCACACAAAATGGCCTCCGTTCTTCTTCTACGTCTTCTTCAGACCAAAAGATTTAAAATCATCAATCATCAATCTTTACAGATTTAAAACAAACGTGAAGCTTCAGCTCTCTGTGTGGATAACGTTAGCATAGTAACATGCTAAATATTAGCAGTTGTGTGTTCCTCCTCATGTTCCATCACATGAACGAGCTACCTTTTAATAGCATTTAGCATTTAGCACATTAGCAGGCTAATGTTCCCTCTTTACTAGCATGTTAGCATGATTTTAGCATCCTAACTGTGACTGTGTTAAATGTTACATTAGCTTAATTAGCAAAGAGATCCATAGAGTATAGAGAGACATGAGTGTTGTCTGAAGGTTGTCTGAACGTTGCCTGTGTGTTGTCTGAAGGTTGTCTGAACATTGCCTGTGTGTTGTCTGAATATTGTCTGTGTGTTGTCTGAAGGTTGTCTGAACATTGCCTGTGTGTTGTCTGAAGGTTGTCTGAACATTGCCTGTGTGTTGTCTGAATATTGTCTGTGTGTTGTCTGAACGTTGTCTGAACGTTGTCTGTGTGTTGTCTGAACGTTGTCTGTGTGTTGTCTGAACATTGTCTGAAGGTTGTCTGAACGTTGTCAGAAGGTTGTCTGAACGTTGTCTGTGTGTTGTCTGAACATTGTCTGAAGGCTGGCTGAAGGTTGTCTGTGTGTTGTCTGTGTTGTCTGTACGTTGTCTGAAGGTTGGCTGAACGTTGTCTGTGTGTTGTCTGAACGTTGTCTGAAGGTTGGCTGAACGTTGGCTGTGTGTTGTCTGAACGTTGGCTGAACGTGTCTGTGTGTTGGTTCCAGGTTAGAGGCCGTTCACTGTGGATGTTATCCTCTGTGTCCAAAGGCTCTCGTCTATCCTGAAATCTTCCCAGGTAAACAAACAAACACCTCTCTGTCTGTCTCTCTGTCTGCCTGTCTCTCTCTCTGTCTGTCTCTCTGTCTGCCTGTCTCTCTCTCTGTCTGTCTCTCTGTCTGCCTGTTTCTCTCTCTCTCTCTCTCTCTCTGTCTCTCTGTCTCTCTCTGTCTGCCTGTTTCTCTCTCTCTCTCTCTGTCTCTCTGTCTCTCTCTGTCTGCCTGTTTCTCTCTCTCTCTGTCTGCCTGTTTCTCTCTCTCTCTGTCTGTCTGTCTCTGTCTGTCTCTCTGTCTGCCTGTCTCTCTCTCTGTCTGTCTCTCTGTCTGCCTGTTTCTCTCTCTCTCTCTCTGTCTCTGTCTCTCTGTCTCTCTCTGTCTGCCTGTTTCTCTCTCTCTCTCTCTGTCTCTCTCTCTCTCTGTCTGTCTCTCTGTCTGCCTGTTTCTCTCTCTCTCTCTCTCTGTCTCTCTGTCTCTCTCTGTCTCTCTCTCTCTCTGTCTGTCTGTCTCTCTGTCTGTCTGTCTCTCTGTCTGTCTCTCTCTCTGTCTGTCTCTCTGTCTGTCTCTCTCTCTGTCTGTCTCTCTGTCTGCCTGTTTCTCTCTCTCTCTCTCTCTGTCTCTCTGTCTCTCTCTGTCTCTCTCTCTCTCTCTGTCTCTCTGTCTGTCTCTCTCTGTCTGCCTGTTTCTCTCTCTGTCTCTCTGTCTCTCTCTCTCTCTGTCTGTCTGTCTGTCTGTCTGTCTGTCTCTCTCTGTCTGTCTGTGTGGAGGTCGACCTTCTTCTGTCTGTCTCTCTGATGTAGCGGCGTACCTGTACTCGACACCTGAGCAGCTCTGTAAACGTCTTCAGGCGCTCTGCAGGAGGCCCGACATCGCCCGCAGACACGTTATCAAGGTAACGACCAGTTAGCTTAGCACAAAGACTTGTTCCAGGGGGAACCGTTAGCTTAGCTCCATCACATACATGCTGTGTGTTGTTAGCTGACGAGGTAACAGTCCCACCTGCAGTCAGCTGACTGAAGAGCTAATGCTAGGCTAACTGTGAGCTGACCTCCTCCTGTCCTTCAGGTCGACACCTCCTCCTTCTCCTGGGCGTCTCTTAAGGAGCGCTTTGAGACTCTGCTGGCGGCGCACAGTCCCTGAACGCACTGCGGAGCCTCGGTCCATTAGTGATGGCTGGTTCTGCCAGGCCGTCGTCATGCCTGACTCGGTGCCACGTCCCACAGAAGGATCCCGACTCAGACACCTCTGAGCCCAAATCAAAGGCAGGCCGGGTCCGGAGACACCGAGTCTGGACCTGTAAACGTCCCCGTCTTCCCCCCTCTTTATGTGTGTGGTTTAGGGGAGGAGGAGGAGGAGGAGGAGGAGGTTTTTTTTTTATCCTTTGTGCTGCTGAACGTCTGTTCACCACAGAGACTGAGCGGCAGCCAGGCTGATGTCTGAGTCTGCAGCTCCACCTGAACCAGAACCAGGACCAGAACCAGGTCCACGTCCAGAGCAAAGTGGATCTGTAGACCTGCTGCTGTACTCAAAGTTTGATCTGATCATAATAAAAGATTTAATGAGACCAAACAGTCAAAGAGTGAGACTCAAACCTTTAACAAACCTTTAACAAAATATATATATATATATATATAGTAAAATATAGAAGCTTATAAATGTATAAACATATGAATGTATACATATATAAATGTATACATATATAAATGTATAAATATAGAAGCTTATAAATGTATAAACATATGAATGTATACATATATAAATGTATAAATATATAAATGCCCCGGCACCTCCAGTCTGCATGTTGAAGTGTCCTTGGTCACGATACTGAACCCCAAACTGCTCCTGAACCATCAGTGTGTGAGTGTGTGTGAATGTGTGTGTGAGATATGTAGTGTAAACATGCGTTGAGTGGTCAGAAGACTAGAGAGGAGATATATAAGTACAGTCCATTTAAACATATAAACATATAAATATATAACTGTGTTTTAATACTGGAGCTGCAGACGTCGTCACACTGTGAGGAGTTGAAGTGTTTGTTTGGTTCGAGGCTTTTCTCGTTGGATTATCACCAAACGGCAGTGACAGTAATTTCACGCTCGAGGAGCGACACTTCCTGTCGGCTCTGCAGAGCTCTGATTGGAGCGTTGACACCTCGAGCATCGAACGCAGAGCGAGGTGAGCGCCTGTGTTCGATATAATGATGATCATTAACATTCATCCTGACATCTGATGGACCTCGACGACGCCCAATCAGGTCGTCTGCATCAAGCAGCTTAATTACATTCTCCCCACTCTGTAGCTTAGCCTGTTAGCTTAGCCCTGCTAACGTAACGTAATAATCGTCAGAAATATTCAGCTCGTTAAAAAGTAACCAATGAAAACACAGCGAGGACTAGCTATGGGTGGCTAACATTAGCTAACAGGATGCTAAGCTAATGTAACATCACCAAGGTATGTTAGCTGTTAGCCATGCTAACTGACAGTTACATCATGATCCTCCTCTCCTGACTCCGCCTCCTCCACACGCTCAATAAACGCTGACATCACCGGCCTCCAACAGCAGGGGTCAGACCAGAACCAAGAACTGAGCCAGAACTGGGTCCAGGACCGGTTCACACAGGCCTGTTAAGAACCATGTGTGACTTTGTGAGCGTCTGAACTTCATTTATTTCTCATCAGATTTCAACAAACCATTCAAACATTTCATCAACATTTACAGAACATTATAACAACATACTGTAAATCAGCTCAGTCATACAAACATAAATATCCAAGTTCTGTATCCTGCATTAACCCGTGAACACAGCATAGAACATACATGGAACATGCATGGAACGTACAGAGAACATACATGGAACATGCATCCACATATGTGGAACATACGCTGAATGTCAGTTTGTATTTTCAGACTCAGACGTCTGTTCGGTGTTTAAAGTGTCGATGTTTTCCACGATCCTTTCATGTCGATCTCCCCTCCTCCTCTCCTCCTCCATCTTCTTCTTTGGTGAGATTCAGTGAGATTTCGACCACAAAGGCGGGTTAAGTCTGTCGCTTTCCCATGGTTCCCATGGTTCCCATGGTCGGTGGTGGTGCTGTGGCTTCATCTGATTTGTGGAATAATAAAGCGAGCTGGTTTTCTCATAATTACAGAGAGCGTTATCTCAGCACGAGAGACGCCGACAAGAAAAGAGGCGGTAAATGTAGAGAAGAAGAAATAAAAGGAATGAAAGTGTGTGCTGATTTAAACCTGATGTGACTAAACGCAGCAAGACGTGACACCAAAGACTTCATGAACGCAGCTTCGTGTCAGACTTCACGTTCACCACGAGACGACCACGAAACTGAACATTTGTTCAGAGAGGCGTTTGATTTGTCTGCAGGGACGTCCCGCGTCCCATGTTTGATATGAACACTGATGATAGATTCAGGGTTTGTTCATGGGGGGGCTCTGTGGTTTGAGGTTAGTATGTGCACGTGTGTTCACGAGCTACAACATGTGACTAAAATAAAATAAAAACGTGATGAGATGAACACCAATGACAGCTGGTGACGGTCAGATGTTTGTTAATGACGTAGTGACATACGGAGTGACATTAAAAAAAGTTAGAGAGTGACGTATGGAGTGATGTACAAAGTGACGTATGAAGTGACGGAGTGACGTACGAAGTGGTGGAGTGATGTACGGAGTGACGTACGAAGTGGTGGAGTGACGTAAAGAGTGACGTACAAAGTTAGAGTGACGTACGTACAAAGTGACGGACGAAGTGATGTACAGAGTTCCAGAGTGACGGAGTGACATACAGAGTGATGTACAAAGTTATAGAGTGACGTGACGTACGGAGTGACATATGAAATCATAGAGTGACATATGAAGTTACAGAGTGATGTACAGAGTGACGTACGGAGTGATGTACAAAGTGACGTACGAAATCATAGAGTGACGTACGAAGTTACAGAGTGACGTATGGAGTGACGTACGGAGTGATGGAGTGACTGACGAAGTGACGTACAGAGTGACGAAGTGATGTACAAAGTTACAGAGTGACGTACAAAGTGGTGGAGTGACGTACGGAGTGACATGACGTACAAAGTGGTGGAGTGACGTACGGAGTGATGTACGAAGTTACAGAGTGACGTACAGAGTTACGTACAAAGTTATAGAGTGACGTACAGAGTGACGTACAGAGTGACGTACGGAGTGACGTACAAAGTGGTGGAGTGACGTACGGAGTGATGTACGAAGTTACAGTGACGTACAAAGTTATAGAGTGACGTGAGAAGTTACAGAGTGAAGTACAGAGTGACGTACAGAGTGATGTACAAAGTTACAGAGTGACGTGAGAAGTTACAGAGTGATGTACAGAGTGACATACAGAGTGACGTACAAAGTTATAGAGTGCCGTACAAAGTTATAGAGTGACGTAAGAAGTTACAGAGTGATCTACGGAGTTACAGAGTGACGGACATAGTGATGGAGTGACACATGAAGTTACATCACGGGTGTCCTGATTATTGAACGTTTCCATCCTTGATGGTTTAACCTGAGGTGACTGACTTTGGGTCGGTCCATATTCTGGTTCTGGTCCCTTTAAAAGCTCCTGTAGAACCATCAGATCATGTTTCAGCTCTGGCAGAGCCGCTGTGTTATTTAGTGGATCCAGCTTTAGGTATTCTGAGATCCAGGTTCAGCCACCACTGAAACCACGTCCCCCCTCGCCTCAGCTCGCGTCCATGCTCTGTAAAAGTGCTGTGGGTCGAGGTTTAACACAGAGTCTGGCAGGGATCACAGACCAGAGAGAGTCTGGCAGCAGAGACCAGGATCTAGAGTGAGTCCTGGAGGACTGTGGTGAGGTGTCGGTTCTGAAGGTGGAACTGAACCCGGCATTTATCTACGTTTAGAACAATGTGGGTGAGATCCCTCCCTTCCTCGAAGAGGCCTCGGCAGGAAGGTGTGGCGTTGGATCTGGATGTGAGCGCAGAGCTGAGGCTTGGCCTGGGTTCAGGCTGCAGACTGGAGGGGGGCGACGGGGTGGTTGGAGGGGGTTTCTGGGCCGCTGTGGATCGCGTCCTGGAACAGGATGGAAGGCGTGCGGCGCAGGGCGGCGCTCCAAGCTGTCAGCGGGCTCCTGACGGAGCACTCTGAGGTGGACGGGCCCTCGCGGGGACGCTCAGCACATAATTGCCTCCAAAAGGTTTTTGTCAGCTTGCCAGCTCTGACCGCACAGCGCCGCGTCATCTTATCTCTGGATTACATGTCGGAGAACACGGAACACAACACGCTTCACACTCACACAGCGTGTACTACAACATACAACACACTTAGAGGACTGACTTAAAGTAACATAACATAACACAACAAGTATTAAAGTCATCCTTATTAAAGGTAAATGAGACTAATACTTCAACTCTCTGATGGACAGATAGCTTTAATTTAATTTATATAGCACCATATCATATGGGGGGGGGGGGGGGTAGATAAATAGAGAGACACAGACTAACCACATAATAAAGTAACTGCTGCTAACTGAATCTGCCATTAGCACGCTAACAGAACCGGGCTCAGCCGGACCGAACCGGGTTGGAGCACCGCCTCTGAGACTAACAGGGAATAACGTTTTCTGAACGTTTAACCCTCGACCTGCCGTAAACGTCTCTGTTTCAGTTAACGAGGTCAGAATCAGGATGGGTCAACGCCTCGAGCTCGGCTCCTAATCTCTTAATCTGCTGTGATGGCCGACATCTTGGCCTGCCACATGCCATCATCACAGCGAGGACCAGAGTATCCCTCGCCTCATTACGGAGCCTCAGCCTGATGCTCATCCACACCGACACCATCGTCCTCGATAATTATCACTGAGCTCATTTGTTCACTCTTCTTCTTTGTCTCTGTTCACACGTCTTTACCCAGACGCCATTTTGTTTCACTGTAAAAACAGATCAGGAAACATTAGATTAAATTTTGTTTCTAGTCTGACGTCAGAGTTCAAACGTTCAGCTGAATCATTTATTTTATTTTATTTTGTGTTCAGAAGTTTCAGCTCTGTTAGCTCCATGGTTAGCTCTGTTAGTTCAGTTAGCTTTGTTAGCTCCATAGTTAGCTCTGTTAGCTCCATGGTTTGGCATACATCATCAGGCCTGTGGCATGTCCAGGATCAGGTCTTGTCCTGCAGCTGACTGATGTGAACTGATCTCTTTTCGAGTTGAGCGTGTGGTTGATCAAGCCAATGCTAATTAATTAGCATCTCATTTTCCTGACAGGAAATGGAGCTGGACCGTGATGGCCCCTCGTCCTCCCACGTCGCCTGGAGGTTGCACTAATTAGATCATCGACTGCTTCATCTGATCTGCATGTTATATGTTTAATACTGATCAGTGTTAAGTCACAGTTTGATTCAGATACAGAGCATCAGATTCAGTGTTTCGTCGTCACTGATGATGATTTTAGCTCGTTAGGAGCTGCTCGGTGTTCAGACCCGGTCTCTGTGGTTCATGTCCGATCCGTCCTGGTCTGGTACCCATGGATCACATGGCGGCCTCTGTGCGCCCCGCCTGTCCGGAGGTCAACGTTTGTTTTCAGTGTTTCCTCTGCTGTCGAAGGTCGGTCAGACGTGGAGGCTGAAATCTGAAGCCTGTGGAAGTTTTGTGGTGGACGGCAGGAGGAAGAAATAGAACAGCTAAGTGAAGGTAGACTTCAGAGAGTCTGGTCTGCCTCACCACAGCGTCACAATGCCAGGACACAACACAGCGACATATTGAAGCCAGACCCCCACAGGCCCAGAGAGCCGGCTCAACGCAAAGCCACAACAAAGACCTGCAAACTTCAGAGTCCATCATGAACTGGAGCCGGAGCCAGGACTGAAATAAAACCACTCAGCACAGACCAGAACCATAAAAAACTACAATCCAAAACTGACTTCATGTGGGCGACCAGGACGCCAAACACTCTGCAGCATCGACGGATCTCTGAGGATCACCAAGGATCATTGAGGAACCTGGAGGACCAAACTGAGGGTATAAAACACACCACGGAGAGAGGATCACGACTAATGACAGAGAACAGCAACCAATCAGACACAAGAATTCACCTCAAGTTTGTCATCTCTATATCAGCAAATCAGAAAATAAAAAATAACTTTCAACAACTGGACGACCTCTTTCAACGACTGGACGACCTCTTTCAACGACTGGACGACCTCTTTCAACGACTGGACGACCTCTTTCAACGACTGGACGACCTCTTTCAATGACTAAACGACCTCTTTCAACGACTGGACGACCTCCTTCAACGACTAAACGACCTCTTTCAACGACTAAACGACCTCTTTCAACGACTGGACGACCTCTTTCAACGACTGGACGACCTCCTTCAACGACTAAACGACCTCTTTCAATGACTAAACGACCTCTTTCAACGACTGGACGACCTCCTTCAACGACTAAACGACCTCTTTCAACGACTAGACGACCTCTTTCAACGACTGGACGACCTCTTTCAACGACTGGACGACCTCTTTCAACGACTGGACGACCTCTTTCAACGACTAAACGACCTCTTTCAACGACTGGACGGCCTCTTTCAACGACTGGATGACCTCTTTCAACGACTGGACGACCTCCTTCAATGACTAAACAACCTCTTTCAATGACTGGATGACCTCTTTCAACGATTAGACGACCTCAACGACTAAACAACCTCTCAACGACTAAACGACCTCTTTCAACAACTAAACGACCTCTTTCAACGACTGGACGACCTCCTTCAACGACTAAACGACCTCTTTCAATGACTGGACGACCTCTTTCAAAGACTGGATGACCTCTTTCAATGACTGGATGACCTCTTTTAAAGACTAAACGACCTCTTTCAATGACTGGACGACCTCTTTCAACGACTAAACGACCTCAACAACTAAACAACCTCTTTCAACGACTGGACGACCTCTTTCAGTGACTAAACGTCCTCTTTCAACGACCATTATGATGTCAGGCACTGTTAATATATGACTCCTGGATCATTAATAGATATTTGATGTTAATAGATTGTGATGTTAATATGATGTTAATGTGGTTAATAATAATAATTATGAGGTGGCTCCACAGTTGGAGGGATGTTAACATGTCACATGTTAACATCCCTCGGTCGGGGATGTTTTCAGGCTCTTTGGTCAGTTTATAATCCCGTCAACGTCTCACAGTCTGTTAACGTTTCCACTGGTTTGTTCCAGATGTGGATTAACCCTTCAAACACCTTCACACTGAATCTCATCATCACTGCTGTAAACCTCAAATCTGATCATTCAGGGATTTATCAGATTTGTCACAGTCACATATGTTTGTCATGTTCGGCTGTCCGTGTTCTTTTGGTCACGTATGTCGTGTAATCTGATCTCACATCAGCGATAAGAGTCATCTGATGTTCGTGGAGACGATGTTTTTAGCTGTTAGCCTTTGGCTTCTTCATGTTGCTGTGTGACTGTGTGAGGAGAGTCGGGGTCATACAAATGTTTCAGTAACATCAAACAAACCAAACACAAACGTAGACTTCCTGTTTCAAAGAGTCCATTAGACAGATTAAACTCTGAGTTTTAAACTTTTAATCTCTTTGAAACGTTTTATTCGCTCACGTAACCTTCATCATCATCGTCATCATCATCATCTGAATGTCCGTTAACAGCTCGTTAATTTCTAAACAGCTCCGCTCGGCTTTTACTCTGATTAGATTCACTTCATCCTCCAAAATCACTAATGACTGGACAAAGACTGGACAAAGACTGAACAAAGACTGAACAAAGACTTGACAAAAGCCCAGAGTTTAAACTGCAGAAAAATATAAAAGATGAAACACACACAGAAGACAAACACTGTCACAACGTTAAACAAACACATAGAGGCTAAAGGACTTTTTAAAAATATGAAATATGTGAGATGAAGCTCAGACTGTCTAAAACCTGGATGTAGTCTCTGTGATGTCCCCGCAGACTGTCTAAAACCTGGACGTGGTCTCCATGACGTCCCCGAGGACTGTCTAAAACCTGGACGTGGTCTCTGTGACGTCCCCGAGGACTGTCTAAAACCTGGACGTGGTCTCTGTGACGTCCCCGCAGACTGTCTAAAACCTGGATGTACTCTCTGTGACATCCCCACAGACTGTCTAAAAGTCTAATAATAGTCTAATAGTCTCAGTCTTCCTCTGTGATGGTCAGGGTTGATCAGTCTTATGAGACTGTCTGTGATCTTGGGCAGATTAAAGCAGAATAATCCAAACAGCGCTCTGACAAACTGTCCATCAACACTCAGATTAACGTTAAAATTAGCATGAAAACTCGTCGTTAATTTGTGGTGGTCGTCACGGCGATGATTAATCTGTTCGCAGTGGAGTTCATATTTTATTTTGACGGTCTGACAAAGAGATTAGACACAAATTAAAAGAAGCACGAGCTCGTCTGATTGGACGGAGGACACAAACTCGGTACTGTAACGTTGGTCCGGTCCGGCTGATGAGCCCAGTTCTGTTTGAGCAGCAGATAAAATGTGAACGCGCTCATCTTTATTTAATCTGTTCTCTAATTTATTTTTATATTTGAATCAAAATGAGTTTATGAATATTTAAATGAGCTCGGCTCTTAAATCAAACTTTAATGTCCCTTCATAACGAACAATGCAGCGCTGCAACGTTCATTAAACCAGTTTACAACCAATCATCATCTGTCCTCACAGGAACTTTACTCTGAAAGTCTGACTCCACTTCCTGTGGACAGTGTCGTTCCAGAACAGGAGCTGAGTGAGCTGGCAATGTAACCGGGCATAACGCCTTGTCTTCATCGTCCTCATACTCGTCCTCATTCCCGTCCTCGCCATGGTCATGGTTGCCGTGCAGCTGTCGCCTCTCTGCTTCCTGTCTGACAGATTTCCCATCAGCTCTGAGTGAAGCTGAGATCTGACCTGAGGTCAGCTCTGTTTCTCTTTGTGTTTGTGTTCCATCCCATGGCGAGGGCGACGGCATCCGGCCCGTCAGGTGTCAGAGATCCGACGGGCGGCGAGCCGAGCGTCGTGAAAGGTGAGAGTCCGAGTACGTCAGCTGGCGCAGTCACTGATACCTGACAAACAGGCCGCACGCAGGAAGTCCACTGTGAGGTGAGGATGATGACACTGAGGAGACGGGACGAAGGAACAGCTGAGTAAACAAACTCTGCTTCCCATCACCCACCTCTGCTTCCCATCACCCACCTCTCCAGCTTCTGTGACACAAACTGATCTGATTTCTTTTGTTGAACGCTGAAATCTGACACCACAGACTGATTTCCTGTTTCCTGTTTTCTGACAGTTAGCTTCAACCTGACAACATGCTAACCGCTAACTGCTGCTAACAGAACAGAACCAGGCTTAGCAGCCGGACCGGACCGGAGCACAGCCTCTGAGACTAACGGGGAATAACGTTACGCTACCGAGGTGATTTACAGACTTTATGATGGAAACATTGATAAGTAGAGAAGCGCTAACTGTGGTTAGACAGACAGACAGGTGGAGTCAGACAGGTGGAGTTTGTCATTGGGGGACTTGTGAGCAGCCTCTGACTCTGGAGCAGCTGTTGATGAGCTGTTCACTTGACTTTAAATCCTCTTAAAGGGGCGGTGCTGATTAAACGGCCTCTGTTATCAAAGATGTATTAAAGATTAGAGACAACGTCCCACTCTGCTCCTTTATTCACTTTAATGAAGCCAGAGATAAGCTCTGTGCTTGCATCACATGACCTCATCATCAGGGACAAAGGTACACTTCAACACGCCAACCACACGCTGACAACACGCCAACCACACGGACACGGCCTGTCACGCTGCAGCATGTTAATCCAACACATTTAAATTAGCATCTGGCTAATCTCAGATTATACCCTCTACTGTTAGCATGTCAGCTTCTGTTAGCATGATGTCATGACTGTTAGCATGTTAGCTTCTGTTAGCATGATGTCATGACTGTTAGCATGTTAGCTTCTGTTAACATGATGTCATGACTCTTAGCATGATGTCATGACTCTTAGCATGTTAGCTTCTGTTAGCATGATGTCATGACTGTTAGCTTTAGCTTCTGTTAGCATATCATTACTCTTAGCTTTAGCTTCTGTTAGCCTGATGTCATGACTGTTAGCTTTAGCTTCTGTTAGCATATGATGACTGTTAGCTTTAGCCTTTGTTAGCATGATATGACAGAGGCTAATGGTTTCCTGTAAATGTTAGCTGTGTTAGCTTCTGTCCGTCTGTTAGCCTCTGACTGTTACACGTAGTGCTTAGCGTGTAGCATATAGCATGTAGCATGTAAATACATGGTTATTGCTGAAATGTGAGGAGGAAACATGAAGAGTTCTGGTTCTGGTTCAGTTTGAAGGTCTGAATATGTTTTCACTGAGTGAACAGGAGGAGCAGGGAGGAGCAGACCTGCAGCTACAACTTCAAACATGAGTCCCCCCCCCGGAGCATGCTCAGTGAGGCTGTGTGTGTGTGTGTGTGCGTGCATGCGTGTGTGTGTGTGTGTGTGTGTGCGTGCATGCGTGTGTGTGTGTGTGTGTGTGTGTGTGTTAGAGCATGCTCAGTGAGGCTGTGTGTGTGTGTTAGAGCATGGTCAGTGAGGCTGTGTGTGTGTGTGTGTTAGAGCATGGTCAGTGAGGCTGTGTGTGTGTTAGAGCATGGTCAGTGAGGCTGTGTGTGTGTGTGCGTGCATGCGTGTGTGTGTGTGTGTGTTAGAGCATGCTCAGTGAGGCTGTGTGTGTGTGTGCGTGCATGCGTGTGTGTGTGTGTGTGTTAGAGCATGCTCAGTGAGGCTGTGTGTGTGTTAGAGCATGGTCAGTGAGGCTGTGTGTGTGTTAGAGCATGGTCAGTGAGGCTGTGTGTGTGTGTGCGTGCATGTGTGTGTGTGTATGTGTGTGTGTGCGTGCATGCGTGTGTGTGTGTGTGTGTGTTGGAGCATGCTCAGTGAGGCTCTGTGCCCAGCAGCTCTGCCACAGAGGACAGTCCCCCCCCCCCCCTTTAATCCCTGTGTTGTGATTGGTCTGTGGTGGCGCTCTGCTCTTTGATGTGTTTGTCCCGTGGACAGACATTAAAGCGTTACCTTCACTAAACGAGCTTAATGTGCCCTTTTAAGGAGATTACTTCCCCCTGAGACAGAGCCTGCCACAACACTGTGCTCTGATTGGCTGACAGGCCACGGCGAGAACCAGAGCTTCATCTATCAGTTTTATAAGACCAGACAAGTCTTATAAGACCAGACAAGTTAGCTTCAGTCAAATGGTAAATGGACTGTACTTATATTTCTCCTTTCTCGTCTTCTGACCACTCAAAGCTCTTTTACATCTCATTCACCCACTGATGGTTCATCCTTCAGGAGCAGTTTGGGGTTCAGTATTTTGCTCAAGGACACTTTGACATGCAGACTGGAGGAGCCGGGGATTGAACCATTGATCATCTGATTAGTGGCCAACCCACTCTACCTCCGAGCCACAGCCGCTAGTTAGCCTCAGTTAGCTTCAGCTGTGGCTCAGCTGGACGTGTTGTCTGTCTCAGATCTAATCCAAACACCCGGGCCCTCTGGGTGCTCCGGGCCCTCTGGGTGCTCCGGGCCCTCCGGGGGTCTGGACCCTGCCAGCTTCAGGTAAATATTAGCATAGTAATTAGCCTGGGCTCTACCAGGTAAACATTAGCATAGTAATTAGCCTCATTAATTAGCCAATTATAGGCGTGTTGTTGTTTCCTGTGACGCCTGCAGAGGAGCCTCTGATCCTGGACCAGAGCCAGGAGGAGGTCCACGAGGAGGTCCACGAGGACCTGCTGCATCCAGCCCAGACCTGCTGAGGGAACAAACACTCAAAGAACATTTCAGAAACGTGGCTCGGAGGTAGAGCGGGTCGTCCACTAATCAGATGATCAGTGGTTCGACCCCCTCCAGTCTGCATGAAGTGTCCTTGGGCAAGATACTGAACCCCAAATTGCTCCTGAAGGCTGTGCCATCAGTGTGTGAATGTGTATGAATGGTTAGCTCCTCAAACTGATGAGCAGTTGGCACCTTGCATGGCAGCCAATGCCATCAGTGTATGAATGTGTGTGAATGGGTGAATGAGATATGTATATATATATTTTTAATACTACGGTCACTTTATATATATATATATATTTTTTTGATATATAGTTTTCTATTTGTATAAAACATTTACTTTCTATTTTTTATATAGTTTTTGTATAGATGTTTAGCACGGGTTAACTTAACACAGTTATATATTTATTTTCTATGCAAATGTTTAATTTCTCTGTACAATATTTAAATGTAGATTATCTCGGGTCATTTTTAACGTATGGTCACTGTGTTATAGGTCAATCCTAATGCATGTTCTAATGTTTGTTCAATGTATGTTTGCATGCTGCTGCTACTGGATGCTTGAATTTCCTTAGGGATCAATAAAGTATCTAGCTATCTAACACGTCCAATTAATGTAAACTGTTGTTAGTGTTCTCTGGAGGTTGTCAGTGAACGTCCCAGGTGCACTCTTTAAATCAGGTGATTACAAACACTTCATTAGATCAGTGAGTTAATTAGAGGAGGAGGAGACTCTCTGCAGGATGATAATTAGACATCAGACATTATTAAAGAGTGTGTGTGTGTGTGTGTGTGTGTGAGGTGTTTACTGCATCTTCAGCTGCAGGAATCTTCAGGACATCAAACATGTTCAAGGAAGTCTCACTGCAACACTAGCTAATGTTATGGAGCTAATGTTAATGAGCA
Source organism: Argyrosomus regius (assembly GCA_946959425.1). Taxonomy (NCBI): domain Eukaryota; kingdom Metazoa; phylum Chordata; class Actinopteri; family Sciaenidae; genus Argyrosomus; species Argyrosomus regius. The sequence continues at coordinate 258,248 of CAMPSB010000220.1, forward strand.
ATGATGATGACAAGAAAAAAGAAATTTCATCATAATTTTTGTCGTTTTTATCATTATTTTTGTAATTTTTGGCGCCATATTGTTTTCATCGTAATTTTTGTCATTTTTTGTTATTTTTGTTGTCGTATTTGGTACAGTTTTTGTTGTTTACATTGTAATTTTGGCATTTTTTTTCATCATTTTTGATGTTTGTTTTTGTTTTTGGCGTATATGTTGTCATAATTTTTGTCATTTTCATTGTAGTTTTTGTGTCATTGGTCGTTTTGAAAATTATTTTTTTTCGTAATTTTTGACATTTTTGTCATCATCTGTTGTCATTTTTGTCGTTTTCATCGTGATTTTTTACATTTCCATCGTATTTTTTGTTGTTTTTCATCATTTTTGTCGATTTTTCATGATTTTTGTCAATTTTTCCATCTTTTTTTGGCAATTTTTTTCATAATTTTCTTGATTTCTTCACCATTTCTGTCGTTTTTTAATAATTTCTTGTCATTTCTTTCATAATTTTGTAATTTTCATAGGAATTTTTGTCATTTTTTAAATCATTTGTCTTTTTTTCATCATTTTTTGTCAGTTTCATCGCCATTTTTTTCATCATTTTTTTGTCAGTTTCATCATCATTTTTGTTGGGTTTTTTGTATTTTTCATCATTTTTGACTTTTTTTACACAATTCGCATTTTTTAAATGTTTTTTACACAGTTTTTGTCATAATTTTTGTTATTTTTTCCAGAATTTCTGCCGATTTTTTTCATCATTTTTTTTCGTTGTTTGTTTTTTTCAGTCGTCGTTTTTCTTCATTTTTGTTGTTTTCATTGTAATTTTTGGCGTTTTGTCACCATTTTTGGCATATTTTGTTGGAATTTTTGTCGTTTTTGTCGTCTTTGTCATTTTGTCACCATTTTTGTCATTTTCATCGTAGTTTTTGTCAGTTTTTTTGTCATTGGTCGTTTTGGAGGGTTTTTTTCGTAATTTTTGACGTTTTTGTTGTCATTTCTGTCATCATTAGTCATCATCTGTCGTCATTTTTGTCGTTTTCATTGTGATTTTTGACATTTTCATCGTATTTTTGTTGTTTTTTGGCGTCGTTTTTGTTGTTTTCATCGTAATTGTTGTCATTTTCATCGTATTTTTTTGTTGTGTTTGTTTTTTCATCATTTTTGTCGATTTTTTCATCATTTTGTTGATTTCTTCACCATTTTTGTCGTTTCTTGTCATTTTTTTCATAATTTAGTCATTTTCATCGTAATTTTTGTCATTTTTTTACTCATTTTTAAGACAAAAATGATCTTAAGTTTTTGTTTTCATCATTTTTGTCGATTTTTTTCATCATTTTTGTCATTTTATTGATAATTTTTGTCAATTTATTGATAATTTTTAAAAAAAATTTCATCATTTGTTGGGTGTTTTGTATTTTTCATAATTTTTGTCGTTTTTGTTGCATTTGTTTTTTGTCATCATTTCTCGTTTTTTCATCATTTGACTTTTTTCATGAGATTTCGTCATTTGTCTTTTTTCATCATTTTTGTCTTTTTTGACTTATTTTCTTAATTTTTCTTCATTTTTAAATAATTTTTCATATTTTTATGTCATTTTCATCGTAATTTTTGTCAGTTTTTCCATGATTTCTGTAAATTTTTTAAAAATCATTTTTGACATTTTTTCATCATTTTTGTCGTTTTTTTTCAAAATCATTTTTTTTCGGGTCTTTCATCATTTTTGTCAAATTTTACTCATTTTCATTGTCATTTTTTTCATATTTTTTGTCTTTTTTGTGGATTTTTTCATGATTTTTTAATAATTTTTCATATTTTTTCATCGTTTTTTGTCATTTTCATCATAATTTTTGTCTTTTTTCCATCATTTCTGTCATTTTTTAATAATTTTCGTCAGATTTTTCCATCATTCAAAATCATTAAAAAGACAAAAATAATGAATTAAAGGAAATATGAAAATATTTCCTTTAATTCATTATTTTTGTCTTTTTAATCTTTTCATATTTTTTCATCATTTTCATTGTAATTTTTGTCTTTTTTCCATCAGTCTTGTCTATAATCTAATCTTTTTTGTCATTTTTGACTTTTTTCGTGATTTTTGTTTTTTACCATTTTGATTTTTTAAATCATTTTTCTCGGGTTTTTGTCAATTTATTCATATTTTTTCCTGATTTTTTCCCATCATTTTTGACATGTTTTTTGTCGAGTGTTTCATAATTTTTGTAAAATTTTCCTCATCTTCGTTATTTTTGTCTTTTTTCCATCATTTCTGTCGATTATTTTATCATTTTGTCGTTATTTTTAGTCGTTTTCGTTTTTTGGTGGTTGTTTTTCTTGTTTTTTCATGATTTTTGTTGTTTTTTCATCTTTTTTGACTTTTTTTCCACAATTTGTCACTTTTTTCATCGTTTTTATTTTTTGGCTCATCGTCCCGTCATCGTTATCGCCGTGTCATCATCATCGGCGTCGTCATCATCATCGGCGTCGTCATCATCATCGTCGTCGTTATTATCGTTATTGTCATCGTCGTCATCATCGCCGTCGTTGTCATCGGCGTCGTCATCGTTATCATCGTCATTGTCGTCGTCATCAACGTCATCGTCATCGTCATCATTGCCATCATCGTCTTCATCATTATCGTCGTCGTCGCCATCGTCGTCGTCAATGTATCATATTTCCTAAAGTCATAAATCTCTTCGTCTGCGATGTGTCTGTGTTGATGAATGTGGAAAACATTTGATTGATTTGATTTGTGTGAATAAAGAACACGTCTCCGCATCATCTCTGTTGATTCAACATTAAACATCACGAGCGCTCTCTGGCTGATTGAATCATTTTTAGCTCTCTGGGTAATTAGCCGTGTTTTCCCTCGCTGTTTGGTGTCCTCAGTCACCATGGAAACGCAGTCATGTGAGTCTGTAAGTGGGCCACGAGGTGCGTGGAGAGACCGGGACTTTCTGCTCAGAGACAGGAGCTTAATTTTTCATCTCTGAGGGTCATGTGACGGTGAGGAGGGAGAGAGAGACACAGGGACAAGCGACATAAACAAAGTCACCAAGAAGAGTCAACAACACATAAAATGACCTTTCAAAATAAAAGCCCCCACCACTATGCATTGCTGCTAGCACTATGTCAGCGTCTACCATCCAGTAAACATTAGCTAAAATCAACATTAGCTTACCAGCTAATTATAGCTGTATCAGTTCACGTTTTGATATTTGTGTGTGAATCTGAAGTCTTCTCTTCTTTGCCTCTTCTTTGTTTCTTCTTTTGCTGATTGTTGGTTTGAATTTGACTCTTTTTTTTGCGTCACTTACAAACTCATTTCTTTTTATAACTCGTTGGATCTCGCTCATTAGCATGCAAGCACGCTGGCCATGCAAATCGTTTGAAATGCAAAAACACTTCCAGTTTCTATATTTCATCAAGGAGCTTTTCATGTTTAATAAATGAGATGCCGTCCTCCAAGACTTTGTTATTCATTAACCAAAAAGCACACAATTGGGCTCCATTTAAAATCTTAATCCCAACCTGCAGGATTATTTGCTTTCTGCTAATATTTGCCTTGACGAGGGGGTGGGGGTGGGGTGGAGGTGGTGTGGGGGTGACGGAGCAGCCTGCAGCGTGTTTGTAATGGGATTAAATGTGATTCAGTCAGTGTCACTGAAACTGTTGCAGATCTCACAAACTGAATCCACCAAGACCATGAAGCAAACGATGAAGACGACGAAGAAACAGAGAAACCACAAAGACAAAGACCACCATGTTTGTTTGTTTGTAAACTACATACATTAAGAAGAATTTGAATAATGAAGAGCTGCAGAGAGTTAGCTGCAGTGCATAGCTTGTTTTAAAGCTAAAATAAAGTGTTTGAGACTCAGTTTGAAACAATGAGACACGTGAGAACATCCACATTTGTTTGTTTGTTTGTTTGTGTGTGTCAGCTCAGCGGGGACCTCTAATGGCCGCCGTCATCTCTGACCATAAATCAACACTGTCACTAATGTTGACTAATGTTCACCTCTGAGTCCGCCGAGGGTTCACACATTTCCTCCTCATCACTTCATTTCAGTCTGAGCTCATGTTTCTCATGTCACTGTTTCATCAATTTTTTTATCATCAAAAATTAATAATCAATAAGTCAGATGGACCCGCTCAGTCTCTTCAGTGACAGTCGTGTCAGTCGGGTTTGACAGCTTCAACAAGACTGCGAAGATCATAATAATAATAATAAATCATTGGCTGCTCCAATAAGTCTCTTAGGACTTTGCAGCTAATTCAGAAACTACCATTTTGGGTTCGGGAGGCAGACATGGTCAACACTTTTAAGAGTAAACTTAAGACTTTCCTTTTTGATAGAGCTTATAGTTAGGGCTGGCTCAGGTCATCCCTTAGTTATGCTGCTATAGGACTAAACTGCCGGGGGACTCCCCCTTTCAGGGTTATGCCTAGCCAGGCACGGTATTGGTTGAAGATGCAGTCACATCTCCCTTTACTGAAAACCCTCTCTCTCTCTCTCTCTCTCTCTCTCACCATCACCACCACCATCTGTAAACATACATGTCTGTCATACATGTACATTAATACATCTTACTAACTAAACTTCTTCCCCGGAGTTTCTGTGCTCTCTCGTCCAGCAGGTTCTCGTGGATCGTGACTGCTGCTGTGGTCCTGCATGACGTCCACTACATATATTATTACTGTCACTAATGTTACCAGATCTCCATTACAGTTTATAGTAACTTAGTTAATGATTTGCTGCTGCTGTGCATCTGTGTCTCTCTATCTCTATCACAGGTTCCACTGCTACTGTAATCATTTTATCATTCATTGTAATCCATTGTCATTTTTCTTTGTAATTGTACAAAATGTCTCTGCTGACTTGTTGACTGTACACGTGACATCTATTGCACGTCTGTCCGTCCTGGGAGAGGGATCCCTCCTCTGTGGCTCTTCCTGAGGTTTCTTCCACTTTTTTCCCTGTTAAAAGGGTTTTTTGTGGGCAAGTTTTTCCTCACTCGAACCGAGGGTCTAAGGACAGAGGGTCTAAGGACAGAGGGTGTCACTCCCTGTACAGATTGTGAAGCCCTCTGAGGCAAAATGTATTTTGCGACTTTGGTCTATACAAATAAAATTTGATTTGATTTGATTTGATTTGAATAAATATATCTATAAATCTGTTTGTGTGTTTGAGTCTCTGTGATTGGTTGGCCTCTGCGCCCGTTGTAAATTAATGACGGCGTCTCATCCATCTGTCACCAGGCATGAACAATATGTCGTCCACCAACGGCAAACCATGAATGAATGATGACTCAGTGGCACGTTCAAGATCTCCACAAACTGTTCACAGACAGGAAGTGTTCCAGTGTCATTAACCTCTTCATTAACGAACCGCACAGTCCATTATCGCTCATCATGACGAGGTCCACGGGGACGACTCAGAGTCCACGTCCTGATCCGGATTCAGACTGTTAGAAAAACATCCGGAAAGTTCATCCTGATCAAATGTTACATTTTCTCTTTTATTGAAATGAAACAATAAATACATGAAAAGTCAATAATAACTGTTTATATTTATTAAGTTCATCAGTGGCCAGAAGAAAGAAACAACGAATAACAATCATGTTAAAGATTTTACACAAACAGAAACATCCTGAAATAAACAGAAACTTATTGTCATCATCGGCGGCGGCATCGTCATCGTCATCGGCGGCGGCGGCATCGCCATCGTCATTGTCATCGTCGTCATTGTCATCGTCGTCATCATCATCGTCGTCATCATCATTGTCATCGTCGTCATCGTCGTCATCATCATTGTCATCGTCGTCATCATCATCATCGTCATTATCGTCATTGTCATCATCATCATCATCATCGTCATTATCTTCATTGTCATCATCATCATCATCGTCATTATCATCATCATCATTGTCATCATCGTCATTATCATCATCATCGTCGTCATCGTCATTGTCATCATCGTCGTCGTCATCATCGTCATTATCATCATCGTCGTCATCATCGTCATTGTCATCATTGTCGTCGTCATCATCGCCGTCATCATCATCGTCGTCATCATCATCATCATCATCGTCATTATCTTCATTGTCATCATCATCATCATCGTCATTATCATCATCATCATTGTCATCATCGTCATTATCATCATCATCGTCGTCATCGTCATTGTCATCATCGTCGTCGTCATCATCGTCATTATCATCATCATCGTCGTCATCATCGTCATTGTCATCATTGTCGTCGTCATCATCGCCGTCATCATCATCGTCGTCATCGTCATTGTCATCATCGTCGTCGTCATCATCGTCATTATCATCATCATCGTCGTCATCATCGTCATTATCATCATCATCGTCGTCATCATCGTCATTGTCATCATTGTCGTCGTCATCATCGCCGTCATCATCATCGTCGTCATCATCATCGCCATCATCGTCTTCATCATCATCATCATCATCATCGTCATCATTGTCATCATCGTCGTCGTCATCATTGTCATCATCATTGTCATCATCGTCGTCATCATCATCATCGTCATCGTCGTCATCATCATCATCGTCGTCGTCATCATTGTCGTCATCGTCGTCTAAAGTCTGCTGAGTTTATCAGCTGTTCAGTTTGTAGATTCATGATGGAGGTGAAGTGACAGTGTGGAGCGGAAGATGACGATAATGAGGTCTGATCCTCCTGCAGCTTCTCTGCAGGCTTCAGGACCATCAGGGACTGATCGGGTCCTGCTGGCACAACGAAGCAAACAGACAAATATGGCATTGGTGTTGCAGCCGGGGGGGGGGGGTGTTTCCTTTTCAGGAGGGAGGGCTGTTCCCATTCAGGAGGGGGGCTCATAAATGCAAGATGAGTGTCTGCAGGCTGGTGAATGTGGAGGAGAGCTGATGGACGGATGGACAGGGGAACAGGACTCGGGGGACAGACGGACGGACGGAGGTTTAGCCATATGGCCCGGCCCAGGCACTGAGGCCCCATGTGGGACCTGCAGACTGCCGATCTCAGGACAGCTGAGAGGTTCGATCTCTGCGACCCAGAAAAACAGAGTCTGACCCCGCGTCAGTCTGCAGGACCGCTGACAGCAGACTGAAGTCAGGATTACACTGAGAAACGTCTGCAGATTCACCCGACCAGACAACAAGAGTGAAAATATAACGACGATCTATCATAATACTGTAAAAATACATTTAGAATCATTTAATGTCTGATCAACACGTCAGAATAAAAATGTCTTTTAATATTTATGAAATCAGCTGTTATCATCATGACATGAGACCTGTTAGTTTTAGCCTCAGTCTGTTAGCTTCCCTACAGTGTCCCTACAGTAAGCAACACAAGCTAACGTTAGCTTAGAAATGGAGGCCACTCTCCAACACAGAGTCCAAAGCTAAGATAAGATAAGATAGACCTTTATTGTCCCACAATGGGGAAATTCACAGTGTTGCAGCAGCAAAGTGGATAGCAACAGAAAAGAGCTAGTACTATACATGAGAATAGTATAGTATAGTATAGAGTTAAAAAAAAAAAAATAATATAAAACACTATGTACAGAACAAAGACAATAGAAAAAAGAAACAACAACAGCAGTTGCACAGGGGCTATTAAATTGCACTGTGGAGTAGTTATTGTACATTATTATTATTATATTATTATTATATTGTTATTGCACATGATACAGAGTGTGAAATGAAATGTAGTCCTTAAGTGTACGTGGTTTACTGGGAGCAGTGCTGGTTATTAAACAGTCTGACAGCAGCAGGAAGGAAGGACCTTCGATATCTTTCCTTCACACATTTGGGGTGAAGGAGTCTATCGCTGAAGGAGCTGTTCAGTGCAGTGATGGTGTCCTGCATGGGGTGGGAGACATTGTCCATCATTGATGATAGCTTAGATATCATCCTCCTCTCTCCCACCACCTGTACTGAGTCCAGGGGGCATCCCAGGACAGAGCTGGCCTTCTTGATCAGTTTGTCAAGTCTCTTCCTGTCAGCGGTTGAGATGCTGCTGCTCCAGCAGACCACTCCAAAGAAAATGGCTGATGCCACAACAGTGTCGAAGAAGGTCCTCAGGAGTGCTCCCTGCACCCCAAAGGACCTCAGTTTCCTCAGCAGATAGAGTCTGCTCTGGCCTTTCTTATAAAGTGCATGAGTGTTGTGAGTCCAGTCCAGTTTATTGTTCAAGTGAACATCCAGGTACTTATAAGAGTCCACTCTCTCTATGTCCATTCCCTGGATGTTCACCGGTGTCTGGGGGGGCGTGACTGCACCTGCGGAAATCCACCACCAGCTCGTTGGTTTTCCCTGCGTTGATCTGGAGGTGGTCTGAAGTCCTGGATCAGTTCTCTGTATTCCCTGTCATCATCATCAGTGATGAGGCCGACGATGGCAGAGTCGTCAGAGAACTTCTGCAGGTGACAGTTGGCAGAACTGTGCCTGAAGTCTGCAGTGTACAGGGTGAACAGGAAAGGAGCCAAGACTGTTCCCTGTGGAGCCCCTGTGCTGCAGACCACCGTGTCAGATACACAGTCCTTGGTCGTCACATACTGTGGACAGTTGGTGAGGTAATCCATAATCCAAGATGTGAGGTGATGATCCACGCCGGAGAGCTCCAGCTTGTCCCTCAGAAGCAGAGGCTGGATGGTGTTGAAAGCACTGGAGAAATCAAAGAATGTGATCCTCACAGTGCTTCCAGGCTTCTCCAGGTGAGAGAGAGCTCTGTGAAGGAGGAAGCTGACAGCGTCATCCACCCCGATGCCAGGGTGATAGGCGAACTGCAGCGGGTCCATGGATGGCCCCACCAGAGGGCGGAGATGGACGAGGACCAGCTGCTCCAGTGTCTTCATCAGGTGCGATGTCAGCGCCACTGGCCTGTAGCTGTTGAGGTCCTTTGGGTGCGGCGTCTTTGGCACCCGGACCACACAGGATGTTTTCCACAGTTGTGGAACTCTCCCCAGCTTCAGGCTCAGGTTGAAGACGTGCTCCACAATCCCACAGAGTTGGTCTGCGCAGGACTTGTGGAGCCTGGAACTGATGCCGTCTGGACCCGCAGCTTTCTTTGCCTTGATCTTCCTGAGCTCCTTCTTCACCTGGTCGGCAGAGAGGGACAGATTGAAGCTCGGGGGCAGGGTGTTTGGGGATGTGAGGGGGGGTGGAGGTGTGAGAGGAGATGAGAGTGTCGGTGGGGGGGATGGGGCAGTAGTGGTGGAGGCAGTGTTGACTGGCAATCTGAATGCTGTGTGTGTGGGGGTGGGGGTGATGGAGGGGGGAAATACAGGGTGTGTTGACAAGGGGGGGCTGCAGCAGGGATGACTGGGCCGGGGGAGGGGGGGGGGGGTTGGGTGTCTGATCAAACCTGTTGAAGAACAGATTCAGATCGTTCACCCACTTCTGGTCCCTCACAGCCTGGGAGTCTGGTCCTTTGTTTTCAGAGATGGTCTTCAGGCCTCTCCAGACTCCGCTGATGTTCTGCTGCAACTGGTCCTCCATCTTCTTCCTGTATCTGTTCTTCCCCTCTCTTATCTTCCACCTCAGCTCCCTTTGCACAGTCTTCAGCTCCTCCTTGTTTCCTGACTTAAAGACCCTCTTCTTCTCCTTAAGGAGGACCTTTATGTCCAGATTAATCCAGGGTTTGTTATTAGAGAAGCACTGTACAGTCCTGGTGGGTACAGTGTTCTCCACACAGAAGTTGACGTAATCTGTGATGCAGTGAGCGAGACTGTTGATGTCCTCCCCATGAGGATCACAGAGTTCCTCCCACACAGTTGATTCAAAACAGTCCCTCAGAGCCTCTTCAGTCTCCTCAGACCATCTTCTCACTGTGCGGGTCACAGCTGGTTGCCTGTGCACGAGGGGTTCATACACAGGCAGGAGATGGACCAGGTTGTGGTCTGATCTCCCCGGGGGGGGGGGGGTGTTGAGTGATATGCCTCCTTGGTGTTGGCATAAAATAAATCCAGTATTTTATTGTCTCTGGTGTGGCAGGTGACATACTGAACTTAGGCAAGGTGGAGGAAGGAGAGGCATGGTCTCCAGAGATGAGGAAGAGGGCGTGTGGGTGCTGTGTCTGCAGCCTGCTCACAGCTGAGTGCAGGACATCACAAGCCGTGTCACCGTCAGCAGAGGGGGGAACATACGCCACTATCACAACAACGTGTGAAAACTCCCGTGGTAGATAATACGGCCTCATGCTTACAGCTAGCAGTTCAATGTCCTTGCAGCAGTGTTGATCTTTAACGGTGATGTGACCAGGGTTACACCATCTCTCATTCTCAAACACAGCCAGCCCTCCTCCTTTCCTCTTACCGCTCTCCTGCGTCCTGTCGGCCCGTTGCAGATTAAATCCACCCAGTGAGACGTGTGAATCCGGGGTCAGAGAGTTCAGCCATGTCTCCGTAAACAGCATGATGCTGCACTCCCGATATTCCCTCTGGTGCCGGGTCAGCGTCGTATCCTCCTCAGCTCCTGGGGGACGTCGGGCCTCTCACGGGGCAGCACAGCTGTGTCACGGAGCGCTAACAGCTGATCCCCTGGTGTAGACAATAGTGGCCATGGCTGCTCACGGAGTGTCCGGACACGAAAAAGTTTTAAAGTTGAATGAAAGTCCTGCACAAGCACAGCAATCTTGGTACCTGTGGTGCAACTGTTGTTTGCACAATAACACACCGAAGAATAAATGAAATGACTTAACAAAAAACTACTGAAAAAAAGAGAAAAACGCTCGACTTGGAGCTAGAGCTGCTGCAACTGCGGCCGCTCGGGGGGGCGCATGCGCATAACTAGTTAAGCTAACATAACTAAGTTAAACTAACATTACCGAAAAACATGTCACATATATTAGCATACTGCAGCAAGCTAACGTATGAACATCCTGTCACGTGTTCCTCTCCTTACAGATAGTAACATTATTCTAAATATGACTGTAGTTTATTTATTGTGTCTGTGAACAGGAAGCTGACTGCAGTTACATAAAGGACCTTAAAGACGAGGAGCTCTGGTGGCTCTCGGCTTGAGAACGGCGTGGTCGAGCCTCAGAGTGCGGCTCTGATAACGTTGGACAGACTCTGACAGTCGGGGACTCGCAGGCTTTGATTAAATCCTCCGAGCTTCATTAAAAACCATGAAAGCTCATTTTAGAGACACACTCCATCCTCCCCCCTCCTCACATCCCTCACCCAACGAACCAATCACTACTCTCTGTTCCCTGTTTGTGTCTGTGAACACATCAGGGAGGACGCAAAGTCCACAAACATCCAGAACCAGAACCAGAACCAGATCCTCTTCAAACCACCTGAGACTAACGATGAGAGGAGCTGATGAATCTTGTGTTGATGTTTCTTTGAGGAACCTTTAACTTCTTTAGCTTCTTTAGGTTCTTTAACTTCTTTCATTTCTTTAGGTTCTTTGTGGAACCCAAACTGGTTCTTCTGGCATCACTCTGAAGTTCTGTGGTTCATCAACAGTATAATGATTGGACAGAGTGTGCGTGATGTCACTCATTTTGTAGTCCTGCCTCTCCCTCCTCCTGTTCATCATCATCATCGTCATCATCATCGTCATCATCATCTTCATCATTGTCATCGTTATCATCGTCGTCTAAAGTCTGCTGAGTTTATCAGCTGTTCAGTCTGTAGATTCATGATGGAGGTGAAGTCAAATCAAATGAAATCAAATTTTATTTGTATAGCCCAAAGTCGCAAAATACATTTTGCCTCGGAGGGCTTCACAATCTGTACAGGGAGTGACACCCTCTGTCCTTACACCCTCTGTCCTTAGACCACTGTAATGGAGATATGGTAACATTGATGACAGTAATAATATATGTAGTGGACGTCATGCAGGACCACGGCAGCAGTCATGATCCACGAGAACCTGCTGGACGAGAGAGCACAGAAACTCCGGGGAAGAAGTTTAGTTAGTAAGATGCATTAATGTTCATGTATGACAGACATGTATGTTTACAGATGGTGGTGGTGATGGTGAGAGAGAGAGAGAGAGAGAGAGAGAGAGAGGGTTTTCAGTAAAGGGAGATGTGACTGCATCTTCAACCAATACCATGCCTGGCTAGGCATAACCCTGAAAGGGGGAGTCCCCCGGCAGTATAGTCCTATAGCAGCATAACTAAGGGATGACCTGAGCCAGCCCTAACTATAAGCTCTATCAAAAAGGAAAGTCTTAAGTTTACTCTTAAAAGTGTTGACCGTGTCTGCCTCCCGAACCCAAAGTGGTAGTTTGTTCCACAGAAGAGGAGCTTGATAGCTGAAAGCTCTGGCTCCCAATCTACTTTTGGAAACTATAGGAACTACAAGGAACCCAGCATTCTGAGAGCGCAGTGTTCTAGAGGGGTAGTAAGGTACTATGAGCTCTTTTAGATATGATGGTGCCTGACCATGAAGAGCTTTGTATGTAAGGAGAAGAATTTTAAATTCTATTCTAGATTTAACAGGTAGCCAATGCAAGGAAGCCAAAATGGGAGAGATGTGATCTCTGATCTTGGTTCCTGTCAGAACACGTGCAGCAGCATTCTGAATTAGCTGCAAAGTCCTAAGAGACTTATTGGAGCAGCCTGATAACAATGAGTTACAATAGTCCAGCCTAGAAGTAACAAATGCGTGGACTAGTTTTTCTGCATCTGCTTGAGATACAATGCGTCTGATTTTGGCAATGTTACATAAATGGAAGAATGCAGTCCTTGAAATTTGTTTTATGTGGACATTAAAGGACAAATCCTGATCAAAAACAACTCCAAGATTCTTTACGGTGGAGCTGGAGGCCAGGGTGATCCCATCTAAAGTAACTAAGTCTCTAGAAAGAGAGTTTCTGATGTTTTTGGGTCCAATTACAAGAACTTCAGTTTTGTCTGAATATAACATCAGAAAATTGAAGGTCATCCAACCTTTTATATCCTTAAGGCATGCTTGGAATTTAGTTAACTGATTGGTTTCATCAGGCTTGATCGATAAATATAACTGGGTGTCGTCGGCATAACAATGAAAATTAACGGAGTGATTCCTAATAATGTTCCCTAGAGGAAGCATATATAAACTGAATAGAAGTGGTCCGAGTACAGAACCTTGTGGGACTCCATGACAAACTTTGGTATGCATGGAGGATACATCATTGACGAGAACAAACTGAGAACGATCTAAAAAATAAGACTTAAACCAGCTTAGGGCGGTTCCTTTGATGCCAATTTGATGTTCCAGTCTCTGTAAAAGAATTTGATGGTCAATGGTGTCAAATGCAGCACTAAGATCTAACAGGACAAGTACAGAGATGAGTCCTTTGTCTGATGCCATTAGGAGGTCGTTTGTAACTTTGACTAGTGCGGTCTCTGTGCTATGATGCACTCTAAATCCTGACTGAAAATCCTCATATAAACTGTTCTTATGGAGAAAGTCACACAGCTGATTGGCTACAGCTTTCTCAAGTATCTTAGAGAGAAAGGGAAGGTTTGATATCGTTCTGTAATTGGCTAAAACCTCTGGATCTAGAGTGGGCTTTTTAAGAAGAGGTTTAATTACAGCTACTTTAAAGGACTGTGGTACATATCCTGATAATAAAGACAGGTTAATCATATCCAATAAAGAAGTGCTAACTAGAGGTAAAACATCCTTGAGCAGCCTGGTTGGGATGGGGTCTAATAGACAGGTTGAGGACTTAGATGAAGAAATTATTGAAGTTATTTGATGAAGGTCGATGGGAGAGAAACAGTCTAAATATATATCAGGTTTTACAGCTGTTTCCAAACTTGCTGTATCAGAATGCAGATCAGTGCCAGTGACAGTGTGGAGAGAAAGATGATGATAATGAGGTCTGATCCTCCTGCAGCTTCTCTGCAGGCTTCAGGACCATCAGGGACTGATCGGGTCCTGCTGGCACGACGAAGCAAACAGACAAATATGGCATTGGTGTTGCAGCCGGGGGGGCGTTCACTCTGAAGTTCTGTGGTTCATCAACAGTATAATGATTGGACAGAGTGTGCATGATGTCACTCATTTTGTAGTCCTGCCTCTTCCTCCTCCTGTTAATCTAATATAGTTAAAGACGTGGACCTGAGGTGGGTCGAATGACTTCTCCCACCTGTCAATCAAAGCGTCCACGCTCTTAATCCTGCATAACTTTAAGCCTTAATATAATCTGAACAGGTGAGTTGTATATAAATTCACCCTCAGTACAGTTGTCATGAACGGGGAAATTAGCTATAGAGACCAAAACTGTTTTTTGTACCAGGCTGTAAACATGTTTATTTCTGCTGTGAAGTTGGACATTTGAACATGGGGGCTTATGGAGACTGACTCACTTCTGGAGCCAGCCTCAAGTGGACGACAAGAGGAACTGCAGTTTGTGTTTCACTTCACAGACACGGAGGTTTCTGATTGGTTGTGGTTAGCATGTTTATCTCTAAATCACATGAAGAAAATATAAAAATATGAAGCACAGAACAAACACACCTGTTCTTCAGGTGAGTTCATCTAAAGATGATGATCATCAAACCAGTCAGCTGATCAGCTAATCAGGTGTCAGCTCTTTCAATGGAAGCACAGCGCCTCCTGCTGTTTAAACTGAAAATAAAGCTTTGTCATGAAGACAGACAGAACATGAACAGAACTCAGGTCAGATTCTCATGATCGTGGCTGCTGCTGTGGTCCTGATGATGTCCACTACATACATTATTATTATTATTATTATTATTATTATTGTTATTATTATTATTATTATTATTATTATTGTTATTGCTGCTGCCATATCTCCATCACAAAGATAGATTCCTCTGAGGAAACATCAACCTGAGCTGAACGTTCTCTGAACGTATTCTGAACGCTCTCAGAATGTTCTTTGAGTTTGTTTGAACATTGACCTGAAACACTTTGTGTAGAACTTCAGTCAGTACCGAGCAGAACCAGAACATATGATAATCATCTGACCAGGAGTTTTCACATTAACTGTCGCTCTCATTCTTTTTGTTCTCTGAGTTAGATTTTGGTTTGTTGAAGGTTCCTGTCAAACCTTTAAACGAAGAGGAATTTATATATTTTTAATAAAAACATTTAATGTCAGTCTGATCGAACGTTTCATCTCAAATGTTATAAAATCAAATTAAACATTATTGGATTTTTAAACTCAAAGGTTTGTCAGCTGTCAACTGATTTAAAATGTTCAGATCAATAAAAAATATCATTTATATATTTTAAGAGGACAATTTTAAACTTTTCTTACAAATGTTAAAATAAAATATTTTATAAACAGAAAAATATGATACTTTTATTTGTTTTATTTTTGATATTTTAAATTATTTTTCTGAATTCAGTGAATAAATTAAATCCGTCCATCTCTTCCTCTGCGATGTTTGATGGTTTATAATAAAAAGTGCTGCGCTTCCCCCTGCTGGACAAACATCTTCACTACAACTCAAATTAATATTAAAACCACTGATGAAGCTCAACTGAAGTTTGTCACGGAGACTATGTCCAGGTTTTAGACAGTCTGCGGGGACGTCACAGAGACTACATCCAGGTTTTAGACAGTCTGCGGGGACATCACGGAGACTACATCCAGGTTTTAGACAGTCTGCGGGGACGTCACAGAGACTATGTCCAGGTTTTAGACAGTCTGCGGGGACGTCACGGAGACTATGTCCAGGTTTTAGACAGTCTGCGGGGACGTCACGGAGACTACGTCCAGGTTTTAGACAGTCTGCGGGGACGTCACGGAGACTACGTCCAGGTTTTAGACAGTCTGCGGGGACGTCACGGAGACTACGTCCAGGTTTTAGACCCTTGTATCTCGCTCTCATTCTTCAGTCACTACTCAAAGATCATGACCACAGATGTGGGTTGGAGCGTAGAAAGTCCTCCAGGATTTTGGTTCTGGATCCAGAGCTATGTGTAGAGGTGAGCTCAGTTGGTATCACAGACCAGAAACACTGGAGTACTTATAAGCTGATCATCATATAAACACTGTAGATGAATGTAGTGCAGGTATCAGAGCACAGACACAATAAAGAGCAGAGGCCGGTCGTAGTGCTGAATCATGCTTTATTAAATCAGTAATGCATAAAACTCGAGGAGGATGAAATATAGTTCTACATCAACAGATCAATAACTCAAAGTGCAGGGTAACACGTCTGCTTTTCTTTATAACACAGGAGATGACGTCACTGTGGCGGACCCTGACTACTGACAAGGTGAAACGACTAAAAGCTACAAACACTCGCACTCAAACACACAAACACGTTTAGCTAGCTATCCTCCAAGAGATGGCGCTGCTTCTGCGCAGCAGAGCCGGCTCTGACCTTCGTTCATGGCCAGGAGATGTTACGTTTTAAAGAGCCAGTCCGGCCGTCCTGCGCCAGAAACAGCGCACTTTATTAAAATGATCTAAACACCCAGAGTGCAGGCCGCTCGCACTCCAGGCAGGTCATCAAATCATGGTGGTATGACACAGTCAGTCTGAGCACAAGGCCGGTTCATGCTGCTTACATGAGGGTAATGCAAACAGCACTCAGGGTCTTACGCTCATGGTACAACTCATAGGAAACTGTAATATCTCACGCACAGACGCGTGTTCAAACAATAACTTAGTCTTTCTGTTTGTGGTTCAGAACGTCAACAGGGAGCCTCTCTACCTGTTGAGGCAATCTTAAAGACTTCAACTTATCGTTGAGGCACAGAGTTTAGTTTCTAAGTTTGACAGGGTATTCGTTCCAGGTGAAACTTTCTCCTGTTTAAACATTTGTTCTTTTGTTTCAGTTCATATTATTGTCATAAATAACAATGCATACATTTCCCATAACCGTTAAATTCGGCTATATACATTATGTACATGTCACAGAAAAGTGGTTCAAAAATCCTAAGTCATAATTGTCCAATATGGCACATTTTATAACAACTTTAGACTTTAGTCTAGTTTGGCATAAATTAATGTCAAGTTTGGTACAAAAATAGTTCATATTTACAAGAACAGAAATCCAGATCTTTATCAAGTATTATTGTTGCTAATTCACTAAATAAAAAGGTTCTGGACGAGGGAACAGGGGCTATAAATTAACTTTTCTTTTTTTTTACATGGACCGAATGTGAACGTTGACAGTGGCGGTGTCGGAGCCGAGCTCGTTGGACAGTCGCAGGGTGTACGCTCCGGCATCGCCCTCCTTCACCGCAGAGATCACGAGGGTGGAGAGCTCAGCGGTGTTCTCCACATGATACCGCTCGTCCCCGTTGGGGAGGGTCCGACCCGAGTGTACCCACTGGACGGAGGGTGTGGGGTCTCCGGAGAACACCCCCGCCACGGTCAGAGTCTTCCCCGGCTCGGCGCTCACATTCTGCGGAAGAGCTTCGATCTTTGGTGGAACGCCTGTTGATGGAGAAAAACAAGGTCAGTGATGAAGGTTCAGTGAAGTGATGATAATATGTGATGACATCAAAGTCCCAAAGATAAGCCACAATATTCACACGTTAATGTTTTGACCTCTTTGTCTCCGTAGTTTAAATTTCACGACTCAACTCACTTTTCTCGACTTTGTTTTCGTACCTTTTCCTTTGTGAGTCTTTGATCGCTGCATTAAACTGTCATGAGACATCATCTTTAGCACAGCAGGAGAAATGGAGGATATGACGGGATGTTCTTGATTATTGGCTTGTTGCAGTGAGGAGAAAAACCTTTGAACGAGCGCTGTTGATGGACTTCTCCATCAAGGTACCATGATACCATAAAAAATACCAAGTGTCATCCACAATGGTGCTGAGCGAGTCCAAACCACGCAGTGGAAATGATCATGAGTTAACATCGTTTATAGTTTCTTTGATGATCTTTCCTGAATCAGTTTATACTCTATACTCTGTGTTGTTGTACTCGAGATTGGTCTCGCCTCGGTCTCAGACTGGTCAAGACCAAAACTTCAGGATGTCACTTAACTGTCTGATTTATTTGTTACCTGTCTGAAAAAACACACAGCGTTTTGGAACGAGGTGACTCAATGTCGCAACCTTCACCCAAAGAGTTTTCGTGATAGCTACCCGAGTATGCTACATACTGTCTGGTCTGTCTCAATCCTTCAAAGTCTTGTCTCTGTCTCGATACACTCTGGTCTTGGTCATGACTTAGTCTCGGTTTAGTTGGTTTTGACTACAATGCTGCTGAAAGGATAACAAAGATTTGATAGTGCTAGTACGATGTTTCATTGTTCTGTGCTGTCATTGAGACGGCTAACTACTAGGGATCAACCGATATGGATTTTTCAGGGCCGATACCGATTATTAATAACCAAGCGAAACCGATAGCCGATATGTAGAACCGATATTTATTTGCAGTAATAAATGTAAAAAATGGCCTTAACACCAGAGTTTTTCACTTATAGTTCCTTATGTATTATTATATTTATTTATTTAGAGAAATGAAGTCATATTCGGAATCTCAGAACATTAAATGTACACTCTTGTGCTTAGAACTGTATGTCATATTACATAAATAAGAATAAGGCACTTGGCAATTGTAAATGCAAACAATAAAGGCTACTTTACACACGTGAGTTGTAGACGCGACGGTAAATTTATTGATTGAAAAAAACTCGACGTGTGCTCGCTGCTTGACTCATTGAAATGGCCCATCATTTCCCTGGACTTTACGAGTGACCGGCAAACAGAGGAATATTTAACATCTATTCTGTGTGATCATAGTGTAGTGAGAGCATGAGCGCTGAGGGAGAGGCAACAAACAAGGACTCGTTAGCGTGTGGTGTTAAACTTATAGGCTATAACCACCTCGGGTGTTGTTTATTGATAAACCGGGAGCCGCCCCACGGGCTGAGACACGTTAGGAGATTAATTATTCCCACAAAGTAATGATAACCGTAAGGGTCTCCTATTATTATTGTGCGTCTGGCCCCAGCTCTAAAGCGGTCACGGTAATTATAATGTAGCGGTGGGCCATCATTAAATAGCCTACCCCGTGTTGAAGTTGTGAAAAGTTTAATCTCAAGAGCCAAACTGCAGGTTTTCCTCCCTTATACTTGCTACAGCCTACCTATGTCATATTTTTATTTTATTAAGCAAGATTAAGACTTCAGGTCATCTTCACTTACATCTTTTTTCTTTCTTTCTTTTTTTTTTTTTTGTCGCGAGTGATGCTAGTCCTATATTGCAAAGTCGTATGCTTGATGTGATTAGACAAGTAGGTTGGTGAAATGTCGACTCTGGGCCTGCATGTTATCTCTGAATTGATCATAAGGTTGTGGTATTTTTTAAAACTTCATCCTAAAGGGCTTTGAAACTTCGACTGCAGTCCTCTTTTTCTCCTCCGTCTGTGGCACTGCATGTAGAAGCTTCTGTGTTGATTGATTGGCTACTTGGCACAAGTGAGACAGCCAATCAGTGAGGGCTGTGGGCGGGACATTAGTACACAGCCAAGAGAGTGGTGACTTCAGGCAGAGACGGCTGCATCAGAGCCAAAGGAGCGCGTTTTAAAATACATTAATTAATTTTATCGGTTATCGGTGAAAAAAACGGCCGATGCCGATGATCGCAAAAATGCAGAATATCGGCCGATATTATCGGCCAGGCCGATAATTGGTCGATCCCTACTAACTACATTTACTTTGACTCAATGAACAAATATAATAATTTCAATTCAATTCTATTTATTTCAGTCTAACTTGATTTTTGTCCTTCACGTCTCATCCAATGAAGTGAGCTGCTCTACCTCGATATAACAGTGGTTTTAAGGGTTTCTGATTAAGCCAACACTAACAGTGTCTTCTTCTCGTCCGTTTGTGGCTTCATTTTTATGACTGGATGAAATCATCAATGCAGAAGTCTCAATTGTTATTGTAATGATGACTACATGACAGGATCTGAGTTTTTAAACAGGCAGGACTTCATCTCACATTCATCTTTACTCAGTCAAGGTGCTCAGATCATTCAAGGTGCACTTCCTCTTACTCTGACTTTAAGTGCAAGTTACAGACGGATTCAGGCATCTCACCTCGTTTAACCCCAGTGGTGAGGGCCCTCATCGAAGAGGAGGAGGCCCCAACATGCGAGTGAGTAGACATTTCCATCATTTGGCTGCTGGAGCTCATGGAAACCATTGACCCAGCCATCATTGACTCAGCCATCATTGACCCAGCCGTCATGGCAGACATGCTACTTGCAGACGTGCTCTCAAACGAATACTCGGCAGCGGCAGCAGAGCGGGAGCTGCTGCTGTAGCTGCTGGCCTGCATGGAAGCTGCCTCCACACAAACTGAAGAGGCAGATAAACCTTTCAGCATGCTGGAAGTAGCCTCAGAAGAAGCTCTTTGCTCCACAATTATCATTTTTGTTGATTCTTCAGCTGTGAGAATGCAAATGACAAGCACACATGGCTCATATCACAATGTGCACAAGCACTGTACAATGTATGCAGACACTGAGTGTAAGCTGCGAGCGCCTCACAATTGAATATTAAAAATGTTTTGGTCCAATCAAAGTCTTTTGTTTCGTCACAAGCTTTAGTATCAAGGCCAATTAAATACACTGAGGCACAGTGTGTTTAATTGAGTTTAGCTGAAATGCAGTGGGGACTTACTGAAGACGTTCAGGGAGGATGTTGCCGAGCACTGTCCAAACTGATTTTTGGCTTTTATCGTGTATTTCCCGCTGTCTGCAACTGTGGCTTCACGTATCTCCAGAGTGAACACGTTCTTAGAGCGGCTCAGTCGGATGTTTGATGTGACAGAGATCTGCAAAGAGACGGCAGTGTGGGGTCAGCTGCAAAGACGTAAACACAATTTAATCTAAAAGTTTCTGGAAGAAACTACTCACGGTCATGTTGTCTTTCAACCACTCCACCTCAGAGGAAGCATCTCCTGCGATTTCACACGTGAACTTAACGCTTTCCCCTTCGTTCACGTTCTGGGACTTAGGCTGCACCAGGAAGTGAGGCGCCGTGACCTCGAGCGTTGGTGACACCACTCTCCTTAGTGACTTGATTGGAGAAGTCACTCGTTCCTTCTCAGATGGAGGTGGGGATTTTGGTGTTGGTGATTTGGGAGTCGGTGATTTTGGTGTTGGAGATTTGGGTGTTGGGGATTTTGGTGAGACTGGAGACTTGACTCTCTGAGGTGATTTGACTGGCTCAGGGGATTTGACTCTCTGGGGAGATTTGACTGGTTCAGGAGACTTGGCCAGAGGGGACTTAGCTTCTGGAGAGGTGACTCTTGGAGAGGCGACAACCTTCTCCTTGGACTCAGACTTGCGGATGGTCAGACTGAAATGGGCCTCTTGTTTGCCTCCAGCGTTTTCCACCAGCACAGTGTAGCTACCTTCATCTGACATCTCAACAGCAGAGATCTCAAAATGGGAGTTGTTGTGAGTTGAGATGACGTGGTGACGGGCAGAAGTGCAAACAACTGCCCCTTCGTGCAGCCAGGTGACAGAAGGTGCTGGATCGCCATCCATTTCGCACTCAAATCTGGCGACTGCTCCCTCCTCGACAGTCAGGGACTGTGGCTTTGACAGGATCATGGCAGGAACACTAGGCTTCTCCTTTGGCTTCTCAACCTCAGCAGGCTTCTCACTTGGCTTCTCAACAACAGTGGTGGACTGGGTCTCTGTTTTAGTCACAGTTTCCTGCACTGTTGTTTTAGAGGAGGAGACATGGTATACCTCTGTTACAGTCATCTCTGGCAGATGGGAGGATGGAGGCTCCTCATCTTTGCGGAGTGAGGAGAAGGCAGCATACTCTGCTCCTGCTACATCCAATGTAGCGTAGTCCGAAGTCTCTCCTTTGGCGTTCCTGCAGACCACACGGTAAGTGCCGGCATCTTCAGTCACACAGTTGGTGATCTGGAGAGTCAGGACACCGCTGATGTTGCTCATGTAGTATTTGCTACTCTGCTGAATCTCTTTTCCATTGTGGAACCACTTGACCTCAGACTCTGGCTTGGACTGGACGTTCAGAGTGAATTTTGTGTTGGAGCCATAGGGTACGCGATGAGATCGCATCCTGATGGTGATACGTGGGGCGTGGTCAAGACTGAAGGGAGCCTGAGTCACCACCTCCACCTTGCTCTCCACTGACCTCCTCTCAGATCTGAGCGCCTGCTTTCTCTCCTCATATCTGGAAGCAAAGTCGACCCTTGGAAGGGTCACGTCTGCCTTGGCAGCTTTTCCTGGGGTAGGAGATCTCTCTGGTTCATGCACTGGGAGCTTCTTGATCGGTTTAGGCATATATTCAGAGGTGAAACTTGTCAGGTGCTCTGATTGCTCCTCAGAGACTGTCGCAACAGTGAAGGTTGTTTCCTTCCTCGTGGTACGAGTCTTCTCCTCAAACTCCATGCGTTTGAGTTCACTCTTGTAAGAGGAGATTCTCTGGGCAGTTTTGTGTGGGCGCAGCAGCTCCTGATCTTCTCTTTCTTCATACACCCTCTGCTTCTGTCTTGGAGCTTTGTATGTGGCTTTGTCGTGACGCTGGCGAAGGTCAACAAAACTTGGGCCAGCTTCGTATTTAGAGGGAACTCTGTAGGAGTCATATCTACGGACTTCTTCTCCCTCTTCGTCATCACTATAGACTCTTCTAGGAGATGAGGGACGCAAAGCGGACAGCTCAAAGCGAACTGGGCTGAGGCTAGGTGGAGAAGCAGAGTATCCAAGCTCCAGCTCATCTTCCAGACGAAGCCTCTCCTCCTCAGTTCTCTTCATTGACAGGTACTCGTTAACGGGCAGCAGCAGCTCCTCGTCCGACAGGTCACCCAGAGACCTCCTCCTGATCCTGTGGTAGGCCTCCATCTCAGGAGAAGGAGTGCGGTGCCTTGCAGGCCTCACAGTCTCCAAGTCATCCTGGGTCAACGATGAGATGCGCCACTTAGGCTTATACTGGTCCTTGATCCTGATAGGCACCTCGTAGAACTGCTCCCATCTGGAGAGGCGAATACGCTTCATCCTCTTCTGCTTGATCTTCTCCATCGGCTCGGGGAACTCGTACTGATCCCGCAGCTTCTTGTACCATTTCATGTCAGAGAGAGGCTTGAAGTGTTTAATCTCCACGTCCTCCTCGAGGACAGCTGGGTTAACGACACGAGGAGTGGGGACGACGTATGGCATTCGCAGCCTCTTCTCATCTGCACGCTTCTTCCTCTCCTCTTGTTCTTTCTTTATCTCGGCCTCAGTCTTCTCTCCCTTCTTGGTTGTCACAGCAGGTTTGAACATGGTGGCCGCCTCCCTGACAGCCTGTACCGCCACCGGTGGTAGAGGCATAATAACAGTGCCTGACAAAATCTGAGACAGCCTCACCTTTTTGTCTAACTCCTCTTTTCCGGCTGCCTTCTCCTTCTCCTTTTCACTCATCTCGTATTCCTTCTTTACATGAGTGACACGTTCCACTTTGAGCGTGGCCTGGCAACTGGCAGATCCAGCAGAGTTGGTTGCAGTAACTCTGTAGATACCAGAGTCCTCAGGCAGAGTGTCTCTCACGTGAAGGATGTAGTAATCCAGACCTTCATGGACGACCTCAATAGAAGGTCCAAAGGCCAAAGGTGTGCCGTCCTTCTCCCACTTCAGTGTTGGATGGCCGGAGACTCTGATCTCAAAGCGCACATTCTGGCCCTCCCTGCACTCGACGTTTGCGAGCAGGCGTTTGAACATGGGCCTCAGGGTGAGGTCTGCAGGTTTAGGTCGAGGAACAACAGTAAGACGAGCCTTGCAGCTGTCATCACCGTACCTATTGCGGGCAACAACACTGTACTCAGCATCATCCTGATCATCAAGGTTATGGATAATCAACTGGTACAGGCCCTTGTCAGTGAGGAAGGTGTATTTCCTGTCATCCTGTCCAGGGATGAGCTTCTGGCCAGATTTGTGCCAGATGACACGAGGTTCAGGGTGAACGGTGATGGTGACGCCAAAGCGCACATCTTCACCGATGTAGGCTGTATGGTTAACCAGAGGTAGGGTGAACTCTGGTGGCTTCTGGAGCATCCTGGCAGTGTCAACTCTGCGCTTTGTCTTCTTGACCACACGGGTGGTGAAGAAGTCGCGGTAAGATCTAACACTGCTGATGAACAGCTCTGCGTATGCACTGTCCTCACCATACTCATTCACAATCTTGCATCTGTAAGTACCATCGTCTGACCTTGTGACCTTGTTGATGGTGATTACAGCCAGGCCATCCTCGTATTCAATTTCATATTTGTCACCAGCTTCAAGTTGCCTGACGCCACAGTACCATGTCACCTCAGTAGTGCTGTCGTAGTTTTCAATGTTGCAGGTGAATTTCACATTGTCTCCCTCGTTCACCACAGCATGGCCAATCTGCCCACCAACAGGACCGTTCTCAAATGGAGCAATCTTCACCTTGGCGACAAAGACGCCACGCTGGGACCTGATGGATCCTCCGCTAGCCACACGGGCTGCAGAGACGACAGTGTTCCACTCCTTCCTCACCATTGTCTGGTAGTATCTCTTATGTCTGCCAGTTGCGATCACTCTGGTGCTGATCTCCTCTGCAGGCTTGGTCAGCCAAGGATGTGCCAGAGCCTCAGCAGCAGTCATACGATGCTTGCGTTCCTTTGTCATAAGGCGGTCGGTGAAGTCTAATGACTCAACACTGACCTGCTTGAAGGACTCGTCATCATAGCTGTATGCCGCGTTGGAGATGTTGTCAATCATTTGTTGGTTGGTTTCTGCTGTGAATGGATTAAGTCCACTGAGAAGGACATAGGCAAGGACACCGACTGACCACATGTCAGTGACAGTGCTAACCATGTCACACTGGTGGATCTCAGGGGCAGTGTACTCTGCAGTGGTATACTGGACCTTGATTTGATCTCCAGGAGTCAGGTGTCTGGACTGGCCCAACTCAATAATCTTCACATTGGAGCTGGTCCTGGTTGTGTATACAATGTTCTCAGGTCTGATATCAAAATGTCCATAGCTCTGAGCATGCAAGAACTCAAGAGCCGAGCAGATCTGCCTGATGTAGTTAGCGATCTCACGCTCATTAAGCTCAAACTCAGCTGTGTTGAGACGCTCAAAGATGTCGACACCAGAGATGAAGTCATAGATCATGACCAGCTCCTCGGGACTGTCGAAGGACTCATGGAGGAGGAGGTAGTTAGTGTGTTTGGCCAAGTTCAGTGTTGCAATTTCCTTCTTAACTATTGCTTGATCGGCACCTCTCACTTTGACAAACTTAGCCATGTAGGTCTTCTCAGAGCTGATGTCAACACAGCGGTGGACAATGCCAAACTGACCTCTGCTCAATTCCTCTGCAATGGCATATTTATTGTGCAGGTTCTTGGCATCAGAGTGCTGAGCCTTGCCTCTTGGTACACGTCCGGTATCGTCAACCTCTCTGTCGTAGAGCAGAACTCTTGATTTGTCCTCCTTGGTCATGACGTGTCCACTGGTTTCAGATGGAGCACTCTGTCCAAACTTGTTCTCAGCGATGACTCTGAACTGATAGCTGGTTCCTCCAAACAGATTGATAACAGTGTAGTGGGTGTCACGGGACTGGGCAACACGCTGCCACCTCTCAGCAGTGGTGGGGCTCTTCTCAATGATGTAGCTGATGACCTTGCTGCCGCCATCATTTGCTGGAGCCACCCAGTTCAGTGTGACCGAGTCTCTGGAGACATCACTGGCTTTGACACCACGTGGAGGATCAGGCACGTCAGCCACATCCAGCTCAACTGTCTGCTGGTCAATGCCAAATCTGTTCTTGGCACAAACAATGTAGAAACCAGCATCCTTCTTCTCCACTCCGTTGGGGAACACCAAAGATGTGAATGATCTGGTGACAATGACTTGGTAGTGGCCATTGCTGTCAATCAGGTCTTGTCCCTTCTGCCATGTGATGACAGGATCTGGCTTGCCACCGAAAGGTATCTTGATATTGACCACCTCTCCACGCAGGGCAGGGATGGCTTCCTTGTCCTTCAGGTTCTTCGGCAGGTGGATCTGAGCAGGGACTAGAAATAAGAGAAATAGTTTAAGTGAGATGTCGTGTTTTATTCAAATTAAAAACATGTTTAGTCTTTACAGCTGCTGGGTAAATTTGTAAAAATAAAACTTACTTTCAACATCCAGAGAGATTGTAGCACAGATGGAACCTCCCTGGTTGGTGGCCCTGATCTGGTACACAGTGGAGTCTTCCTCATCAGCGTCGGTGATGACCAGCTGGTGATAACCTCCTTTGAACTCCTGGATCTTGATCTTCTTTCCGTCAGAGTGGATTTCCTTTCCGCGCCTGAACCATTTAATAACAGGCTTGGGCTGTCCTGTGATTTTGCAGACAAGGGTAGCGTTGCTCTTGTACTTGACGCTCATGTTCCTCAGCTCTTCCTTGAAGGCAGGAGCACGAACGTCAACGGCTGTGGCTGTAACGATGGGAGCGGTCTCCTCGCTGTAGTCGCTCTGTCCTCCGAGGTTCTCACACTTAACGCGGAAGATGTACTCGACGCCCTCCGTCAGGCGCTTAACAGACAGCACCGTTTGTTTGATTTCGTCTGTGGTCACCGGAGTCCATTCGGTCCATTCCTTCTTGTCCTTCTTGTGCTTCTTCTCAAGGCAGTAGCTCTTGATCTTGGAGCCACCATCGCTGAGTGGAGGCTTCCAGGAAACCACGCAGGAGTCCTTGGTGATTCCAGAAACAACTGGTGACTGAGGTGGTGATGGTCTCTCTGTGGACAGGAAAGCATTGTCAGTTCAGGTTACATTTAAACTGTATGTACTGTGTATCAGAGTTCTGTGCTTATATCGTTAGACATGAATTCATGAAGTACTTTAAAAGTTAGTGTTTGATTTACCCAGTTGGCTCTTGATGAGGATAGGTGAAGCAAGCTCCAGTGGTACACTGTTGCCGTAGCGGTTCTGGGCGTACACACGGAAGAAGTATCCGGCACTGTCAGTGAGATTTGGCACACGGCAAGATGTGCCGTTGATAGATGATGACACCAGTTCCCATTCGGTGCCCTCCTTGTCCTCGCGCTTTTCTACAATGTAGTTGGTGATCATGCAGCCTCCATCGTCCTTGGGAGGCTTCCAGCTGATGATGACAGAGTTCTTCAGGAGGGCATCCAGCACAATGGGACCCTGAGGCATGTCAGGTTTGTCTGTAAACAGGGATATTAGATATTAGTTATGAATCTTAATATATCACCTTTGAAATGCATGCTTTGTTGCTATCATACAAACATACCATAGATTTCAACACTGAATGCAGTGTCAGCCCTGCCGAAGTGGTTGTGTAGTCTGATCCTGTATTTGCCCCCGTGAACTCTACGCTGCACATTCTTGATGATCAGGTGTGTGTAATGCTCAGTGGTCTCAATGCTGATGTCCTCTGTGTTCTCCAGAGTCTTTGCACCATGAAGCCACATGATCTTTGGCTCAGGACGACCGATGTAGACGGCGTGGATGCGCAGAGTAGTTCCCAGGCCGGCATAATAAGTTTCCTTCAGTGGGTAGTCAGGGTGGAAGGATGGAGCAGCCTCCAACACCAGGACACCTGAGGTCTCGGCTTCTCCGGCGTCGTTAATGGCCTTGCAGGTGTACTCACCCTCGTCCTCTTGCTGGTCAGTCATGATAGAGAGGGAGTGGTTGCGGCCGTCAGAGCTCATCTCGTACTTGCGGGACTCAACAACCTCCTTGCCGGCATGATACCATTTGATGTCAGGGACAGGCCTGCCAATAATCTGGCACTTCATGACAGCAGGCTGGCCAAGCTTGGCAGTCACTTCATCCATTTCCTTTCTCATGCTTGGTTTATTTTCAACTGTAAGTAAAAATCGAGTTTTAGATTTATACAGGAAACACATATGTTAAGTTATATGAAGTTTCTCTGGGCAAGCAAGTTGGGTAAAAGTTATTTTCACACTACATTTCAGTGTACTCACCACTCAGTTTAGTCTTGATGCATGTGGCAGTCCTACGAGGTCTGCTCATTCCTGTCTCATTCTCAGCAAACACTCTGAACTCGTACTCTGTGGCCTCAGCCAGTCCAGGCATGGTCAACTCCATTTCCTTCTGCCTCTGCT
Organism: Argyrosomus regius; assembly: GCA_946959425.1. NCBI lineage: Eukaryota > Metazoa > Chordata > Actinopteri > Sciaenidae > Argyrosomus > Argyrosomus regius. Next base: position 286,277 of record CAMPSB010000220.1, read on the forward strand.
TGTTGCACTTCTTCCAGGTGCTCTCAATGGACTTCCTGTACTCCACCCAGTAGCCCAGGACCTCCTTTCCACCGTCACACTCTGGAGCTTGCCAGCGGATGGTGATGAAGTTGTTTTTCACGTTCACTGTGTCGATCTCGCCTGGTTGGCTTGGCTTGTCTGGAAAGAAAGAAACAAAAAACAAGTTTAATCATCAGTTGTTTTTGTGACTCACTGACACCAACACAAACCACATTTGATTGAGGAGGCTCACCGAATGGATCCCTGCATGTGACTGCGTCAGACACAGGACCAGCCTCACTCTCGCCAATGTTGTTGACAGCAACAATGCGGAACTGGTAGTCTGCATCAGGGGTGAGTCCAGGCAGAGTAAACATAGTGGAAGTGATCTTGGTCTCGTGGCGGGACCAAGTCTCAGCGGACACCACCTTGTACTCAACAAAGTAGCCAGTGATTGCAGAGCCACCGTCGTCCTTTGGTCTGGACCAGGCCAATGCCACGGAGCTCTTTGTGACATCCATAATCTCTGGTGGGGTGCTTGAAGGCTCAGGGGGACCTGGTTTGAAAAACACAGATTAGTATTGAATGATTTCAAACTGTTCAAACACACGTGACTGACGATTGACTGAAGAAGAGGAACACTTACAGAGAGGTGTCTTGGGCACCAGTGGCTGCTCTGATTTTAGAGAGGAGCTGATACCGAAGGAGTTCTCAGCTGTGACCTTAAAGTGGTACTCTGTTCCCTCCTTCAGGCCCTTGACAACCAGCTGAGTGTCAGTCACTCTGGAGTCCACAGTGTACCAGGCGTTTCTGGCTGCCTCACGTCTTTCTACAATGTAACCCAGGATATCTGAGCCACCATCATCCGTGGGTGCCTTCCAGGACACCTTGACAGAATTGGCCTGGATCTCCTCAAAGACCAGTGGTCCCTCTGGAGCACTTGGGCGGCCGATTACCTTCACCTTGATTTGGGCTTTCTTCTTGCCAACCTTATTCTCCAGCAGGAGGTCATACACGCCTGTGTCGCTCCTCTCGGCTCCCTTGATCACCAACTCACTGGCATCCTCGGTGGAAGCAATCATGGCCATAGTGGAGACTGCACCGCCATCCTTTGACCACTTGCAGGTTGGATGAGGTTTACCCTTGATGGGTAGAGACAGTCTAACCACTCCTCCCTGGCGGACCACGTACACATCTTTGTATTTGAGCTCCAGGTCGTAGTCAGGAGATTCTAGAGAACAATGACAGTTTAGTTTAGTCATCTTAAACATGATCAATGATCTTATCGCAGGTGTAGTTGATGTAACATCTGCATCCTTACCAAGCATCTCAGTCACGGTGACAGTTCCAGGCACCTCAGCAGGATCTCCGGAGCCGCCGGCATTGCAGGCCATCACGCGGAACTTGAACTCCTCTCCTTGCGGCATGTTGGTCAGCGTGTACTCGCAGATCAGAGATGGCGTGGTGTTGCACTTGATCCAGGCCATGGTGCCCACCTTCTGCATCTCGATAAGGTAACCGTCCACTCTTGCATCTCCCTCATCATCGGGAGGACTCCAAGCCAGTGACACGGTGGACTTGGTGGTGTCGGTGATCCTTGGGTTCTGAGGACAGCCAGGTGGATCTGAGCGGGGAAGAGAAGCATGTCAGTATTTGAAATGAGTCTGTACTTACATTTATACTGTATATAACAAAGTTTTCTCAAACTGTTCTCTCACCAATGGGATCTGTTGCGACTGCTGGTTTTGATGGCAGACTTGGTTTGCTCAGTCCTCTGGCATTGATGGCGGTGATTCTGTGTTCATACTCCAGGCCCTCGATTAGCTCTGTGGACCTGTATCGGGTCATGGTGATGGGGTTCTTGTTGGCACGCACCCATCTGTCAGACCTGACTTCTTTGCGCTCAATAATGTATCCAGAAACCTCAAGGCCACCGTCTTCATCTGGTGGGTTCCAGGCCACAGTCATGCCATCACGAGAAATGTCAAAGACGGTTGGACGTCCAGGAGGTCCAGACACATCTGTGGAGAAGGAAAACATGTTTCTATATATCTGTACATAACATTGTTTGTGTAGTAATATTGGCTAAATGTGTTAATGTAAAGAAAATCTTACTGTTCATGCTCCTGCAGGTAACATTCTCAGACTGCAGGAACTCTCCGGTGCCATAACGATTAATGGCAGCCGCACGGAAGACGTACTCATCTCCTTCAATCAGGTTCTCAAACTTGAAGGTTGGTCGGCTGACGTCACAAACAGGCACCCAGCCGGGTCTGTGAGCATCACGCTGCTCCACCGCGTAGCCACTGATGGGAGCTCCACCATCTCTGACTGGAGGATCCCAGCTGCAGGTGACGGTGGTGGCATCGATCTCATCAAACCTGATGGGTCCCTTTGGTTCATCAGGTTTAGCTGGTAAAAAGGGGATTAAAATTAATGGTTGCAGCCAACTCAACTGGCTAAAGGGAAAATGTTAATAAAACAATTTGATTGCCGGTAACACCACCAGACTTTACTGTAACCTGCTCTTGATAATGACAACAACAAATGATGAAACAAAAATACCAAGTGAGGGATGGTTTCTTACAGAGGATGATGACCTTGATGACCTCTTTGATGACACCAACGGCGTTCTTCACCTCCAGGGTGTAGTCACCAGTGTCGTCAATGGTGGTGTCAGACATAGTCAGTTTGGAGAACTTGCCAGTGCTCTTGACCTTGACACGGTCTGTGATTTTTAGTCTGTTATCACTGAAATACCAGGAGCAGACTGGAGGAGGTCTGCCAATGATGGGCAGATCCAGCTCCAGAGTCTTGCCAGCCAGGACATTGACAACCTTCTGAGGAATACTGGAAAAGTCCACCACAGGCATGACTGGAAAGAGAAAAGAGATACCATGTTAACATGTACGTTAACCATATCTTGTTTGATTGCAGGAAGCAAACTGTTTTGTCTGTTACCTCTCTGTTCCTGTACAGTGACGGCTGCAACAAGCTCTTTGGGCTCGGAGGCTCCTCTGCTGTTGACTGCTCTGATCCTGAACAAGTACTGCTCATTCTCATTCAGCTTGTCGATGGTGTGTTCAAAGTCTGTGATCTTCAGCGTGGCCACCTTCATCCACTTGTCGGTGCCAAACTTGCAGGCTTCAATGACGTAGCCCGACAGTCTGCTGCCACCGTCATGCTCAGGCTTCTCCCAGCCCAGGACAACAGTGCTCTTGGTGACGTCGATTACTTCCAGCTTTTGTGGTGGCAGAGGCACATCACAAGCCAGGATGACGTCCGGAGTTTCGCAAGGCTCACCGACACCATAGATGTTCTCAGGGAGGACCCGGAAGTAGTACAGCATACCCTCCATCAGGCCGTCGATCTTGTAGGATGTCTTACTGCACTTGCTTGTGACGGTCTTGTAGGCTCTCATGGAGGCCTCACGTCGCTCAATGATGTAGTTGTTGACAGGAGCACCGCCATCCACGGTTGGGGCTTCCCAAGAGATTGTAATAGACTCCTTTGTCAGCTCTTTTATCTTAATTGGTCCAGTTGGTCCAGGAGTATCTAACAATGGAAATACATTTTGTTCAGTACATTTATTTATATAAATAAAACTTTTCAAAAGATTCTATACCACATAAAATCAATGGCACTTACCATAGACCTTAACCAGAATGTTGGCTTCCTGTTTTCCAGCAGAGTTCTCAGCCACCAGTGTGTATTTGCCAGCGTCGTAGCGGTGGACCTTATCAATGATGAGTGTTGTGGACGTGCTGGTGACTTCAATAAATCCTCTGTTGTGGAGGTCAACATCAGGCTTACTCCAAGTGAGGGTGGGCATGGGACGGCCAGTAACCTTTACGAACAGGCGAAGGGAGCCGCCAGCACGCAGGCAGATGGTCTTCCTCAGGTCATCGTGCAGCTCAAAGTCAGGAGTTTCTGTGTGAGCAAAAGCAAACGATTTCAAATGTTGGAAATTTTAATGCTACCACATCATGAAAGACTTACAAATGATATTTACTGTATTGAAAGAAGGAAAATCATTCCAGATGACTTACCAATTCTCTCCACTGGCTCAGTCTCAGCACACGGTTCACTGAAGTCTCCTGTACCATTGATGTTGATGCCAGCCACTCTGAAGCAGTACTTCTTGCCCGCAGTAAGTCCAGTCACCACATACTCTGTACCACGCAGGGTCTTTTCATGGGCCTTCTTCCATTCCTCGGCTCCAGCTTCGTGCATCTCCAGTATGTAGCCGATCACATCAGCTCCTCCGTCCTCCACAGGGCGGGACCAGGCCAGACTGATGCTGTCAGCGTGGGTATCAGTGATACGAGGAATAGAAGGAGGAGCAGGGGTGCCTTAGAGGAGAGGATACAGGAATGAAGATCATGGACATTGTCACCCACCAATCATTTCACAAAGGACAGATTTCAGATCATCAGTCAGATCTATGGTTGTATTTAATGTTAGGCATTTAGACTTACATGTTGGCACTCTGCAAACGACATACAGAGAAACCTTGCTGGCTTCACTCTCTCCGGCCTTGTTGATGGCTGTCACTCTGAATTGGTAGATGTTGCCTTCGGTCAAGTCAGACACCTTGAGCGTAGTGTCCAGGTGAGCTCCATCCCTGTTCACCTTCACCCAGCGAGCACTCTTTCTCTCGCGCCTCTCCACCAGGTAATGGATCAACGGGCTGCCACCATCGCTCTCAGGCTTCTGCCACTCAATGGTGGCAAAGTCCTTTCCTGAGGCCAAGATCTCTGGAGCATCAGGAGGACTTGGCACCGCTGAAGGAAAGAAAAGGTATTTTAGTGTTTAAAATAAAAGAGCAGGATCTGTTTGGCCTCAGAGATTTTGAAAGCATTGTTTATCAGTTTTTATTCACAATGACCTGACTGTTGCACTTACTGAAAGTGTTTCTGGCGAACATGGGCTCTGACTGGAGGTATACTCCAGGTCCGTACTTGTTGACTCCTCTGACTCTGAACAGGTACTCTGTGTTCTTGAAAAGCCTGGTGATGTTGCAGGTCAGCTCCTTGCACTCTGCGTCCATGATGACCCAGTTGAGTCTGTTGGTGTCGCGCCTCTCTACAATGTAGTGGGAGACCTCATCACCGCCGTCCTCCAGAGGAGGCTTCCAGCTCAGTGTGCATGACTCCTCTGTGATTTTGCTAATCTCAATGCTGCCTTCACATACTCCGGGGGTATCAAGCACTTGGACGTTAACCTCAGCAGTCTTGGTTCCACTCACATTCCTGACTGTGAGGATGTACTTTCCTGTGTCATCTCTGTCACAGAATTTGATGATGGCCATTGCCTTGGTAGGAGTGTACTGCACATGGTACTTTTCACACAACTCCAGGTCCCTGTTGCCCTTGGACCACGAAGACTTGGGGTCAGGTCTGCCTCCCACTGCAGCATCCAGAACCAGGTCTGAACCAGCCCTGACCTTCACAGTTTCAGACAGGAGTTTACTATCCAGCTGGGCCTTTGGAGGCTCTGTTGGGTAGACAAAATTAACATGGTCAGAAGTGTGAAAGTGAGCTGTATTGATGGTACTGTATCAAAATTAGAAATGCAGACTTTACCGAAGTCGGTCTTGCACTGCACAGAGCCGGTAGTCTCTGAGGGCCTGCTAAAGACCTGGTTGGCATTCTTGGCGATGATTCTGAACTCATAGGGCTCTCCCTCTCCCAAGGCGGTAACAGTGTAGAACGTCTCTGTCACATTGGTGTAGTTACACTTGAGCCAGCGGCCCTCACCGGTCATGGTGTATGGCTTACGCTCGATGATGTAGCCCACAATGGGACTGCCACCGTCATTCAGCGGAGATGACCATTTGAGGGAGACGGTGGTTCTTGTAACATTTGTGACTTCTGGTTTACTTGGTGGATCTAAAAAGCACATCAGCATTTGATCAGACATGTAGGAAAGGATTGACATTGGAAAATTAAGTGAAAAGTAACTGGATAGTGTGATAGTAAACTTAAAACTCACCAACTGGATTTTGAGCAACTGCTCCCTTGGAGGCCTCGCTGGCTTTGCTCAGTCCAGCACTGTTCATGGCATAAACCCTGAACTGGTATTCCAGGCCTTCGACCAGACCCTCAACCTTGGAGTAGCACTCAAAGCAAGGGATCTTGTTCTCTCTCACCCACAGGATGTTGTTCCTCTCCTTCTTCTCAATCCAGTAGCCGGTAACCTTGCTTCCACCGTCATGATAGGGCTCCTCCCATTTCATGGTCATTGTGTTAGCAGTGACATTGAAGACTGTAGGTTTTGTTGGTGGGCCAGGAGGTGCTGTGATAAAAAAAAGAAAAAAGATTTAGTTTAAATTCTAACAGTCTAAGAAATGCATACAAACTTATGTCTGTTGTTTATCATTGACATGTTAAATTACTGAATAAGTTAAAAGCTTATGAAGGAGTACTCACTGAAAGGATGCTCTGCAACTATAGTCTCAGACTCAGTGGGCTTGCTGACACCAAATCTATTCTCGGCAGAGACCCTGAATGTGTACTGCATGTACTTGGTCAGGTGACTGACGTGGAGAGATGTTCGCTTTACACTGGAGTTGATCAGCTGCCAGGCAGTGGAGCCAGACTCACGCTTCTCCACAATGTAGTTGGTAATATCAGTGCCACCATCATCCTCTGGTGGTTGCCAGTTAATAACGCAGGACTCAGAGGTGATGCATGAGATTTCAATGGGTCCAGTTGGAGGACTGGGTCTACCTGTGACATTAACTTCAATAGTGAAGGTCCTTGTTCCTGCCACATTTTCCAGGGTCAGGTAGTATTTACCACCATCTCCTCTCATGGCGTCCTTGACTGTGATACTGGTTCTGTTCTTAGTTGTTATGATGGAGACCCTGTCTGAGCTCTTCAGTCTCATCTCCTCCAGCTTCCAAGTGACCTTAGGAGCAGGTCTACCACTGATGGGAACATCGATGGTGAAGGCACTGCCAGACCTGCTTGTGACCAGCTGGTTGGTGATCTCGCTGAGGTCAGCAGCAGGTTCAATGTGAGGCTCTTTAACCAGTGCAGGAGCCAGAGTTTCCCTCGGCTTGCTGTAGCCGGCTTCATTCTTAGCCTTCACACGGAAGTCATACTCATCACCTTTGTTGAGCTTCTCAACCATATAGGTGAGATTCTTTGTAGTGCCAACCACAACCCATTTGTCTGTACCCTTTGGCCTAGCCTCAATGACATAACCCTGGATGCGGCTACCGCCATCATGCTCTGGTTTAAGCCAGCCCAGGAACACAGAGTTGTCTGTGGTGTCCAGGATGTCCATTCTCTTTGGAGATGCTGATTCTGCGGTAGCAGAAACAGGCTCGGGCAGCTCAAATGCCTCACCCACACCATACTGGTTCTCAGCTGAGACTCTGAAGAAGTATGGCACTCCCTCCAGCAGGTCCTCGATCTTCAGGATATGCTGTGTACACTTGCCACCAGACTGCTGCCAAGTGCGGCGGCTAGCTTCTCGTCTTTCAACAATATAGTGATGGATTCGGGCTCCACCGTCATTCACAGGTGGCTCCCAGATGATTGTGACTGAGCCTCTGGTCACCTCCTTGAAGGCGACAGCCTGTGGAGGTCCAGGAGTGTCCATCACCTTTACAGTGAATGTAATGGCCTTGCTGCCACTAGTGTTCTCCAGGTTAACGGTGTATTTTCCTGTATCATTTCTTGAGCACTTTCCAATACTCAGAGAACTGTAGCCGTCTGTGGTTGTGATCTCAGACAGCACACCCAGCTCTCCTTCTTCCTTCACCCAGGTGGCAGTGGGAATTGGCTTTCCTCTGAAGTAGACGCCCAGGCACACTGAACCTCCAGCCTTGACAATGTGTGTCTGCTTGAAGGTGGCATCAATGTCAACTTGTGGTGCTGTTAGTCTGTCTACAGCCTGAGCTGGCTCTTCAATCTCCTTGTCGTCTCCTCTACCAACATGATTGACAGCTGCGACGCGGAACTTGTACTCAGCTCCTGTCTGGAGACCTGTTACCACATAATTTGTTTCTGCCACCAGCTGCTCATTCATTCTCTTCCATTCAGTCTCTCCTGCCTTCACCATCTCAATGATGTAGCCCATGATCTCCATGCCACCGTCATCTGCAGGCTTGGTCCATTCCAGGCTAATGGAGGTGTTGGTGGAGTCTGACACACAGATCACAGATGGCGCACAAGGAATATCCTTTGGCTCGGCAGCTCTGATAGGCACAGAGATGTTGCTTGGAGTTCCAACACCAGCATCATTCACAGCCATCACACGGAACTCATACTCCATGTCCTCTGTCAGATGGAGCACTTTGTGAGCGCATTCAACAATGGGTTTCTTGGTAATCACTTTGTAGAACCGGGTAGTCTTCTTCTCTCGTTTCTCCAGGATGTAATACTGAATGGGGTTTCCACCATCAGATGATGGAGGAGTCCAGGACAGGGTAATGCTCTCTCCTGTCACCTCAGTAGAATCAGGAGTGCCTGGAGCATCAGGAGTAGCTGAGGGAAACAATTTTAATAAATTAGTGTAATGTCTGCATTGACTAAATATAGAAAACATAAAACTTTCCAACTTTCCACTTACTGTATTGCAGCTGAGCAATGATGGGGCTGGACTCCAAAGGTCTGCCAACTCCAAACTTGTTCACAGCAGAGACTCTGAACTGGTACTCATTGGTCTTGATGAGCTTGCTTGCATTGAAAGTGCACTCCTTACATTCATCAGACACCAAGGCCCAGGAGATTTTGGCCGTCTCACGCTTCTCAATGATATAATGTGAAATCTCAGAGCAGCCGTCGTTCTCTGGTGCAGTCCAAGACAGAGTGCATTTGCCCTCTGAGATCTGGCTGAAAACAATGGGTCCCACAGGCTCTCCAGGAGTGTCTGCAACATGAAGGTGTGTGAGAAAGAAGAAAAATAAATACAATGTAAACAACTGCATTACAATATAAGGAAGGAAATAATCAAACTGCGTACCTTGGACTTGAACAAGGATGTTCTCCTTCTTGTTTCCAGATCCATTGATAGCCTCCACAGTGTAGAGGCCGCGGTGTGTGCGATCAGCATCCCTGACAAACAGGGTGCTGGATCCAGCTACGTTGATGATGTCCATCATCTTTTTGGTTATCTCAACACCATCTCTGAACCAGACGACCTTGGGAACAGGGCGTCCAGTGATGGCCACCTTCAGCCTGATGTTGTCTCCTGCCTTGACTGTCAAGCCATCAAAGTACTCTGGGCCAAACTGAATGTTTGGAGGAGCTGGTTTTGAGAAACAACAGAGGGATTAGTTTACAGTGTTTAGCTGAGAGGTATGGTTTCATCAGCTGCATTATTTACCAGTCCTGAGGTTGAATATTACAACTAACATCCTAACATTACTCACCGTTTTCATTCCTTACTGCAATCATGCCAGAGGAGTTGGATGGAGGACTGACAACACCGATAGCATTTCTGGCAATCACTCTGAACTCGTAGCGTTCATTTGTTGCCAACCCTGTAACAGTGTACTGGCAGTCATGTACATCAGTCAAGTTGGCCTTGAACCAGCGGCCATGCCCTTGGCGTTTCTCAACGTTGTAGCCAACAATCTTGCTACCACCGTCGCGTTTAGGTGCATCCCATTTCAGTGCCACTGAGTCACTAGTCACATCAGTGTAGTCGGGCTGGCCAGGAGGATCTGAAATAGATGAGATACATCTTTTAACTTGGTTTCATTCTAACTTCATGTTATTCATGTTTCAGAGCAGAAAAGATTTTGTGATGTAATCGTCTGAATCAGCACTCACCAACAGGACTGACAGCCATGGTTGGCTTGCTCTCGTCACTCATTCGACTGAAGCCAGCATCGTTCTGGGCATAGACTCTGAAGGAGTACTCAAGGCCTTCAATGAGCTCCAAGATTCTGAAGTCTGTTTCTTTGATCAACATTGTGTTCACCTTTTGCCACATGATGCTGTTCTTTTCCTTCTTCTCCACATGGAAGCCCTGGATGGGGGTGCCACCATCATAGATGGGCTGCTCCCACTGGATGCTCATTCCATCGTTGGTGACATTGTACACAACAGGCTTGCCTGGTGGGCCAGGAGGCCTGAACTGGTGCTTGGCAATGATCATCTGTGAGACCAGAGGCTCGCTGACACCATATCTGTTCTCAGCACACACTCTGAACTGGTACTGGACACCCTTAATCAGATTGGGGATCCTGAACTGAGTACCCTGTACGCTGGAGCAGGCCATCTTCCAGTCAGACTGGGAGGTGTCACGCTTCTCCACAGAGTAGCAAGTGATGTCTCCACCTCCGTCATCATTGGGTTCATCCCAGGAGATCATGATGCTCTCAGCTCTCACTTCATCCAGGCGAATAGGTCCAACAGGCTTTGATGGTGGTCCGAGTGTAATGACATGGATGTGGAAGGATCTCCTGTTGACCTTGTTGTCAAGGGTAAGGGTGTATTTACCCTCATTTTCCTTATTCACGTTCTTAATCATCAGAGTGGCTTTGTTTTCTGTCTTCTTGAAGCGCACTTGGTCACTCTCCTTCAGAGGTAGGTTGTCCTTCAGCCACAGAATAGCAGGTCTGGGTTTACCTTTGTATGGCAGCTCGATGTGCACATTGTGACCCAGGCGAACACTTACTCTGCCATCTGGGTACTCTGCCAGGCTTGCCTCAGGTGTTATAATGTAGTCAATAACCTTGATAGGTCCAATCTCAACAAAGTCACCCTGCCCCTTCTCATTCCTGGCGGCAACTCTGAAGAACATGTTTGAGTGCTCCTTAAGTTTCTTGACCTCAAACTCACACTGTTTGCTGGTTCCTCCCAATGACCATTCCTCATTACTGAGTTTCTTCTCGATGACGTAGTCAGAGATGATGCTACCACCATCATAATCGGGCTTCAGCCACTGCAGAGTGACAGAAGTCTTGGATGAATCCTTCATAGAGACCTCTTTGACTGGTCCTGGAGTCTCTGTAGCCTTCACAGGCTCAAGAGTTTCACATGGATCACCAACACCGTTCTCATTCTCTGCCAACACACGGAAGAAGAAGGATGTCTTCTCAGAGAGCTCTTCAATGGTGTATGTCAGGTCTGTGCATTTGTTTGTCACTGCAGAGTAGGATCTCTTGGAGGAGTCCCTCTTCTCAACAATGTAGTTTGTGATCTCAGCACCACCATCGAGGAGTGGAGGCTCCCAGCAGAGAGTGACCTTTCCACGGGTCACGTCCTTCATGACCAGATTCCTGCACTGAGCTGGAGTATCCTGGACTTTCACAGACAGAGTCAGTGTCTTTGGCTCTCCCACACCATTCTCTATCTTTACTGTGTACTTTCCAGTGTCAAGCCTGGTCACCTCACGAATGACAAGGACTGAGCTAGTGTCTGAGTGGTGGAATTCATATTTGGGGTCGCGATCGATGCATTCTTCTCCCTTGCTCCAGGAAGCGGTGGGAGCAGGTCTGCCCTTCAGAGGAACAGACAGCTCCACATCCTTACCAGCCTTCACAATATAGTGAGTCCTCATGGCCACATCTGAGTCAATCTGAGCCTCCTCTGTGAAAATCAAGAAGAATATTCAAGGTTACACAGTGACTACTGTATGTGAGCAATGTTAGAACAATACAAGACGTGATGTAAGCTGAACACACTGAACACATTTACAATCTCAGTAATTAACTTACCCAGGATATCCTTGGCTTGCACAGGCTCAGTCATCTCCAAAGGATCTCCACGGCCAGCACAGTTGACTGCAGAGACTCTGAAGAAGTAATTGACATCTGGTTTCAAGTCGTGGACTGTGTACTCTGTTGTCTTGGCCTCTCCCTTGGTGGTAATCATAGACCATTCTTTCTCTCCCTCAACAAGCTTCTCCACCATGTAGCTGGTGACTTCGCTGCCTCCATCCCATTCTGGCTTGGACCAGCCCAAAGTGATGGAAGTCTTGGTAGAGTCCACCACCTTCAGCTTGCGTGGCTCATATGGTGGATCTGTAAGTACAATGTATTTGTTAGGTGTGTGTGTAGATTTATCTTTTGTTGTAAACTTGTGAATGTTAGACCACTTACCAACTGGGTCAGCAGCCTTGTAGTAGTCTGATGCATCAGAGAACGGTCCCTCTCCAGCCTTGTTAATGGCACAGACACGATATTGGTACTCATTTCCTTCTGTCAGATGGTAGACCGTCTGTTTGATGTCAGTGACAGGGTCTTTGTAAACTCTGATCCAGCGTGAGCTCTTCTTGTCACGTCTCTCCAGGTAATAGCCCGTCACGGTGCTACCTCCGTCTACACCTGGTTTGTTCCATTCTACCACCATGGTGGTCTTGGTGATGATGTTCACCTCAGGAGTATGAGGCTGCCCAGGAGTTACTAGAGAAATTTATAGTAAACATGTTAAAAAAAATGCAAATGAGAACTTTCATAACAATTTTTGATAAATTTAGATTGTCATGATCCAAATAATTTTCACAGCACTTTACAGTCCCAGACGTACCAAAGGCATTCTTGGCGACGACAGGCTCAGACTCCAGTGCCTCTCCAACTCCGTACTTATTAACACCCATGACGCGGAACACATACTCATTTCCACGCAACAGCTTGCCAACACTGATATGTGTCTGCTCGTGATGGTCAGAAACTGTGGACCAGACCACTCGGCTGGTTTCACGCCTCTCAACAATGTAGTGGGTCACCTTGTTACCTCCCTGATCAGACTCGGGCACAGGCTCCCAGCTAAAGACAATCCTGTCTGCTGAGATAGCGTTGAAGTTGATCAAACCGGCTGGAGGTCCAGGTTTATCTGAAAAGAGGTTAAAAAAAGGAAGAGCATTAACTACAGGTGTCTTAATTCAAACTGATTAAGATTTCATAATTCTGGAAATATGAAGTGGTGAAGCAAGAATTTTTAAATACCGAGGATTTCAATCCTGATAGTAGCAGAAGCTGAGCCCAGAACATTCTTGATCTTGATCTCATATGAGCCTGTGTGAAGGCGTGCTGCATCCTTGATCAGAACAGCAGAAGACTCAGTTGTGCTTTCAACAGATATTAGAGAGGTTGCTACCAGCTCCTTTCCATCCTTGAGCCACTCAATGGTTGGCAGAGGCTTGGCGATAATTCCAACTCTAAGCTTAACTGAAGCTCCGGCCTTGTACTGAACAACATCCAGATACTCTGGAGGAAGGTCAATGGCTGGTGCACCTGTGGGACACGAGATAGCAATATAAGTAATGCATTAATAAATCCAATAAAAGTACCGTAATTTTCAGACTATAAGCCGCTACTTTTTTCACACGCTTTGAACCCTGTGGCCTATACAACGGTGCGGCTAATTTATAGACGTGTTGGTGCTGTGTTGATGCCGTGTTGGTGCTGTGTTTTATTTTCTAACCATGCAGGCATGTTCATCCCGTGTTGATGCTGTGTTGGTGCTGTGTTGATGCCGTGTTGATGGCGTGTTGGTGCCGTACTGCCGATTTTCAGGCACAGTTTGAAAAAAAGCGTGTCTTAAATTAAAACAAACAAAAAAATCTTCCGTGTACCGTCTTTCTGTGTAAATATCTCATGTTACAACATGAAAACCTGCAGGTTATATTGAAGTGCGGCCTATATATGTACAAAAATTATTTTCTTTTCAAATTTAGCTGGTGCAGCTTATATTCAGGTGCGCTCAATAGTCCGAAAATTACGGTAAACAAAACATGAAACCATAGACACAAATCAAAAACTCACCACAAGCGTCGACACAAGTGACTGGGCCAGCAATGAGAGATGGGTTGCTGACAGACCCAACAGCATTCTTGGCATAGACTCTGAACTCATAAGACTCATCCTGGTTTAATCCAGATACAGTGAAGCCCATCTCAATGATGTTTGTAAAGTTGGCCTTCACCCATCTGCCACTGGCGGGTTCCCTTCTCTCCACACTGTAGCCAGTAATCTTGCTGCCACCATCGTATGGAGGCCTCTGCCAGGCGAGGCTGACTGAGTTCTTGGTGACTTCGGTGATGTGGACGTTTGCTGGAGGCTCTGTAATGTTAACGTGAGAATGTGCAATTTCAATTAAATCTATTGTCTATAATATTTAAGGCACTCAGTTTGGAGATAATTAGATATACTTACCGCAGGCATCAATGGCAATCACCTCTTCAGAGGTCTTGCTCAACTTTCCAATGCCAGCAGCATTTTCAGCAGCCACCTTGAATTCATAGATGAGGCCAGGGCAAATGTTTGTGACACGCCACTGATTTCCTGAGATTGCTGTCTTATTGACCTTCTGCCAGAGGATGCTACTCCTCTCCTTCATCTGGAGATGGTATCCAATCACGGAGTTTCCACCATCATTGACAGGCTCATTCCAACAAACCGTCAGGCTCTCTCTGGATACAAAGCCGAGCCATGGTGTGGATGGAGGTCCGGGGATGGCTGTAATGGACAGCATTCATGTTAGTTTTCACAACCTTTTCATGACTTAGACACATGTATTCTTGCCAACTTGTATCCAAATGTATTGACTTACTGTATGGAAGCTTTATCATGACTGGCTTGCTGTCAATGTGGTCACTGACACCATAGCGATTCTCAGCCTTGATTCTGAACTGATACTCCTCTCCCTTAGTCAGCTTAGTCACCTTGATCAAGCTTCTGGCAATGCTTGTTGACACCTCTGCCCAGGTAGGAGTGCTAGTTTCACGTTTTAGAACAATGTAGTTGTTAACAGGACTACCACCATCGTACTCTGGAGGAGCCCATTTCAGACATACTGTGGTCTCTCCAACCTCTCCAATCTCGACTGGACCAATAGGAGGTCCGGGTCTGTCCAGCACAACAAAGTTAAGGAAGATCTTGGTTGTACCTCCCACATTTGAGGCGGTAACTTCATACTTGCCAGCATCACTTGCAATGCTCTCATTGAGGGTGATGATTAAACTGTCTGGAGTTACTTCTGTTAGCAGCCTCTTGGATCCCTTGATGACAACATTGTTCTTGGACATTGTCACCTTTGGCAAAGGTCTGCCTGTGAGAGGGATCTCAAAGGTTAAGTTGGATCCTGCTCTCACATAAACTGTGTTCTTGGGATAGTTCTTCAGGTCAAACTCCGGAGCCTCTGTTGAAAAAAAAAGGACAGGAAGGGGATTAGGAATGTCACAGTCAAACCAATAACCCATCAAACAGAATGTTCACAAACAAACATGGCTTTTTAAAAAAAAAGTATGTATATAATATTTTAAATTCCTTTGACTGAACTAATATCAATATATATAATGTAGTAGTAAAGCTAGAAAAAATACCCCGTATTTCTTTGACAATAACAGGTACAATCATCTCCTTTGGTTCACTGAGTCCAGCATGGTTCTCAGCACTGACTCTGAAGAAGTACTCGGCACCCTCCCTCAGGCTCTTGATGGTGTGGGTCATAGTCCTCACTGTCGTACACTTCACCCACTTGTTCTGTCCTTTCTCCATGGCATCAATAAGGTAACCAGTAACTCTGCTACCACCATCGTATTCTGGTCTTGTCCAGGCAATTGTAATGCTGTCCTTGGTAACATTTGTAACCCCAAGTTTCATGGGTGGACTTGGAACCTCTGTAATAGACAGTGAGACATTTTGTTAGGCACATTTTCTTAATATGATAACAGCTGTATAAAATCAATCATTTAAAAAGAGTCAGTCAGAGTTCATATGTTACCTGTAATCTTTGTTCCAGACTTGGCTTCTTGAGGTACACCCACTCCATACTCATTTTCTCCAATAACTCTGAAGTAATAAGTGGCTCCCTCCTGCAGGTCTTCCACCTTGTAAGTCATTGCATGGCAGTTGCTGGTCACAGACACCCAGGCCTTCTTACTGGCTTCACGTTTTTCAACATGGTAGGCCTTCACTGCATCACCACCATCATTCTCCGGAGCTTCCCAAGTGAGGGTTGCAGAATCCCTGGTCACTGCTGAAACTTTAACATTGACAGGGGGCCCGGGAGAATCAAGCACCTTGACAACCATGGGCAGCGTTGCTTTTCCTAATGGTGATTCAATTGTAACACAGTACTCTCCAGAGTCGTTTCTAGTGGACTTCTCAATGGTCAGTGAAGTGCTGGATACTGTTGATTCAATGGTTCCTCTGACCTTTAGATCAACACCCTCCTTGGCCCATGCCACTGATGGCACGGGTTTGCCCTTGAATGGAACATTGAGAGTAAATGCTGAGCTATGCTTAACAATGAGTACTTTACGCATCTCAATGTCAACATCAAACGATGGCTCTGCAGTTCTGTCCATTGCTGCAGCTCCATCTGAATATGGGCTACGTGCACTGCTGCCAACTTTGTTTATTGCTTTGACACAGAATTCATATTGTGCATCTGTCTTTAGCCCAGTGATTGTGAACTCTAAGCTCTTGGTAAGAGGGATAGCCTCAACCCATCTTGCTAGTTCTTCAGGTGATTCAGGTACCTCCTCTTCCTCCTCCTCATATTCTTCCTCATCTTCCTCAACCTCTGGCTTTGGTTTGTGGATGTAGTCTCTGTATTCTACACTGTATCCAAGGATGGGAGCGCCACCATCATCTGTTGGTGGTTTCCAGACAATGGACACAGTGTCCTTGGTTGAACTGACAATCTTTGGCTTGGTTGGGCGAGAAGGAACAACCAGAGGATCCACTGCTCTGAATGATGGAGAGTGTTCACTTGGAGGACTCAGACCAGCTGCGTTTTCAGCATAGACTCTGAAGTCATACTCACAGCCCTTGCGCAGTTTGGTTGCTACTGCAGTACATTCAACAACTGGATCTCTGTTCACACGGATCCAGCGCATACCTGTCTTCTCACGGCGCTCAATCACATATCCAGTGATGGCGCTGCCTCCATCACTGACTGGTTTGCACCAGGTAAGAGTCATTGAATCTCCAGTTATGGCAGTAACATCAACACTAGCTGGAGCAGTGGGAACAGTGTATGGATCTGTAATCTTTATAGCATCACTCTCCAAAGACTCACCAAGTCCATATTTGTTGACAGCCAAAACCCTGAAGATATATTCATTGCCCTTGAGCAACCC
Organism: Argyrosomus regius; assembly: GCA_946959425.1. NCBI lineage: Eukaryota > Metazoa > Chordata > Actinopteri > Sciaenidae > Argyrosomus > Argyrosomus regius. The sequence continues at coordinate 303,329 of CAMPSB010000220.1, forward strand.
TGTGACTTTAAAGTATGTTTTTGTGACATCTCCCTTCACCATGGTCCATGCCAAGCGGCTGGTCTCACGCTTCTCAACAACATAATGTGTGATATCAGCACCACCCTTCTCCTGAGGAGGACCCCATGAGAGAATGCACTCCTCAGCTGTGAGACCTGTGATCTGCAGAGGTCCTGCTGAGGGTCCTGGCTTATCTATGATCACACAGTTTATTGGCATGGTAACTGTTCCAGCAATATTCTGTAGAGTCAGGGCATACTGTCCAGAATCTCTTCTGACACAGTCCTTCACCACAACAGAAGTGCTGGTATCGGTTGAAATAATCTGGATTCTGGCTCTCAGCTCAATTTCTTTGCCATCTTTGGTCCAGGAAACAACAGGGGCAGGACGTCCCGAAAGGTCAGCATCAATCTTCAGAGTTTCTCCTGCTTTCACAAACACTGTCTCTCTGAACTTGACATCCATCATGATGCGTGGTGGATCCACATCATCCTTAACAGTGATGGGGCCAGTGTTGTCAGATGGCTCGCTGAACAATCCAGCTGCATTCTTAGCAATGACACGGAAGTCATACTGGCTGTTCTCTGTAAGGCCAGTCGCATCATAGTGGGTCTCAGGCACATTGGTGAAGTTGCACCTTGTCCAGCGACCTTCAGGAAGGTCTCTACGTTCAATGACATAGCCAGAAACCTTGGCTCCACCATCATACTCTGGTTTATCCCAAGATAAGGAGACAGATGTTCTGGTAACAGCAGTAACCACAGGTGTGCCTGGAGGGTCACATGGATCTCTGGCTGCTACACCTTCACAGGCCTTGCTACATTTACCGATACCGGCAATATTTTCAGCATAGACACGGTACTCATAAATCATGCCCTCCTCAATACCACTGACTTTGTATTCTGTATCCTTGATCATTCCTCTGTTCATCTTTGTCCAAAGAATGCTAGTACGCTCCTTTCTCTCCAGATGGTACCCCAATACAGCACTACCACCATCATTGACTGGCTCATTCCAAGTCACCAACATGAAGGACTTGGTGGCCAACTTCACTATGGGTGTGGAAGGAGGCCCAGGTTGTTTGAAGCTATACTGAGCAGTGATTCCTGGTGAATCCAGAGATGTACTCTTTCCATAACGGTTGACTGAATAGATGCGGAATTGGTACTCTGCTCCATGTGTTAGGCGGCCAGCCTTGAAAGCTGTCCTGGCAACATTACTTGCTATCATCTGCCATTCTTGTGTGTTTGTGTCTCTTTTCTCCACAATATAGTTACTGATGCAGCAGCCACCATCATAATCTGGTGGAGACCAGGATAGTGTGATGCTGTCCGAGGTCACAGCATCCACCTTAATGCCTTTAGGTGGACCTGGTTTATCAAGTACAACAACTCCAATATCAGCTGTGACAGTTCCTGCTGAGTTAGCCAGAGTAATCTCATACTTGCCAACGTGTTCTCTTTTAGCCTCTTTGATGAGAATTTTAGATGAGGTTGCTGTGTTTAGGATGGTCACTGATGATGTTTGCTTCAAAGGAAGGCCATCCTTCTTCCAAGATACAACAGGCTTTGGCCTGCCTCTGACTGGAACTTCAATTGTGAGGTCATCTCCAGCCTTCACACTGTATGTGGTAAACAGTAGGCTGGTAGATGGTTCAACTGCAACATCCTTTGCAACCACAGGCAAGCCAAGATCCTTTGGCTCACTCTTTCCCTTCTCATTGATTGCAAGAACTCTGAATAAATAGGCTTCATTAGGAGTCAGATTAGGAATTGTTGCTTCAGGTACCTTGACTGTGCATGCTGCACCCCATTTATCTCCACTTTTAGGCTTAAATTCTACATTGTAGCACATTACTTTGCTTCCTCCGTCGTGAGCAGGTTTTTCCCATGCCAGTGTCACACTGGTCTTTGTCAAATCTACAAGTGTAACCTTGCTTGGGGGCAGAGGCACCTCAGACACTTTGACTTCTTTGGTTTCAACCATCTGTCCTTGACCATATTCATTAACAGCACAAACTCTGAAGTAGAAGATGCCACCCTCAGGCAGCTCTTCAATCTTGAATGAGTTGGCTATGCAGTTGCTAGTGACAGTAGTGTAGACCTTCCTGACAGACTCTCTCTTCTCTACAATGTAGTTTGTGATTTTAGAACCACCATCAGTGAGTGGAGTATCCCAGGCAAGAGTCACTGAATCCTTCTTGAGCTCCTTTACAGCAAAGTTTTGTGGTGCACTTGGTGTATCCAAAATTCTGACTGCAACAGTTGCAGATTTTGTCCCGCTGCTATTTTCTAGCGTTAGGGAGTATTTGCCACTGTCAAAGCGGTTAACACTGTCAATGACGAGCATGGTGTATGAACTGGTGGTGTCAATTGCAGCACGTTCTGTGAGAGTATCCTCAACTTTCTCCCATTTTACAGCAGGTACAGGCCTTCCTCTGATGGCAACAAACAGACGCAGAGTTCCCCCAGCACGAACAGATACCACCTTTCTGAGATCAGCATCTAACTCGATCTCTGGTGCTTCTGACCTGTCAGAGGTGACCACAGTGCTGTGGACATTAGCAGCCTCTCCCACTCCCTCAGAGTTGATGGCACAGACACGGAACTGGTACTCTCCACCCTCCTTCAGGTCTGTGATAGTGAGTTTAGTGGCTTGAATGCCTGCTGGTGGAGTGCACATGGTCCATTCTTTTTCAACTGGTGCCTCTACTGTTGGTGCTACTTCTGCTTCCTCTTCAGGCACTGGAGTATACTCCCTCATTTCAACAATGTAACCCTTCACATAGGCACCACCATCAAAGTCAGGTTTGCCCCAGGACAGAGACACAGAAGACTTTGTGTAGTCTGTCACCTTAGGATGGTGTGGAGGTCCAGGTGGTGTTGTGGCATCACATGCTCTGTATAATAGGGACAATTCACTGAGGTCTCCCATTCCAGCCTCATTCTCAGCAGCAACACGGTACTCATAGAAATGATCTGTCATCAGACCTGTGACCTTGAAATGAGTGTCAGTCAGCTTTTGTCTGTTGCATTTTGTCCACCTTACACTATCTTTGTCACGTTTTTCAAGGTGGTAGCCTTCAATCTCAATTCCACCAGTCTGTTCTGGAGCAGTCCATGACAGAACCATGGAGTCCTTTGTGATCTGACTTGCTTCAGGGGTTCCAGGAGCACTAGGTGGTTTGTAAGGATTGCGTGCAACAATTGGTTCACTCTCAAGATAGTCACCAACGCCATGTTTGTTGACGGCCCTGACTCTGAAAATGTATTCATTTCCATGAAGCAAATTTGTCAGTTTATAGTACAGACCCTTGATGTTTGGTGCAGCCACTGTCCAGGACAACCTGCTAGTCTCCCTCTTCTCCAAGATGTAGTGAGTTACACTAGCCCCACCATCCAGAGCTGGCTCAGCCCAGGCAAGGATGCACCTGTCAGCCATGACTCCTGTCACCTTCATCGGTCCAGTGGGTGGACCTGGTTTATCAAGGACTTTGACAGTGATAGGAATGGACTTTGTACCACCCAGGTTTTTGAGGGTGAGCTCATAGTTACCACCATCAAGCTTGGTTACATCCTTGATGCTCAAGGCTGTACGCTTTTGTGTAGTTCTCACTTCAATGCGCAGAGCTTTGTCCATTTCCTTGCCCTCTTTCAGCCAGACAGCATCAGGAATTGGTTTTCCATGGATATCTGCATCAAGAAGTAGCTGTTCTCCAGCATTGACAACAATGACATCTTTGTACTTGGGATCCATTGAGGCCCTTGGTGGTTCAACTTCATCAGTAGCAGTAATAGGTCCAGAGTTGTCAGATGGCCCACTGAAGACTCCAGCTGCATTTCTTGCGATAACTCTGAACTCATATTGCTCGTTCTCTGTCAGACCAGTGACAATATACTCAGTCTCAATTATATTAGTGAAGTTAGCTCTCACCCAGCGTTTATCAGCGGAGGCAAGATCTTTCCTTTCCACAATATATCCAGTCACTTTGCTGCCACCATCATATTGAGGCTTGGTCCACTGAATCTTGATCTGGTTCTTAGAAATAGATACAGCTTCAGGAGCACCAGGAGGATCACATGGATCACGAGCAACAAACGACTCAGACACTTTACTGCATCTGCCAATGCCAACAATATTTTCAGCATAGACTCTGAATTCATATCCAATACCCTCCTCAAGATTGCAGATCTTGAACTGAGTATCAGTGATGAGGGTCTTGTTCAGTTTGTTCCACAGGATACTGCTTCTCTCTTTGCTTTCCAGATGGTAACCAATAACAGCACTTCCACCATCAATGACTGGCTCATTCCATTCAATGATCATCATTTCCTTTGTTGCAGATTTGACAAATGGAGTTCCTGGAGGTCCTGGTGCTTTGTAAGGATATTGCACAACAATGGACTTGGAGTCCAGAGACACACCCTTTCCATATCTGTTTTCAGCAATGATTCTGAACTGGTATTCAGCACCAGTCTTCAGCTTGGTGACCTTGAAAGCAGTTCTAGCAAGCTGTGTCGTGACTGCCTGCCATGTTGTGGTTGTCGTGTCTCTCTTTTCCACTATATAGTTCTTCACCTGACATCCACCTAAGTACTGTGGAGGCTCCCAGGAGAGATGGACAAATGTGTTGCTCACTTCAACAACTTTAACTGGACCTGTTGGTGGACCAGGCTTGTCAAGGATAATGACAGACACATCCTCAGTGACTGTGCCAGCAGTATTGGTTGCTGTAATGGAATATTTGCCAAAGTCATCCTTGCATGCCTCAGAAATTTGAATTCCAGTTGTTGTTGGTGTGTTAATCAAATTGACTCTGGATGTCAACTTCAAAGGCTGGCCATCCCTGTTCCATGTGACTTTAGGTTTGGGCCTGCCATGCACAGGAAACTCTAACTTGAGATCTTTTCCAGCTAATACACTGTACGTGTTAAATTGCATCTTAACGCTTGGCTCGATGGTCATGTCACTGGCAACAACAGGTGCAGCAAGTGCCTTTGGCTCACTCTTACCCTTCTCATTATAAGCAATGATACGGAATAGGTATTCTGTTCCAGCTGTGAGGCCTGTGACAGTGCCGTCACATGTCTTTGTATTTGTTGCAACTCCCCACTTATCTGTACCCTTAGGCTGCATCTCAATTAGGTAGCCACCAATTCTGCTGCCTCCATCATGCTCAGGTTTCTCCCAGGCCAGTGAGGCAGTGGTCTTGGTGATGTCAGTGAGGGAGACTTTTCCAACAGGCAGTGGTACCTCTGAGGCCTTGGAAGCTGCCTTTGTTTCAATCGCCTGGCCAATTCCATAGTCATTCTCAGCCATGACTCTGAAGTAGTACATAGCGCCTTCAATCAAGTTCTCAACTTTGAATGTTGTCTTGTTGCATTTTGTGGACACATTTGCATAAGCCTTTCTGGTTGATTCACGTTTGTCAATGACATAGTTCTTGACTTTGGAGCCTCCATCAATGAGTGGGGCATCCCATACAAGAGTCACAGAGTCCTTTTTGACTTCTTTCACCACAAGATTCTGAGGAGCTCCAGGTGTGTCCAGGATTTTAACAGAAACAAACTCAGACACAGTGCCACTGCTGTTTGTCAGGCTCAGGGTGTATTTCCCTGAGTCGCTCCTGTCACACGAGTCAATGGACAGCTGAGTAAAGTTGAGAGCTTTCTCAACCACCACCCTCTCAGTCATGTCTCCCTCTTCCTTAGTCCACTTAATCTCAGGTGTTGGCCTGCCCTTAAATGGAACATGGATTCTAACAGATGCACCAGCTTTCACAATGATGCCCTTCCTTAGCTCAGAGTCAAGGTGGATCTGTGGTGGGTCCACCCTTTCCTCTGGCTTAGCTGTTCCAGAGAGAGTTGCTGGTTCACCAACTCCCAATTTGTTCAGAGCACACACCTGGATCTTGTACTCCTGACCCTCAGTAAGTTTGGTAATTTCATATTTGTTGACACGCAGGCCAGTTGGGGGTGTGACCATTGTCCATTCCTCTGCCTCAGCCTTGCAAACTTCAACAATGTATCCTTGAATGGCGCTGCCACCATCAGACAAAGGCTTACCCCATGACACTGTAATAGAACTCTTTGTGGAGTCAATCACATTCACATATGCTGGGGCACCGGGTTTGTACTTGGGATCACAGGCCTTGTAGTATGAACTTGGAAGACTTGGCTCTCCCACTCCAACTACATTCTCTGCAGCCACTCTGAACTCATATTCATGACCAGTAGTTAGGCCAGTAACTCTGAAGGAGAGGTCAGTGACCTTCTGTCTGTTGCATCTGGTCCATTTGATTCCATTTCTGTCCTTCTTTTCAATGTTGTAATTAGTAATTTCACTGCCGCCATCAGTCTCAGGGGCTGACCAAGTGACCGTCATTCCATCATGGGAAATGTTGGAGACATCCTCAATGTGTGGTGGACCAGGAGGACCATATGGTGTCTTCATGATCACGCCACCAGACTCCAGTGGTTCACTAACACCATAACTGTTAACTGCCATAACACGGAACATATATTCATTGCCTTCCAGCAATTTGGTGACTTTGTAGCATGTGGTGTCACAGGTGTTGGAAACAACAGTCCAAGCTAGACGGCTGGTCTCTCTTCTCTCGATGACATAGTTTGTAATAGGACTACCTCCGTCATGTAGAGGAGCACGCCACACCAGTGTGCATCTATCTTCAGCTACTCCAGTGACATGGAGTGGTCCTTCACATGGGCTGGGCCTGTCCAGAACCACAACCTTGAATGGAACAGTTTCACTGCCAGCCTCATTTGCCAGCTGGAGTGTGTAAACTCCACCATCAATTCTCACAGCATCCTTAATGACAATCATTGCGTGGTGTTCTGTGTTTTTGATCTCTAGTCTGAGTGTATTCTCAATTGGTTTTTCATCCTTGAACCACTTGATTGTAGGCAGTGGCTTGCCACGCACATCGGCATCCAGCTTGAAAGTCTCCCCGGCACTGATGATGATGGCCTTGGTGAATGCAGGGTCAATGGAGAATTTGGGTGCCTCCACCTTATCGCTTGCAGTGATTGGTCCACTGTTGTAGGATGGTTTACTAATGGTGCCAACAGCATTTTTAGCAATGACTCTGAAGTCATACTGTGCATTTTCAGTTAGACCAGTGACAGTGAACTGGGTCTCAATTACATTAGTGAAATTAGCCCTTACCCACCTGCCCTCTGGCAGATCACGCTTCTCCACAGTATAGCCCGTGATATTACTACCACCATCATACTCTGGTTTAGTCCACTGAATGACAATGGTGTCTTTGGTCACACGAATGGCCTCTGGTGTGCCAGGAGGATCACATGGATCACGAGCAACACAGCCCTCTGAGACCTTACTGCACCTGCCAATGCCAACAATATTTTCTGCATAAACCCTGTATTCATACTCAACACCCTCATCCAAGGGGTGGCTCTTGAGACTAGTCTCGTGAATAAGCGTCTTGTTGATCTTGACCCAGAGAATACTATTCCTCTCTTTCCTTTCAAGATGGTAGCCAAGAACAGGGCTGCCTCCATCTGAAACAGGCTCATGCCACTCAACAACCTGGTGGTCTCTAGACAGAGAGGAGATGAAAGGAGTGCCTGGTGGGCCCGGCTCTCTGTATGGGTACTGAGCAACCACAGCAGATGAATCAAGACCATGACTCTTGCCATAGCGGTTCTGAGCAATGATCCTGAACTGGTACTCGGCTCCAGTCTTCAGTCTAGGCACTTTGATGGTGGTTCTGGCACAGTTGATGGTGACGTTTTCCCATGTTGTTGTAGTAGTATCTCTCTTCTGTACAATGTAGTTTGAAATCTGGCTGCCACCATTGTGTTTTGGTGGGTTCCATGAAATAGTGACACTCTGTGTTGTGATTTCATCAAACCTGACAGGGCCGGATGGAGGGCCTGGCTTGTCAAGTACAATGATTTCAACAGTTGCGTCCTTCTTTCCAGCTGAATTGGCAACATTTATGCTGTACATGCCACCATCATCACCTGCTGCCTCCTTAATGCTCAGTGTTGTATGTGTTGGTGTGTTTTGGATGTTAACTCTGGTAGTGAACTTCAAAGGAGCTCCATCTTTACCCCATGAGACTGTTGGGTTAGGACGTCCAAAGATGGGAATGTCAACGTTCAAGTCTTTACCCACATGGACACTGTAGTTGCTGAATGTTGGCCGAACATCTGGTTCAAAGACTAAGTCCTTGGCCATCACTGGACCAGCAAGGACTTTGGGGTCACTCTTTCCCTTATCATTGATTGCTGTAACTCTAAACAGATACTCCTCTCCTGGGTTCAGATTGGAAACCTTAGCCTCCATTGTCTTAAATGTGTTAACACCAGACCATTTATCCTGGCCCTTAAGCTGCATCTCAACCAGGTACTGCATGACTCTGCTACCACCATCATATTCAGGCTTCTCCCAGGCCAAAGAGATGCTTGTTTTAGTTTGGTCTGTAACAGTCAAGCTCTTTGGAGACTGGGGCACCTCTGAGACCTTAAGAGGGTCAAGAGTTGCTGCAGGCAGACCAACGCCATGTGCATTCTCAGCAAGCACTCGGAAGTAGTAACTGCAACCCTCTTGGAGTGACTCAATCTTCCAAGAAAGAGCATGACAGTTTGTTACAACAGCTGCATATGTTTTGCGTGTGCTTTCTCTCTTTTCAACAACGTAGTTCTTGATCTTGGAGCCACCATCCAACAGAGGTGGTTCCCATGCCAGGGTCACTGACTGGTTTGTGATCTCTGCCACTTTCAGATTAACAGGAGCACTAGGTGTGTCAAGAACACGCACAACAACAAATGCAGATTTGGTTCCACTGGCGTTCTCCGCAGTGAGATTGTATTTTCCACTGTCATTCCTGCCCATCTTGTCAATTACAAGGGATGTGTAACTACTGGTCACCTCGACCTGAGCAGTCTCTTTAAGGGGAGCGTCATCTTTGTCCCACTTGATGGTAGGACTGGGCCTTCCTTTGATGGGAACAAACAGTCTAAGGGATGCTCCAGCTTTGATGGTTACGATCTTTCTCAGTTCTGGGTCAATGTCAAGGTCTGGCTCCTCTGCCTTGTCCCGGGCAACCACAGCTCCAGAGACATCAGCATGCTCGCCAACTCCAACTTTGTTCACAGCACATACTCTAAATTTGTAAGCCTGATTTTCCTTCAGGTTTACAACTTCAAACTTGGTCTTTTTGACTCCTGTTGGTGGTGTGCACATTATCCATTCCTCAGCAGGTGCATCTGTGGCAGCTGGGGTTTCAGCAGGGGCCTCAGCTGGCACTGCTGTGGTAGTGCAGCACTCAACAATGTATCCTTGAATCTCACAGCCTCCATCACAGGTGGGTTTGCTCCATGACAAGAATACTGATGATTTTGTTGTGTCAGTAACTCTTGGATTGTGTGGTGGGCCAGGCCTGAAGATGGGATCAAGGGCTTTGTAGAATACAGTTGGGGAGCTTGGCTCGCCAACACCAACGGCATTCTCAGCTACAACTCTGAATTCGTAGATATGGCTTTCCATGAGACCAGCGACCCTGAAAGTCAAGTTAGTGACTATTTGTCTATTGCATCTGATCCATCTTACACCTTCTTTGTCATGTTTCTCAATTATGTAGCCAGTGATAGGACTGCCTCCATCTTCAGAAGGAGCCTCCCAGGTGAGCACCATCGAATCCTTTTTAATATCTGAAACTTCCAAGGCCTTGGGTGTTCCAGGTGGCATATATGGATCTTTAATTATGACAGCAGCAGACTCAATTGCTGGGCCCGCTCCAAAGTGGTTTACAGCATGGACTCTGAAGATGTACTCATTTCCTTCCAGGAGCTTATTAACCTTCAAACAAGTATTTTGAACTTTGGGGTCAACAACAGTCCAGACAAGTCTGCTTGTCTCTCTCCTCTCCACAACATAATGGGAGATCTTGCTGCCACCATCTTGTAGTGGTGCTTTCCATGCAAGGCAGCATCTCTCTTTGGTTATTCCTGTAACAACAAGAGGTCCCTGTGGTTCTCCAGGTTTATCTAGAACAACCACATTGACCTGTACAGCCTTTTCTCCTCCTGGATTTTTCAACAGCAGAGTGTATTGGCCTCCATCAGAAAGTTTTGCTTCCTTGACAGATATAAAGGCTTTGTTGGGTGTGTTCTTAATCTCTCTATGAATTGTGTTTCCAAGTTCCTGTCCTTCCTTCATCCAGTGGATAGAGGGCAGTGGTTTGCCATGAACATCTCCATCAATCTTGAAGTTGTCTCCAGCGTTAACCACAATAGTCTGCGTGTACTCTGGGTCAATGCTGATGCGCGGTGGTTCAATCTCATCCTTGGCAGTGATAGGACCAGTGCTGAAAGAGGGGAGACTGAAAACACCAGCTGCATTTCTGGCAATGACGCGGAACTCATACTGATTGTCTTGCACAAGTCCAGTTGCAACATATTCTGTTTCAATGACGTTAGTGAAGTTAGCCTTCAGCCAACGACCTTCAGGAAGCTCCTTCTTCTCCACAATGTAGCCTGTAACCTTTGCACCACCATCATACTCAGGCTTGGTCCAAACAATGGTCACTGAGTCCTTAGTGATCTTTGTTGCCTCTGGGGTGCCAGGAGGATCACAAGGATCTCTAGCAACACGTCCCTCAGACACTTTACTCACTTTGCCTATTCCAACAATGTTTTCAGCATAAACTCTGTATTCATACTCCATTCCTGGTTCCAGAGCAGTGGTCTTGAAGATTTGGTCAGTAATAAGAGACTTGTTAAGTTTTACCCACAAGATGCTATTTCTCTCTTTGCGTTCAAGATGGTAGCCCAAGATAGCACTTCCACCATCAATCACAGGTTCATTCCAGGCAACCGTCATGCTGTCCTTGCTGCAGGCTGCAATGGATGGCGTTCCTGGAGGTCCTGGGAGTTTGTATGGGTATTGAGCCACAATACACTCTGATAGAAGAGCTGGGCCTTTTCCATATCTGTTTTCTGCTGTAATTCTAAACTGATATTCAGAGCCAGTCTTCAACCTGCCTGCCTTGATTTTGGTCCTTGCAAGGTTAGAAGATACAACCATCCAGTTAGTTGTGGATGTGTCTCTCTTTTCAACCATGTAGTTTTTGATGGTGCACCCACCATCATAATCTGGTCGGTTCCAAGAGATTGTTACACTGTCAGATGTGACCTCCTCCACCTTAACTGGACCACCTGGTTGACCTGGTTTGTCAAGAACAACAATGCCAACATCTGCAGTTGTCCCTCCTGCTGTGTTGCTAAGAGTAATCTGGTACTGTCCAACATCGTCTTTAGTAGCCTCTTTTATGTTGAGATTCAGCATTGTCTCTGTGGAGTCAAAGTTTACTCTGCTGGTTCTCTTCAGAGGCTGACCATCTTTAATCCAGGAGACAGCTGCTTTGGGACGTGCAACATATGGAATGGCCACTGTGAGGTCTTCTCCTGCCAACACACTGAATGTGTTGAACAACATTTTGGCAACGGGTGCAATCACAAGATCTTTTACAATGACAGGCACACCGATTTGACGTGGGTCGCTTGTTCCCTTTTCATTTCTTGCTGCTACGCGGAACATGTATTCTTCACCTGCATTGAGTCCACTAATAGTAGCTTCTGGTTCCTTTACAATCACAGCCTGGGTCCACTTATCACTACCCTTAGGCTGGACCTCAACAACATAACAGCCCACTCTGCTGCCACCATCGTGCTCTGGCTTCTCCCAGCTAAGGGTGACACTGGACTTAGTAACATCTTTAAGAGTGATTTTGCCGGGTGGCTGTGGTTTCTCAGATACTTTGACTGATTCACCAGTCTCAATGGGTAGACCGATGCCATATTCATTCTCAGCCAAAACTCTGAAGTAATAGTTGCATCCTTCCAGGAGTTGGTCAACTGTGAAGGTGGTGTGGTGGCAGTTAGCATTGACTGTGGCATATGCTTTCCTTGTGGACTCACGTTTTTCAACAATATAGTTCTTAACCTTCACTCCTCCATCATTCACTGGTGGCTCCCAGGTCAGAGTCACAGCTTCATTTGTTACAGCAGTAATCTTCAGATTCGTTGGGGCACTTGGTGTATCAAGCACCCTGACTTGGACTGTAGCTGTCTTGGAGCCAGAGTTGTTTTCAACTGTAAGATTATACTTTCCACTGTCAAATCTGTTGACATTTTCAATTACAAGTAACGTGTATGATGATGTGTTGTCAATAGTTGCCCTCTCAACAGGCTCACCATCTCCTTTGGTCCATTTAGCCTGAGGAGTTGGTCTGCCTCTGATAGGCACAAACAGTCTAAGTGAGCAGCAAGCTCTAAGACTGACAACCTTGCGGAGCTCAGCATCCAAATCCAACTCAGGTGGGAGGAGTCTGTCCTCTGCCTTGGGATTGCCAGGTACCGATGCTGCCTCTCCAACGCCTTCACTGTTGACAGCAGAGATGTTAATCTTGTACTCCTGGTTCTCCTTCAGGTTAATGATAGTGAATGAGGTGGCAAGGAGACCCTCTTTGGGTGTCACAATGGTCCATTCCTCCTCTTCTGCCTTTTCAGATGGGATGCAGGTCTCAACAATGTAGCCAGTGATGTCAGAGCCACCATCATATACAGGTTTGTTCCAGGCAACAGTAATTGAGGACTTGGTTGTGTCCAAGATTCTGGGGTTGCATGGAGACCCTGGCTTGTACAGTGCATCAGTGGCCTTGTAGAATGGACTGGTGACACTTGGTGCACTCAGTCCAGCAGCATTCTCAGCAATTACTCTGAATTCATATTCATGTCCAACAACAAGACCTGTTGCCTTGAACTGTAGATCCTTCACCTTCCTCTTGTTGCATTTGACCCAGCGGAGGCCTATTCTGTCTTTCCTTTCAATATTGTAGTTAGTGATGGGAGTTCCACCATCACTCTTTGGTGCTTGCCACATAAGAATCATTGAATCTTTAGTTATAGCTGTTACCTCAGGACCCTCTGGAGGATCTGGAACCACATATGGGTTGTCTGCAATAGTGGGTTCAGAATCGAGAGATTCGCCAACACCATATTTGTTCACTGCCATAACTCGGAAGATGTATTCATTTCCCTTCAGCAGCTTGGTCACCTTGTGTTGTGTAACTTGCAGGTCTGAAACCACATTGGTCCAGACCAGTCTGCTAGACTCACGCTTCTCAACCACATATCCTTCAATCTTGGCACCACCGTCATCTGCAGGTGGAGCCCAGGTGAGTACACAGTTATCAGCTGTGACATTAGACACCTGAAGAGGTCCAACTGGTGGTCCAGGTCTGTCAAGCACTTTAACGTTAAATATGTGCTTAGCAAATCCACCAACGTTAGTGGCAGTCAAAACAAATTCTCCACCATCTGATCTGATAGAGTCCTTGTTGGTCAAAGTGGTTGCCAGTTCTGTGAACTTAACATCCAGCTTCATTGTGTTCTCAACCTCCTTTCCATTCTTGGTCCAAACCATAGATGGAGTTGGTTGACCAGCAATGTCAGCATCAAGTTTGAAGGACTCTCCTGCCTTCAGTAGCACCACATCCTTAAAGATGGCATCAACCATGATGCGTGGCTCGATAATGTCATCTTTGCATATAATTGGATCTGAGGGCTCAGAGGCCAAACTCACTGCACCTGCTGAGTTTCTGGCGATGACACGGAACTCGTATGACATATCTTGAGTCAGTCCACTGACGGTGAATGTCGTCTCAATGATGTTGGTGAAGTTGGCTCTCATCCAGCGACCAGCAGGCAGTTCTCTCTTCTCCACTGTGTAGCCGGTGATTTTGAAACCACCATCGTACTCAGGCTTTGTCCACTGAATAGTGATGACATTCTTGTTGACAAATGTTGGCACAGGTTGACCTGGTGGATCTACAGGGTCCAAGGCCAAGATAGCTTCTGAGGCCTTGCTGGGCTTACCAACTCCAGCCATGTTTTCAGCCATGACACGGAACTCATAGGCAGTTCCATCTTCAAGACCGCTGGATTTAAAGATGTTTCCTTTCACAAGACCTTTGCTGATCATGTGCCACACAATGCCACTTCTTTCTTTCCTCTCAACATGATAACCAATGACTTCATTTCCACCATCAGACACAGGTTCATTCCAGCCAATGGTTATTGAGTCCTTTGTAAATGCAACAACACCAGGAGTACCGGGAGGTCCAGGGACTTTGAATGGATAGGCGGCCACCACTGACTCTGAGGTGATGGATGGTCCAGCACCATATCTGTTCTTAGCCTTTACTCTAAACTGATATTCGGATCCAGTGGTTAAACGAATGGCTTTGAACATGGTACGGATGACAGTAGAAGATAGCTCTGTCCATGTTTGGGAAGTGGTGTCTCTGATCTCAACTACATAGTTGTTGATTGGAACACCTCCGTCATTCTCAGGTGTATCCCATGCAAAGACGCAATAGGTACGAGATATCTCCACTATCTTAATCGGTCCCTTGGGTGGCCCAGGTACATCATGTATTTTGACAATGATGTTGTCTGTCACAGAACCAACAATGTTCTTTCCTGTCATGGTGTATACACCACTGTCGGCTCTGGTGCATTCACTGATGCTGAGGATAACAGTAGCAGCAGTAGTTTCCACATTGCATTTCTGTGTGAGCTTCAGGGCTGCGCCATCCTTTTGCCAAGAGACAGTTGGTCTAGGACGTCCCATAACAGGAATTTCAACCTTGATGTCGTCTCCTGCCTTGGCAATGACAGTCCTCTGACACACACCACGAAGGTCAAACTCAGGCAGGGATGTAGAATCCTTGATAACGATTGGTTTGCTCTCACGTGGAGCGCTTCTACCTGACAGGTTGACAGCCATTACGTGGAAAATGTACTCCTCGTTCTCATTGAGATTTTTCACTGTGAAGTCCATGTTCTTCACTGTTGTTACATGTGCCCACTGATCAGTTCCCTTCTTCTGGGCTTCAAGAACATATCCTGTAATTCTGCTTCCACCATCATGCTTGGGTTTGGTCCAGGCCAGGCTCACAGAGTTTTTGGTGATATCAGTAGGAATAATACTGTCTGGAGGAGTTGGTGCCTGGGATGCCCGGATTGGATCAGCAGTTTCAACCGGCTCACCAATTCCATACTCGTTCTCAGCACACACTCTGAAGTAGTACTCACAGCCTTCACCCAGATCACCAATCCTGACTGAAGTAGTTGGGCATTTTGTGACAGCAGTAGCAAAAGCTTTGCGTGTTGATTCCCTCTTCTCAATGATGTAGTTCGTGATCTTGGCTCCACCATCAATGAGAGGCATCTCCCATTGTAGAGAAATGCTTTCCTTGTCAATCTTGACGGGTTTTAGGTTAAGTGGAGGTCCAGGTGAATCCAAAACTCTCACATGTATAGGGGCAGTCTTCTTTCCAGAAGAGTTTTCGATGGTAAGCTCATATTTGCCTGCATCAATTCTTGAACTCTCAGGAATGATCAGCATTGTAAATGACTCGGTGCTGTCAATGACTGCACGTGGGATAGGACCGCCCTCCTTGGTCCAAGTAACTGTAGGTGTGGGACGTCCCTTGATTGGCACAAAGAGGCGAATGGAGCAGCCAGCCCTGACAACAAGGGTTCTTCTCAGCTCAACATCCAGCTCAAAATCAGGTTCAGCTGCTCTCTCCACAATCTCCACCAGTTCCTGAGTTTCAGCAGGTTCACCTGCCCCCTTGGCATTAACAGCACTAATTCTGAAATGATATTTGGCACCAGTTTCCAGGCAAGGAACAACAAACTCTGTGATCCTGAGAGGAGATGAAGGCGTGTCCTTAACCCAATCTTCTGTTCCTTCTTTCTTGTGCTCAACAACATATCCAGTAACTTCAAGTCCGCCATTATCAAGAGGCTTTCCCCAGTTTACAGTGGCAGTGGTCTTGGTTGTGTCTGTGACTCTTGGATTGACTGGAGGTCCTGGTACATCTGCCAGACATAAAATAAGTGGTTAGCATTTTCTATTACTAAATGTAACACTATGTGAAAATTCATGATTTAATTTAAATATTTAAACATAGGAAATAATGTAATATTTCTTTTTTACTTACATGCAGCAACTATTGTTCTGACAGGCATGGATGGCTCACTTGGCTCTCCAAAACCAGCTTTGTTCTCAGCAAGAACACGGAACTCGTACTCGATGCCCTCTGTGAGACCGGTAACTTCATAGCTGAGCTCAGCAATGGATTTCTTGGATGCCCTAACCCACCTCATACCCTTTTTCTCCTTCTTCTCAACACAGTAACCTATGATGTCACTTCCTCCATCCTCAGCTGGTCTCCTCCAGGTCACAGTGGCTGAGTGTCCATCAACTTTCTCAACCTCTGGTCTAGATGGTGGACCAGGAGGACCTACACGGATAGACAGAAGAAACACATTCATAAACATGCATGCTCTGCAGGATGTAAGACGCACTAAGGAATATCAACTAAATACACATACCGAATCTATCAACCATCTTGACAGCCTCAGAGTGAGATGGCTCACTGGCACCATAGTGGTTAACAGCAGAGACTCTGAAGAAGTACTCATTTCCCTGGATGAGCTTGTTGGCCACATAGTGACAGTCAATGACATTCTCTTCCAGAACAGTCCAGAGCAGGCGGCTGGTCTCTCTCTTCTCCAGGGTGTAATACTTAATAGGAGAGCCTCCGTCCTCAGTAGGAGCTGTCCATGTAAGAGTGACCTTTTCAGAGGAGACACCACTGCATTCAATGGGTCCAGGAGAACCAGGAACATCCAGAACGGTGACCTTCACAGATTCTTCCTTCACACCGAAGGGGTTACTGGCAGTAATGATGTACTCCCCAGTGTCGTTCCTGCTGGCATACTTGAGGGACAGAGTAGAGGAGCTTGCAGTGGTCTCAATATGAACCAGATCAGAGGGTTTGAAATACTTTCCTCCCTTTGACCAGCATGAGGTTGGTGCAGGTTTTCCTAAAATGCTTGTTGCAGTGATGACAATAGTATCACCAGCTCGGACAGTCAGACCCTCCTTAACCTGAGCATCAATGATAATGGTTGGGGCAGCTGTTGGACAAAATAGGACACATTTAATTTATTATTCATTATATGCCACAATAATCATTGTAAGTATATTGAAATGTGAGTGAGACAACATCTTAGTGGTGGTTTTATATCTCACCATATTCATCTCTACAGATAATGGTATCTGTCTGTTCGGAGGGTGGGCTGAGAGCACCGGCGGCATTCTTTGCCCTGATTCTGAACTCGTATTTGCAGCCCTCCTGTAGATCAGTCACAGTGAATGCAGGCTCCACAACATTCACATTGTTGGCCTTCACCCAGATCTTAGAAGGCAGGTCCCTCTTCTCAACAACGTAGCCAGTCAGTCTGTGGCCACCATCGAACTGTGGCTCGGTCCACTGGAGAGTTACGGTGCTTCTGGTGATGCTGATCACATCAGGTTTACCAGGAGCATCTAATGATAGATAGTACAACATAAAAATGTATTGTTTTATCTTTCACAGTATTTTTTATACTTATCATCACTGTCACATTTATTACACTTACCAATGGGATCCAGAGCCACTTGTGGATCGGTGGGAGCGCTTGGTCTGCCAATGCCGGCCAGGTTGATTGCCATAACTCTGAACTCGTACTCCAGACCTTCAGTCAGCCCAGTGACCTTGTGTTCCTTCATCCTCAAGGCGGCCGGGCTTGCCCTCTTCCACAACATACTGTTTCTCTCTTTGAACTCAACATGGTAGCCTGAACGTAGCACCAAACAGGGAAAAACAAAATCCACATTAAGCTCAGATGCCACATGCATGTTCTAGATATTGAGTTAAGTTGAGTTGAGCAAAGAAAAATGTATGTAATATAATATAAGAGGAAACAAAATAGATGTTTGACGGTAGGTATGTCAAGTGTCCAAGCTAATGGCACCTGTGATGGGAGATCCTCCAGTCTTCCTGGGGTCAGACCAGGCCAAATAAGCCGAGTCGTGGCGCATGCTTATGAGCTCAGGTGGAGGAGGAGCATCAGGAACGTCTGTAGAGAAACAGTGATACTGGACAGTGAGGAGAAGTTCAATTTTGAACATTCATCTTTTAAAATATATATAATATATGAGTCACTTACTGAATGGATGTTTAGCAACAATAGGATCAGACTTAAGTCCCTCTCCAACACCGTACTTGTTCTCAGCACAGACTCTGAAGATATACTCTGTGCCCTCATGTAGACCAGTTACCCTCATGGAGTTGGTCTCCACAGTGGAGGACACAGTCACCCACATGTTGGTGACAGAGTCTCTCTTTTCCAGGATGTAGTTTGTGATCTCTGAGCCGCCATCGTCCTTAGGAGCACCCCACTTCAGCGTGGCACCATCTGCCGTGACATCTTTGAACTTAACGGGTCCAACGGGGAGGCCAGGTTTACCCACCACCCTGAAAGGAAAAAGAGGGATTAAAACCTTTAATTGTGATTCAATACAAGGAAAATATTGTCATTCATCTTCATATTGTATTGCATTCTCTAGAACAGTTTGATTCCTACCTGATGAAAATAGTGGACTCCTTGGTTGCAGCGCTGTTCCTCAGTGTTATGGTGTATTTGGAGGCATCACTCCTCTGGCAGTCCCTGATCAGGAGGGTGGTGTTGACTGCAGAGGACTCTGCACACACTCTGCCTGTGTCTGTCAGGTCTTCATCATCTCCCTTCTTCCAGGAGACCTTGGGTGTAGGTTTGCCGATAATCGGGATCTTCAGACGGACGGTGCTACCCTCCTTAGCAATGTAGCACATGTTAGGTAGCTCCCTCAAGTCACAGCTGGGAGGAACTGAAGGGGGGAAGGAATTAATATTTTAAAACTCTACTTTGAACACTTGACATGATTTCTTGAATAGTTCTTTGTTGGTCAATTTTTATAAAAGGTCACTTACTGATCTGGTCCTTAGCAACAAACTTGAGCTCCTTGGCAGAGCTCTCTCCTGTGTCATTCACAGCCTTGACTCTGTAGGTGTACTCTTTGTCCTCCACCAGGTCCTTAGCACTGTACTGCATGTTTTTAGATCTCATCAACTCCTTGTACTTGTCGTCACCATTGAGAACCTCCAGCACATAGCAGATGATGCGGCTTCCACCATCGGTGAGGGGCTTCTTCCAGCTAAGAGTGCAAGAGTCCTTGGTAACCAGCAGGGTCTTGAAATCCATGACAGGCCCAGGCTCCTCTGGAAAAGTGAAAATGAGTGCAGTGAGTAAGATATTTGCAGGAACAAAAAAACAAAAGAAGGTCAGAATCTGTTATCAAACCCACCAGTTGCTCTGACTGAGTCGGCTGTTTCACAACACTCTCCAGCACCAAGCTGGTTAACGGCAGACACTCTGAAGCAGTAGGACCGTCCGGCATCCAGGTCTGGCACATCGAATGATGTCTTGGTGCAGTTGTTGGAGACAATGGACCAGGCCTTCCTCTCAGTGTCACGCTTCCCCACAATGTAGTGGGTGATTTCATAGCCACCATCAATCAGGGGAGCATCCCAGTAGATGGAAGCAGCGTCCTTGGATGTTTCCTTCACCATTAGGTTGACTGGTGGTCCGGGGGTATCTGGAGAGACACAGCAGCACATCAGTCAGTCTCTACAGAGTACAATCATCACAAACAAAATAAGACAAATGGATTTGCTTCCTTCACTCACCAAAAACCTTGACAACGATGGTGTACATCTTCATGCCAGCCAAGCTGTCCAGGCTCAGAATGTATTTGCCGGCATCATATCTGTTGACCTTCTCCACCATCACCATGGTGTCTGTGTTGGTGGATTTAATGACAATGCCATGGCGGTCCTTGATGTTGGTGTTCATCTTTGCCCATGTGACTTTGGGAATAGGACGGCCCTTGAAGGTGGCCTTCAGCCTCATGGTGGCACCAGCGTTCAGCTCCAGAACCTCCTTCAGCTCTGCACTCAGCTCTGCCTCAGGAGGAACTGCATGAACACACAGAGAGCATAATTTCATGAGTGACAGTTTAAATAACTGAAAGATCCAGGCTATATCTTGAATACCTTGTTATGCCTTGTTATGTTCCACTTACACTTACTGTCATCTAATGTAATCACACTTACCAATAATGTCCTTGGCGACATGCTTGCCAGGTACTTCGACTGCCTCGCCAAAGCCAACTTTGTTGACAGCAGTAATGCGGCACTGGTACTCGGACTTGTCGATGAGGTTCTGAATGATGTAGCTGGTCTCCTGGAGGTTCCTGGGGACGTTGCAGCGGATCCAGTCAGTGGTGTCAGTCCTCTTGCATTCCACTAAGTATCCAATGACGGGGCTTCCACCATCATTGGCAGGAGCTGTCCAGGTGAGGCTGATGGTGCTGTGGGTGGTGTCTCTCACACTGGGATTCACAACAGGACCAGGAGGAGCTGGGGAACAAAACATTGACCCAGGTTAGGTTAGATACAGAGTCTTTCATCTCTGTGAGTAACAGTACATTAATTATGAAATATTTTCAGAGGTCATGAAACTCACTGATGGGATTCTGTGCTGTGGTGCCAGCAGAGGGCTCGCTTGGTTTGCCAACCCCTGCCATGTTGACGGCACTGACTCTGAACTCGTACTCGATTCCCTCTGTGAGGCCTGTCACGTCCAGGGTCCTCTCTGTAATGGGCTTCCTGTTCATCTTGGTCCAGTTGATCTCCTTGGTCTCTTTCTTTTCCAGCATGTAGCCCAGGATGGTGGACTTTCCATCATCTGCTGGCTCCTTCCAGCTCACAGTCATACGATCCTTGGTCACATTGGTGATCACTGGGGCCTCGCAAGGTCCAGGCACAGCTGAAAGTGACAGCAAGATTCAGATTTTAGTTTATACATATTAAAAAGTAGTTTAAGTTTGAAATAAGCAACTATCTGTTGACACACTGATAACAAGCTTTACGTATGATGGTAGACGTTCTTCACTACCAGTGATCAATCAATCCAGAGAAAATGATCATCATAACTCACTGAACGGGTTCTTGGCTATGACAGGGGAAGTGGTGAGGGGATCTCCAACTCCCCACGTGTTCTCAGCACGGATTCTGAACTGGTACTCATGACCCTCGATCAGCTTCTCCACATTGAGCTCAAGGAGGTCACCCTTGATCTTGGCCGAGACCTGGGCCCAGTTGGCTCTGCTGGTTTCACGCTTGTCTACGATGTAGTTCTTAATGGGGGCACCACCGTCCTTCAGAGGAGCCTCCCAGGACATCTTGATACTGGTGCCGAACACCTCTACGTATTTAGCACTGGCAGGAGGGCCGGGCACGTCTGAGAAGACACAAAATAGTGGAATATTAGCCAACTGAGCACAGCATTTTGATTGGTGAAGCTGTGTGAATATCATGCAGAGCTGAATATGAATACAGTTTATAGACTGTGAAAACAGACATCCCTAAAAAAAAAAGCACTCACCCAGGACGATGACTTGGATTTCGGCGGCCTTGGAGCCGCTGGCGTTCTCAGCCAAGATCGTGTAGGTTCCTGTGTGCTCCTTGGTGACTGCTGTCATCTCCAGCTGGAAGTGATTCCTCTGCTGGGTGATGACCTGACCTTCACCTGACTTTAGGCTATCATCGCCTCTCTTCCAGGTCACTCTAGGCATGGGTTTACCAAACACCTCAGCCTCCAGGAGAATTGTAGTTCCGGCCTTTACTTTCAAACCCTTCTGCATCCTGGCGTTAAGCTCCACCCTCGGAGGAACTGTGTTTGTAAAGATGAGATAAAGCAGTGTTATGAGTGTTAGTAATACTGTAGTGTTGTTATTCTAGTGACTGATTTATCAGCCTGGTGTCAAAGAGTGTCAATCAAAACCTCTCACCATTCTCGGCACAGACCAGGATAGGATCTGTTGGCTCTGAAGGCTTGCTCAGGTTAACAGCAGTTTTGGCAATGACTCTGAACTGGTACTGAAGGTCTCTCTCCAGGCCAGTCACTGTATACTCTTCCCTTGGGACATTCTGGCTGCTGGTGTTGCAGCGTATCCAGGTGTCTCCCGGCACCCGCATGGCCTCAACATAGTATCCAATGATCTTGCTGCCACCATCGTTTTTGGGACGGGCCCACACCAGAGAGACAGAGTTCTTGGTTATGTCCAGGACCTCGGGTTTACCTGGAGTGTCTGTGACACAAACAGACAAATAAGCAAATGTAAGAAAACACGATTGAATTCATAAAATAAAGCTGTTAGGTAAGTGTTGTTTCCTCTGCAGCAAACTTACCAACAGGCGTTCGGGCAGTGACAAAGTCAGTCTTCTTGCTTGGTTTGCCCTGGCCAGCGCGGTTGATGGCGGACACTCTGAAGGTGTACTCCAGTCCCTCGATGAGGCCGGCACATGGGTACTCGGTGTTGCGAACAACGGTGTCATTGGCCTTCACCCACAGCAGGCTGTTCCTCTCCTTACGCTCTATGTAATAACCTGTGATGGGACTGCCACCATCGCTCTCGGGCTTATCCCAGGCCACGAACATACAGTCCTTGTTGGTCTTGTTGATGCGGCAGTTGAGGGGCTCGCTGGGAACATCTGATGACAAGAAACAAACCAAATTAATATTGTCTGTAATAATAAAATCTACCAATTTTAGCTTACATCTCAAGCTAATCAAGGACTGCACTAGAAACATTAAACTCACCGAAGGGGAACTTGGCCACCATCCTGTCAGACTGAATGGCGTCTGACACGCCAAAGCGGTTCTCAGCACGGATGCGGAACGTATACTCCTTCCCGGGGATGAGCTTCCCAAGTCTGCAACTTGTCTTCAAGCCGGAAGACACAGCTGTCATCCAGTCACCTCGACTCACATCGCATTTTTCCACGACGTAGTTAGTGATGTTGCTGCCTCCGTCCTCCAGAGGTTTGTTCCAGGACAAGGAGCAAGCATCAGCATCAATGTCACTGATCTCCACAGGGCCCTCGGGTGGACCAGGGATGTCTGAAACACAGAATAGTCACGTTTAAACAGAAACAATCTCCACAATGTCAAGTAACTTTGTCTCACACAAAATCTTCAAGGTTCTTTAATTTTCTGACCTCTGATGACAACTTTCAGGGACTGGACCACCTTTGCAGAACTGTTTTCAGCCACCAGGCTGTACTCTCCGCTGTCAGTCCTTGACACATCTTTGATGATCAGGACACACATGTTACCGGACTGGTGCACGGCCAGACGGCTGGATGGGACCACCGCTTTCTCACCACGCATCCACTTGCAGGTTGGGGCAGGTTTTCCAGAAACCAGGGCTTCCACTCTGAGCTTGGCACCGGCTCTGGCGCCGACTGTCTCAGGCATGACAATCTTTGGCTCCACTGCAGGTGAGAACATGAGAATTCATTAGACTGAAGAGATTATCTCGGGTTATCTAAGATAATAAATGGAGGACTGTCCTGTCCTGCTATAGAATAATGGCTAAACTTCTTATTGAGCTCTTATTAATCTGGCTACTACTTACACATCTGTTGCTTGATCTCGATCGGCTGTCGGGTCTCGGTGAACATGCTCATGCCCATAATGTTCTTAGCAGCGACTCTGAACTTGTACTTCTTGCCCTCCTTCAGGCCGCTGATGCTGACTGATAAACCTTTCACAGTAGTGTAGGCGTTCCAGACTTCTTTTTCAGGTTCTGCTTCCTCTTCATCCTCTACCACTGGAGGTGGAGGTGGTGGTGCAGGAGCTTCCCCTCCCTCTGGAACCTGTGGCAAATTAAGGTTTGATTCACTGCATTCTTGTAGAACAATAATAACACAACATAAAAAAAAAAACAGTTTGATCACATGACAAACCTCCACAGGTGCTGGAGGCTCTGGAGGAGGTTTGACCTCGATGTATTCAATCACGTAACCATCGATCTTGGCACCACCGTCCCTTGCTGGTTTCACCCAGCCGACTGTGCAATTGTTCTTGGTGATCTCCAGAACCTCAATCTTCTCACAAGGATCTGGCTTGCCTGGAAAAGGAAATCAGGTGGCATGTGTTCAAATGTTTCAATAGAGTGATGAAAAAGAAAAGAGTGAACTGAGCACAGCAGGCAACTGGAAATGATACGTACTGATAGGATCAGAGGCCAGGTAGGAAGTGGGTGACACTCTGGGAACTCCAGAGCCATACTCATTGACAGCTGTGACTCTGAAGTAGTAGTCAGTGCCTGGCATCAGTCCAGTGACTTTGAAGGGAATCTTATCCTTCTCAACTTGGCCCTTCACAGTTGCCCAAGTCTTGCGGTCAATCTCGCGCTTCTCAACAATGTAGTGGGTGACCTCACTGCCACCATCAACATCTGGAGGACTCCAGGCCAGCATGGCTGATGTTTGTTTGATGTCGGTAGCCTCGAGATTCATCACAGGTCCCGGAGTGTCTGTCAGAGAAAACAGAACATGTTGGAGTTTTCTTCCTTCATGTTTGTGATTAAGTATGTAGTATTAAAAGAAAACCAGGACTCACCCAGAACCTTAACATTGACGAACACAGCCTTCTCCCCCGCAGCACTCTTCAGAGTCAGGCAGTATTTGCCAGAGTCGTCACGGGTGCTATCAGGGATGACCAGGAACGTCATGGTGTCAATGATGTCGACTTTTCCCTTTCTGGCCACA
This sequence comes from Argyrosomus regius, assembly GCA_946959425.1. Lineage (NCBI taxonomy): Eukaryota > Metazoa > Chordata > Actinopteri > Sciaenidae > Argyrosomus > Argyrosomus regius. Next base: position 327,936 of record CAMPSB010000220.1, read on the forward strand.
TTGTCGATGCCCATCCTCCTCCAAGTGACTGTAGGAGGTGGTCTACCTCTGATGGTGGCACACAGTCTGATGGGACAACCAGCTCTCACTGTTAATCCCTGCTTCAGGTTGGCATCCAAATCGATCTCTGGTGCCTCTGTTGGAACAAACAATGCAGGTGTCAGCTTGATGTTACAGGTACAGATTGGTAAGTAATGTTAATTTCTAGTTCCTCCTTTATTTGTCTTGAGGCACTACGATTCATCTAGTTACCATAAAAGCAACTGAAATTCAATAAAGCTCTTACCTAGAATCTCCCTGGGGATGACAGCACCCTCCAGGTCACATGGCAGGCTCATGCCCACCTGGTTCTGAGCTGACACTCTGAATTCATACACAAGCTTCTCATCCAGACTTGTGACTGTGAATTCGCACACGACCAGCTGAGCTGCCACATTGCACCTCTTCCAACCATCATCTCCTTTCTTGGCGCTTCCCTGTGCCCTCATCTCCACCACATAGCCAATGATGGGAGCTCCACCATCTGATACAGGCTTGACCCAGCCGAGGGTAACTGTGGACTTGCTGCTATCCAGGACCTTCAAGTTGGTAGGAGGTGCAGGAGGCTCTGTAAGTAGACATAGGCATGTGTGAAGATGAAGCCGTAGATTTTCTAGTCTATAGTAAGGTACATTTGTTAACAAATAGATATTAAACAGAATAAAAACATTATTACTGGTTACATACCAACTGCATCCTTGGCAGTGATTGCACGGGAAGCCTTGCTTGGGTTGCTGATGCCAATTTCATTGACAGCCTTTACTCTGTACTGGTAGTCATGGAGGGGCAGGAGTCCAGTGACGGTGAGACGAGTTCCAGGGATTGGATCTTTGTTGACAGGAGACCACCTAATGCCGTGCTCTTCAATCTTCTCCAACAGATAACCTGTGATTGGCTTTCCGCCATCTTTCTCTGGCTCTGACCACTCAACAGTCATCTCTTCTTTGGAAATCTTGGTGACCTCTGGTGCCTCAGGAGCATCAGGTACACTGAACTGGGTGCCAGCAACAACGGCCTCACTCTGGACTGCAGGGCCAGGGCCCATCTTATTCTCAGCACGAACTCTGAAGATATACTCATTGCCCTCAATCAGACGAGTAACTTTAGCTTTATTGGTGATGACAGCGTTGGAGTGGACTGACCAGACTCCCCTCTTAGTCTCACATTTCTCAATAATGTAGTTGTAGATATCGCAGCCGCCATCATCCTCTGGGATTTCCCAGGCCAGATTGCACCTGTCGATGGTGATACCAGACACCTTGAGATCCCTGATGGGGCCAGGTCTATCCAGGACATTGACCTTAGCATGAGCAGAGCAGGTTCCTGCGCTGTTGGAGGCAGTAACAACATATTTGCCACTGTCAGTACGCTTGGCACCTGTAAGCAGAAGCTTTGAGAAGTCAGCACCACTTTCAATCTGTAGCCTAGGGCTCTTCTTGATCTCCTCTGTGCTCTCATCTTTGGTCCATTTGACATTAGGCTGGGGTTTTCCCTTCACGGTTGCCTCAATAGGAATTGAGTCTCCTGCCTTGACCACGAGTGTTCCATCCAGTTTCATCTTGATTTCAGGTTCCACAAGCTGTTCCTTAACCAGTACTTCAGGTGTGGTCACCCAGTTACTCTCGCCTCCCTCATTCTTAGTCTGAACTCTGAACTGGTAGATCTGGTTTTCGATGCACCTGTCAGCCATAAAGTAAGTCTCCTTGATGGCACCCTTGTGAAGCCTCTCCCACTCCTCACCCTCCTTTGGTTTCTTCTCAACGTGATAACCCAGGTTACGGCTACCACCGTCATAGTCTGGCTTCTTCCACTTAAGGAAGCAGAAGGTCTTGCCGATCTCAGAAATGTGGAAGTCAATAGGCTCACCAGGCTTCTCAATGGGATCAACTGCCAGCACAGGTGTCTTGCTCTCAGTGGGTGGACCAGCGCCAATCTTGTTCTCCGCACTGACACGGAAGAAGTACTCACAGCCCTCAGTCAGAGGGGCTTTTATCAGGCGCTTGGTGCAGTCATTGGAGACCACCGTCCATCCTCTCTGGCTAGGCTGACGGCACTCAATAATGTACTGAGTGATCTCAGTGCCTCCGTTGTCCTCAGGGTTCTCCCAGGACACCATGCAGGACTTCTTGGTTACGTATGCTACTTTCAGGTTCTGGCAAGCTCCTGGTGTGTCCAGAACATTGACAATAATGGTGGCCTGTGCTTGTCCACTGCTGTTCTTAGCAACAATGGCATATTTACCGTAGTCTGACCTGACTGCATCGTTTATGACAAATTCACACAGAGGGTAGTTGTTGTTAAACTCAGTGCGCTTGTCTCTGGATAAGGCTCTGGCATCTTTGGTCCATGTGATCTCTGGGTCTGGTCTACCCTTCACCCTGGTAATTAAACTTATGATCTGGCCTGCCCTGACTGTCAGAGAGTCACGGCAAGACACATCAACAACAACCTCAGGGGGCACAAGAATGTCCTTTGCTAAGACAGTTTCAGCCAGCTCCCTAGGTTCACTGTCTCCAACCTTGTTGGTGGCTCTGATGCGGAATCTGTACTCCATTCCTTCAAAGAGGCCTGGCACTCTGTAGGCACACATTTTGATGAGATCCTTGTTGATTCTGTCCCACTTGGCGGTTCCTGACTTCTGAGCCTCAACCACATAGCCCAGGATGGGACTGCCTCCATCTCTTGTTGGCTTCGTCCAGCAGATGTCAGCATAGGACTTGCTCCAGTCCTTCAGCTTAAGATTGCCAGGGGATCCGGGTTTGGTGATGGCACGTGTTGCCTTGATAGGGTCAGAGTTGAGAGAAGGCTCACTGATTCCAGCAATGTTCTCAGCGAACACTCTGAACTCATAGCTGTTGCCCTCAAACAGGCCTGAGACTCTGTATCTGAGGTCCAGCACAGGAGTTTTGTTGACACGGATCCACTTTCCTGTCATTTCTCTGCGTTCAACCACGTAGCCACTAATGGGGCTGCCTCCATCATAGTCAGGCAGGGTCCATGACACTGTAACAGCATTCTCTGTTATATCAGAGCACTCTGGTGGGCCTGGTGGACCAGGAGGGTTAAACATGTGCTTGGCAATAGTGGGAGGACTCTCAAGCCCTGCACCAATACCAATCTTGTTCTCTGCACGGACACGGACGATGTACTCACGACCCTTCTCCAGCCTGGGCACCTTTGCCTTGGTGCTTGTGCCGCTGGAGCTAACAACAGACCAGGGCTCCCATGGCTTCTTCACATCCTTCTTTTCTACCACATAGTTGGTGATAGGTGTGCCACCGTCATCCTTGGGCGCCCTCCATTGGATCATCATATAATCAGGGGTGACCTCCAAGATGTTGACAGGTCCAATGGGTGGACCTGGAAGATCCAGTACGGTAACATGCAGGGCAACAGTCTTGCTACCTGCAGGATTGGTCACAGTGAGGCCATACTCTCCAGTGTCTTCTCTCTTGCACTCAGGGATGCTAAGGACGGTGGAAGATCCAGCAGACTCAATGTGATAGCGGCCCTCAGATGCAATCTCCTTTCCATCAGTCATCCATTTAGCAGTAGGATCAGGGATGCCTGTCATCTTAGCTGGAAGGACGATAGTACCTCCAGCTTTGAGAATAAGACCCTCAATGAGCTTCACATCAACTTCAATGGTTGGTGGCACTGAAAGACAAAAAAACAGCAACAATATTAGATGTTTTCAGAGAGCATGAAAAACTTGTTATAGAAGACAAAGTCTATAAGAATCATGTTTCCTACATGTCTTCTCTTGGCAGGTGACAGGGACACTGGTATCAGGACGGCTAATGCCAATGGCGTTTTGGGCCTTGACCCTGAAACGGTAAGTCTTGCCCTCCACAAGACCGGTGACGTGAGCATGGTTGTTGCTGACCGTCTTGAAGGTTACCCAGTCAGTCTGGCCCTCTTCCTGGTGCTCCACGATGAAGCCAGTGATTTCACTTCCGCCAGTGCGGTCGGGCCATTCCCATGCCAGCCACACCTCTGTCTTTTCTGCATCAGTGTGGTGCAGGTTCTTTGGTGGGCCAGGAGGATCTAGAGGGGGGTCCAGGTAAAATCAATTTATTACTTCAAGTACTCACTTTAAGTAAAATTAGACAACATAACATAATTTTGATTTTTACTCACACAGAGGGTCGACAGCTTTGATGGGTGTCTTGGTCGTCACATAGTCGCTCCTGCCAAACTGGTTCTCAGCAGCCACTCTGAACAGGTACTGGATTCCTTCCATTAGGTACATGGCCATCAGACTCAGCTTCTTATTGGCTGCAGAGACGGGCACCCACTGCTCAGCAGCCACGTCCTTCTTCTCCACAACATAGTGGGAGATGACGGCTCCACCGTTGTCTTCTGGAGCCTTCCATTGCAGGTAGGCAGACTCGCTGGTGATCTCGGAAATCGTCAGGTCCCTGGGAGGAGTAGGCTTGTCTGTTGGAAACCAAAGTGTGTTAGAGTGAAATTTACAACAACCAAACCCCTGTACATTAAACATGAATTGTTTTATTCATGACTAACCAAATCACATATTTGTATTTGGATGTTTCACTTACTCAACACAAGCACAGCAACAGTTGCTGATTTCTTTCCAGCAGCATTCTCCGCAGTGATGGTGTAGTTTCCAGAGTCCAGACGCACTGACTTGGGGATGAAGACTTTGCTGCCGGTGGCGGTGACAGCGACAGTGATATGAGAAGGCATGTCACCATCATTCTTTTTCCAGCTGACGGTGGGTGTCGGTACACCCTTAATGGTGGCGCTAAGGGTGATGTCAGTGCCGAGCATGGCCAGGTGGTCACGTGCCATGTTGGCGTCCAGCAGCAGCTCTGGCTCCTCTGTGAATGGACATGGGAAAACATTCACTGAATTTAGTATATCTAGAGAGCATAAAGCATACACTGGCCAAAACTAACAAATAAACTAATAAACACGATTGTTGGAAATGTTTTAACATGGTGTCATATAGTTCATAAAACCTTACCCAGTCTGTCGTGGACTTTGATGGACTGTTTGACAAGGGCTGGGTCAGATTTGCCGGCAGCATTCACAGTGAAGATCCTGAAGTTGTACTCTTGTCCATCGGTCAGGCCTGTCACCACGTAGTGAAGGTCGGGGCACTGCTCAGGAGTCTCATTGGCTGAAATCCACTCCACGGCACCGGGCTTCTGGTACTCAACAAGGTAACCAAAGATTCTGCCTTTTCCATCGTGGCGGGGCATCTTCCACCTCAGGCTGACTGAGTCCTTCGTCTTATCGTAGGCCTCGGGGGTCACTGGAGGACTGGGACGGACTGTGAGGAGAAAATATCAGAGAGGACGGTAAACCATGGAAAACAAGAGAATAATTTGTAAGATAAATGAATGTGAATGTAGAATATAATCTTCAAAGATAATAGAAATACAGCATGACATTGTGTCACACTGACCGATGGGATCTTTAGCAAGGATGGGTTTGGAGGGCACACTGGGATCTCCAGTTCCCAGCTCGTTCTCAGCCATCACCCTGAACTCGTACTCGCAGCCCTCCACCAGGTCCTGAACTCTGTACTGAGTGGCTGGGTACAGCGGGTCTCTGGTGGCTCTGGACCACCTCTTGGCTGAGGGCTCCTTCTTTTCCAGGATGTAGTTGGTGATGGGCTTTCCACCATCGCGAGGCCGGTTCCACAGAACCAGAGCATTGGTGGCATAAACCTCTCTGACCGTTGGCATCTCAGGGGCCTCAGGCACTCCTGCAGAGGGGCCACAGTGGAAAAAAACAGGGTTATCAGGGGTCTTTTTAGGATCAATTCTCAGTGCAGAAAGAAGTTTTATAGAAGGATGTCAATTCAGTTCTTTCATTTTCCTGAAATAAATTGAGGAGAACTGAAACATGAGCAGAACATACTGAACAGATCTTTGGCTCTCATCTCCTCAGACTCCAGAGGGTCGCTGATGCCGTACATGTTCTCAGCAGAGACCCTCATGATGTACTCTCTGCCCTCTGTCAGCTTTGGAATCTGAAAGAAAAAAACGTGAAAACATCTCAGAAATTCCCTCCATTTGTGGGTCAGGTACATATTTTCTGGATTCCTGACATTCTGGTTTTGGATGACAACCCTTTTGGACCCACCTTGCATGTGGTCTTGGTGTTGGCGGATGTAACTGTGGTCCACATGTCTCTGTTGGTGTCTCTCATCTCGATGATGTAATTGGAGACATCAACACCACCGCTGTCCAGAGGAGGTTTCCAGGAGATTACCATGTACTCCCTGTGCACCTCCTCAAAGACCACCGGGCCAACAGGAGGAGTCGGGCGGTCTGCAGGGCAGGACGAGATAAATCTTTGATCAGTGGATCTGCTTCACACAACCAGTATGTAAATGGATGGCAGAACAACTTGTGGTGTCCCATGGGGGGGTCTACTTTTAAACCTCATGTACTCTCAATTAAATCATTCACTTGATTGCTGAATCTTCATCTATATTTCTGTCACTTTTTGCTGATGACATCAGTGTCAGCCTAAATTTCTCCATGTGTTCTGTTTACATACCGACAACTGTGACGTTGCAGACTCCCTTCCTGGATCCGGTACTGTTCTCTACCACCACTATATATTTGCCGCTGTGCTCACGCTCTGCCTTAATAAGGCCGAGCGACATGGTGGTCAGCGTGTTCTTGAACATAATGTGTTTGTCGGCCTTCAGCTCGTCGTCATCACGGTACCATGAGATGGATGGAGAAGGTTTGCCGGTGTAGCGGCCCTGCAGCAGGCAGCTTTCACCCACACGGATGATGATCTTATCACGGAAGTCCAGCTCGATGGTTGGTGGTTCTGTAAGAAGAGAAAATCAAATTCTTTATTTTATATCCCCATTAGCACAATGTGGTCCTGAGTCTTCCAATTTAAAATCAAATCTAAAGCTGTGATTTGATTGTTACGCTTTTATCTACCTTTGTCTTACCCTTTGCTGGTTTGTTTCTTGCAAATAAAAAATAAATTCATTGAATACATTTGAAGTCTGTAAAAGTGTAGTGCAGAAAAAACTAATTAAAACATACAAAACAAAACTGTTCTTGTCAATAATGAGTCCTCACCCAGTTCGTCCTTGCAGGTGATTGGTTTGGTGGAGAATGACGGCTTGCCAGGACCAACCTCGTTGACAGCGATGACCCTGAACTCGTAGGTGTCGCCCTCCCTCAGGCCATCAAAGGTGTACTTCCTCTCCATGAGGTTCTCCTTTGTCAGTCTGGTATACTTGTCTTTGCCAATCATACGTGCCTCCAGGATGTAATTGGTGATCTCAGAACCACCGTCAGACTTGGGCGCCTTCCAGGTGACGCTGATCAAATCCTTGGTGACCTTGGTGACCTCAAGCTCCTCAGGGCGGTCAGGTACACCTGAGGGGACCCAAAATACACAAAGATTAGGGCAACTTTTAAAAGAAAGAGTCCAGACTTCAAAATCCGACTTTAATAAAAACCTAAAACATTTAGAGACCCGTGGTCACCATGTTTGATGAAGTCAACTCACTCATTGGTTCTTTGATGATAACCTCTGCTGCGGTCTCAACAAAAGGTCCAATGCCGATGGCATTCACTGCGGCTACTCTGAAGAAGTAGGACTTTCCAGTAGTGAGTCCCTGAGCCACAGCGTTCTGCCTGCTGGCGGTGAAGGACACAGAGGTCCAGGCCTTACGCTCAGCCTCACGCTTCTCAATAATGTAGTTGCTGATGGGAGAACCACCGTCATTCTCAGGGAAGTACCAGTTGAGCTTGCAGGAGTCGATGCTCAGGTTCTCGGCGGTGAAGGGGATGCCAACGGGCCCAGGAACATCTGGGGAAGGACACATCCGGATTTTAGTTAAAAACATAAAAATACTGAAGAGTCTAAAGATGCTGTCTCATTTGGGCATGAAAATGTATTTTACCCAGAACTTCCACAGTGATTGTCTTCTTCTTCTCTCCTCCAGCATTCTTGGCAGTCAGTGTGTAGACGCCGAGGTGCCTCCTGATGCAGGGTTTAATGACCAGTGATGAACTGATGGCTGTGGTCTCTACTTTAGCCTCAGGAGGCAGTGCAGCTCCATCTCTGCCCCAGGTGATCTCTGGGGCTGGCTGGCCCGACACGTAGGCGATGATACGAATCACACCACCAGCATGGACCACCATCCTCTCCTTTACTGAAGCATCCAGGTCGACCTCAGGAGCAACTGGGGGGGAAGAAAGTCAACGTCAAAGTCTGCTTATTGCAAACAAAAGAACAATGGTTGTAAATGTGTAACCATCTTAGACTCACTGATTCTGTCATTGACCTCCAGCACCTCTGGGACTTCTCCTGGCTCGCCGTTACCAGCAGAGTTGAAGGCAGTCACCCTGAACTTGTACTTACCACCAGTCTTCAGACCAGTGATTACAAACCGGGTGCCACGGATTTCAGTCTCCTTGGCCTGAAAAACACAAATACAGAGTTTCTAAGGAGGCTCTTAAGCATACATCTCAAATGAAGTCCTCTACCTAGATTGGTGATGAAATAAAATAGTGATGGTTGACTTCCTCTCACCTTGACCCAGGCCTCTGTGCCTTCCTCCTTGTACTCCACCCAGTAGCCGATGATCTTGGAGCCTCCATCCTTCAGAGGAGGGATCCATTCCAGGTCCACTGTAGACTTTGTCCAGTCAGAAACCTTCGGGGTTGGAGGAGAGGGTGGAGCTAAAGGACGGGAGAGACTGGTGGTTAACATCTTGCTCTATGGATTTAAATCCATAATTTGGTTGATTTCAGTGGAGAACTTACAGATGGGGTCTCTGGCAAAAATGGGGTCTGTGGGAGGGCTTGCAAGTCCAGGTCCAGCGGCATTGATGGCGGAGACTCTGAACAGGTACTGAGAGCCCTCGATGAGTCCGCTCACTACGAAAGACTCGCCCATGCCCATGGGACGGATGGGGTCACGGGTGACACGTGTCCAGCGTTTACCTGTTGTCTCCTTACGTTCTAGCCAGTAGCCGGTGATTGGGCTGCCACCATCATCTTCGGGCTCCTCCCAGTTAAGAGTCATGGAGTCCATGCTGATGTTAGTGACTGTTGGCTTCTCGCACTGCCCGGGGACCTCTGCATTAAGGATTGAAGGTTATTCAACATATTTGTCTTGGTAAGCACTACCCTCAATACTGGAACTCAGTATTAATGTGATATTTGTCATTTGACTTACTGAAGAGGTCCCGGGCGACTTCGGGCTCGCTGTCTAGTGGCTCTCCAACTCCATATTTGTTTTGGGCCATGATGCGAAACACATACTCATGTCCCGCCATCAGGTTCTCCACCGTCCAGATACGCTCTTTGGGCTCATTGGTGACGGGCACCCAAGTCTTCCTGTTGGCCACACGCCTCCAGATGACGTAGTTTGTGACCTTGGAGCCACCGTCGTCCTTTGGTGGAAGCCAGGACAGCGTGATCCTCTCGGATCCGATCTCCTCAAACTTAATGGGAGCAGAAGGAGGACCAGGTCGGCCTGAAGAACAAAAACAAAGTTAGACGTCAGACAGAGGTCTTTGGGATGTTAAGAGTTTAGACAGATGTGTTTTTCAGCCCTTGTAGTTTGTCGTCCTGTTATTGTTTGTACCGAGAACGTTGAGCCTCATCTCCTTGGAGGCCTTGCCAAAGCTGTTGGAGGCCACCAGAGTGTATAGGCCAGTGTCGGGACGTTTGCCCTGCTGGATGAGGAGTGTGCAGCTGTCGTCAGACACAATCTTGTTGATGTGCTCATCGTACTGAACCTCCACCTTGTCGTCAGACTTGTGGGGTGGAGCTTTGTACCAGGTGAGTGTGGGGAATGGACAGCCGCGGATCGTGGCCACAATGCTGATGTCTGAGCCCTGCTCAGCCTCCATGAACTCCTTCAGCTCAATAGATGGAGCACCTGAAATGAGATTATGGCAAATATTGTGAAATAGACAATCAAATTTGCAGATTAAATGTATGCTTTCTTTATGATTAGGACAAATTGTGACTTTGAGCTGAGTCCTGGTCTTACAGCTCTGGTCTTGAATGATGATGGGTCCAACTGTGGATGAAGGTCGGCTGGCTCCAGCATCGTTGTACGCCATCACTCTGAACTCGTACTCTTCTCCCTCGGTCAGGTCCTCCACCTTGAATCTGGTGGTGTCCACATCTCTCCTGTTACACCTGAAGGTCACAGAGAAGAAAACATTCAAACAACATCAACAAAACAAAACCTTGAAACTGAAGTTTCCGATCCACCAGACCTGAATGGACTGAATACAATTTGGACCTAGCCTGACTTGGTTTCCAGGTCTCTAGTAGGAACCAAGTGGAACCATGTAGACTTCTCAGATGATGGTTTACCTCCTCCAGGCCTCCTTCTGGCCGCTGGCATCCCAGCAGAGCAGATCAACACTGTAGTGGGTGACAGGTGCACCGCCGTCATTCTTTGGAGCCTTCCAAGTCAAAGTCACAGTTCCCTTCCTCACGTTCGCGATCTTCAACCTCGTTGGAGGATCAGGAGGATCTGCACACAGTTCACCATAATTTTGTCAAATTCATGATATCAGGATGATTATCTGTTTTCCAAGAGAGTCTGAATATTATTTTCTTCTAAACACGATCAATGTGTGGTTTCAAAGTAAGTTCAGTGCCATAAAGCCAAATATATAATTTGATCATTTGAAGTTCAGGTTCAGTATAAGATGTGGTTTTATCAGCAGTTTATTGGAGTTGGATTGTAAAACCTCTTGGATTTGTTTTAAATAAGGGGTTCATGTATATGTGACAGTGTCAGCTACATATATATTTATATATCATTTACAACATTTAAAGAATCCTGTCAAATGCAGATTTTAGTGTTCCCTATGATAAAAATATGAGCGCAGACGTACGGATTGGATCTCTGGCTTTGATTCCTTCGGTGGTCTCTACAAACGGCCCAAACCCAAAGCGGTTCTCAGCCCGGATACGGAAGATGTAGTCCTGGCCATTGATCAGGTCTGGAACCACCAGAGACTGAGCAGCACAGGCTGGGTTCACCTTGAAGAAGAGATCAGACTTTACTAACCCTAACCCTTCTGCTCATACAGTGACATCAGCTGTGAAAGCTGCAGGTCTGCAGTCGTACCTTAGTCCAGGCTTTGCCCTGCACTGTCTTTTCCTCGATGAAGTAGCTCTTCACTCTTTCGCCTCCGTCGCACTCTGGAGGTTTCCATGTGAGTCTGCAGGTTCCCCTCGTCACATCACTGACCTTCAGGTCTCTTGGAGGTCCGGGCAGGTCTGTGGATCCACAAACCAATAAATTAAAGACACCACCAGAGGACCATCAGGGAGCATGTGACAAAATCTTTAAATCTTTACATACCGAGCACGGTGACTCTGACTTTCACCACCTTGTGTCCAGCGGGGCTCTCTGCGTTGATGATGTAACGGCCGCTGTGGTTCAGTTTGCTCTCTGGGATCACGACCACCGAGGTTGTGTCGGTGGAGTGGACCTGAAGACCAGAATGATTTGATATATTTGAAGTTATTTCACAGTTTCTCCACAGCTCTTGATAAGCTCTTGCTTAATGTCAATCACATTTAAAAAATTCGACATTCAACAATCAAAACACAGCCTGAGCGGTCTGACCTCAGAGTCGATGGGCAGCGTGTGGAGTTCGTTCTTCTTCTCGGTCTCGGCAGTTCCATCAAACGTCCAGGTGACTTTAGGAACGGGTCGCCCAGTGATGGTGGCGGGGATTTTGATGGTCGTTCCGGCTCTGCAGTTCAGCAGGTCATGAGCACTCACGTCCAGAGTCACTGTCGGCTCAACTAGAGAACAAACACAAAAATAATATTTATTCATATTCAGGTAAACTTGTTAAACTTTAACTAAAAATCATCAACAGGATGAGTGACTTTCTTCTGAGCAGGTCTGAGATCTGATGTGTGGTACTTACTCAGGATGTCCTGAACCAGGATGTCACCTGTCCTGGCGGGCTCTGAGTTTCCGGCGGCATTCACAGCATAGATCCTGAACTTGCACTTCTTGCCCTCCTTCAGGTCGGGCACGGTGATTTCAGTGGATGGGTGGAGCTTGTCAGCAGGGTTCACCCTCCTCCAGTCAGGAGAGCCTTCCTCATGGACCTCAATGATGTAACCCTTGATGGGGCTGCCACCATCTTTGTCTGGCGGGCTCCAGGTAAGCGTGATGCTGTTCTTGGTCTTGTCTTTAACCTCGGGAGCTCCAGGTGGGCTAGGAGGGTCTAAGAGAGGAGAAGAGAGAGGTTAAGGGTCTTTTAGCATTTTACTCTGTATCATCTCTAAATCTGGACCAACAATGATAAAAAGTCACTCACTGCATGGATCCACAGCAAAGCGGCACTCGGAGGCCTCGCTGGGCGGTCCGACTCCTGCAGCGTTGCAGGCTGCAATCCTGAACTGGTACTCGGTTCCTTCGATGAGCCTGAGCACTGTGTACTGCAGACCCTTCACGGCGGGTTTGGTGACCGGAGCTCGGTTGACACGACCCCAGTACACAGCGCCACGCTCCCTCTTCTCTAGCCAGTATCCCTGGATGGTGGAGCCTCCGTTGTCCAGAGGAGGATCCCAGGTCAGGGTCATGGTGGTTGCTGTGGCTGCAATGATTTTGGGGTTGCGTGGAGGTCCAGGGAGGCCGAATGGATCCCTGAGCTGGACTTTCTCTGAATCACAGCCGTCACTGACACCATACTTGTTTTCAGCTTTGATTCTGAACTGGTAGGTACCGTTCACGTTCAGTTTGTAGACCTGAAGGAGAACAGGGACATTCAGCATGTTCAACATGTATAACTTGGATCTTAGACATGCTGCAAAGGGTCTAGGTCTGGATACTCACCCCGTATCTCCTGTCGATGAGGTTGATGGTCAGAACTTCAAAGTCGGACTTCTTCTTGCTGGCATCTCTGCGCTCCACAATGTAGTTGGTGATTTCGCTACCTCCGTTGTCCTCTGGGGCCTCCCAGGTCAGGTAGCACGAGTCTGCCTTGATGTCTGAGACCACAACGTTTCTCGGAGGAAGAGGGCGGTCTGGAAATGCAGCGTTGGGTTAATGCAATGATCAATATGTAGAGAAATTTTAAAGATTTAAGTTTTATTAGGATCTATGAGACATCAAAAACAATGGAAACTAAACCTGACATGGATGATTACTAATTTGAGATTTTGTTCTTACCGAGGATCTCGACTCGGATGACATGCTGAGCTTTGCCGTAGCAGTTTTCAGCCAGCAGCTTGTAGTTGCCCTTATCCTGCCTGATGGTTTCAGGGATGGCAATCTTAGTCTTGATTGTCGTCCGGTTCACCTGAAGACGAGAAAGCAAAAGATACATTAAGTAATTTATAAAACACAATATCATTAACAAAGGCATAACTCTCAAACTCTCCAACAATGTGCTTCACAAACTTTAAACTTAAAAAAAAAATTGGAAACAGACTGACTTCATCAAGACGGTTGCCCAAGTTGAACATGACTCAAAACAATCCCACAGAAAACTTTGACTTTTCGCAGCACTTTGGTCTTTTTGAGACATTCTCACCTCCTCAGTCTCCATCGTCATCTTCTCTTCATCAGGCTTCTCGATCACGACGTCATCCTTCATCCATTGGAGGGTCGGCAGAGGAAGTCCCTTCACCTCTGCCGGGATGTCAATGGCCGAGCCTTTCTTCACAATAATGGCATTGCTCTTAAAGAACTTCAGGATGGTAATAACTGGAGAAACTGTGGACAAACAAACATTTGTCAATGTTTAGCTCTTTGGCTCAATCGAAACTTTCGATATTGACCAGATTTTAATAGTGACATTTGTACCTTCATCGTCCTGGATCTTGGCGGTGATGGGCTTAGAGCGATCTCCTTCTCCAACCTCATTCACGGCAAAAACACGGAACTGGTACTCCTGATTCTCAGACAGGTTCTCGATGGTCCCGCAACACTCTGTGAAGATCTTGCGGTTTGCTACGTCATACTCAGTGCTGTCGGACCTCATCTTCTCAACATAATAGCCTCTGATGGGACTGCCTCCATCCGTACGAGGTGGCTGCCAAGCCAGGGTGATGGTGCTCTTGCTTCTGTCAGTATAGTGCAGCTTCTCTGGAGCAGATGGAGTACCTGGAGCATTGTGGAGGAGTTCGGTCAACATTTGACAATTGTTTCAACAGGCCACACACTAAGATATACACAATATTTTTTGTCACCTGATATCCAAATTTGGTCAAATTTTGGGATTTACCTTTGGGATCCTCGGCCAGGATGGGTCCAAGGTCGGCTGGAGCTCCATCACCGAATTTGTTTCTGGCAACGACCCTGAAGTCATACTCCTCACCAGCCAGTAGGCCCTGAATGTCGCACTTGCAGGACGCTGTCTCGATGGGCTGGCGGAAAAGTTTCATCTTGGCATCCTTCCTCAGCACCTCGTAGCCGATTACATCACTGCCACCATTGTCCACGGGGTCGGACCAGGTGAGGGTGATGTTCTTCTTGGTCACCATCACCGTCTTCAGGTCAACCACTGGTCCGGGGACGTCTAAGGAAACACAAGCAAGTAAGATGTCAGCTATTGGTACCTGGTTATTTAGTAGTATGTTGGATTTTTTTATAATAAAAGTTTGTATAAATTCATACAAACAAACATCAGAAAACCGAACAGTCCCAGCAAGCTTGTATGAAGGAGATCCACTGGATTTTTACTGTGACACCATCATGTGTATTCATTTAACACTGACCCATAACATCCACTCTGGTCTCTGCGGTCTTGGTGCCGCTGCTGTTGGTGCCGGTGATCTGGTACTTTCCGTGATCCGCCCTCACGGCCGTCTTGATGAACAGAGTGCTGTTCTTGCCCTCTGTCTCAACGATCATCCGCTCCTTGTCAATTTCGGCTTCATCTTTGGCCCATTTGACTTCGGGCTGAGGTCGGCCAGTCACCATGGCAGGAAGCTTAAGTGGCTCACCGGCCTTGATGATGACGCCGTTCCTCACGGAGGAATCAAAGTCCACGGCGGGAGTTTCTAAATGACACAGAGACAAGTCAGAAGTGTGATAAAGTTCTAAAAAACATCTTTTTGCAATGACAATAACGGATAAAATAAGTTGAGGTGAAGCAAGGTCTCATTTTTTCCTGTCTGATAACAAAACTATCTGTACCTTGAGGCTCTGTGACAGTGACCGGTTCAGTCACACCAGGAGCTCCAAGACCTGCGTCATTGACGGCCATGACACGGATGTAATAATCTGCTCCCTCGGTCAGACCGGTCACAGTGTACGTCAGCTCTTTGCACCTGTGCTCTGTGCTGCGAGTCCAGTCCTTCTCTCCAACCAAAACCTACAACCAGAAAATAAGGTCCAGGTCAAAGATGTGACAAAGAAGAGACATCAGTTCATGGAAATGTGTCCGGTTCCTTCTTGTACCTTCTCAACATGGTATCCTGAGATGTCTCCTCCGCCATTGTACAGAGGAGGTTTCCAGGCCACGATGACGAAGTCCTTCCCAGTGTCCACAACCCATGGAGTGGGAGGGCCAGGAGGTACTGCATGAGGGGGGGGGGGCACAGAGACTTATTCATTGACTCAACAGAACAATGGTTGACTTCTCTTGACAACTTTAGTAAAGCTACAAAACTTACGGATGGCATCCATGGCAATGGTGCGGTCGGAGGGCTCGCTGAAGGGCCCAGGCCCAGCCAAGTTTTCGGCACACACTCTGAAGATGTAAGTAAGACCCTCCATCAGGCCGGTGATCTTCACCTCCAGAGAGTTCAGGAGGGCCCGATTGACTCGGGTCCAGTGTTTGCTGTTCACCTCCTTCCTCTCGATCCAGTAGCCCAGGATTGGGCTGCCGTTATCCTTAGGCTCATGCCAGGAGATGTGGGCACTGCTTGCTGTCACCTCGTGGACTCGGGGGGTGTTGGGCGCATCAGGAGGATCTGAAGGAGGACGAGAAAGGGTGAGTATTTATATTTCGGGTTAAAACAATAATTTATTTGTTGATTTATAATCTTAATATTTAGAATAATACATTTTCATTCATTTAACTTTTTATTTTCTGTTCTTTACGTACCAAACTGGTTCTTGGCGACCAGAGGTTCGGAGATACATGCCGGTCCGCAGCCAAACTTGTTCTCGGCGGTGACTCTGAAGATGTACTCCTTCCCTTCAATGAGTTTGGTGATGGGGCAGCTGGTGCCCTTCAGAGTGGAGGTGATAGTGATCCAGCCAACCTCATCGTTCTTGTTGTCCTTCTTCTCCAGGATGTAGTTCAGGATCTCGCTGCCACCATCGTCCTCTGGAGGCTCCCAGTTACAAATGACCGAGGTGTTCCTGATCTCATCAAAGGTGAAGTTGATTGGAGCACCAGGTTTGTCTGCGGCAGAACAGGGTGAGGATTAATGGTTAGATTTTGTATCTTATGTTTCATGTAAATAAGGACACTGAGGAGACCACGTGATCTGCGGGTGCGGTTATAAAAAATAAATTTTTCTGCCTTACCAAGGACATTAACATTGCAGGAGGCGGAGGCAACACCATGAGTGTTCTCCACCTGGATGGTGAAGTTGCCATGGTCAGCTCTGACGGCGTCACGGATCATCACCACAGACTGACCCTTCTTGGTCTGATCCAGACCCAGACGCTCACGAAGTGGAGTCACAAATTCCTCCTCTGGTTCAGGAACCTGAAGGTAACAAAGGAATAAGTTAATTCCTTAAGAAATATTAAGAAATGTTTAAAAACATTCAGGACTCTCTGAGGATACAAACCTTGGCCTTGGTCTTCTTCTTCCTTACAATAGGGACCAAAGTTTTGGCTGGCTCTTTGGTGACGTCCTCGTTGTTCCTCAGCCAGGTGACCTTGGGATACGGGGAACCGGAGATGTAGGCGTCAATTCGGATCTCCTCACCCTTCTTAACACACAGACCAGACTGCACGCGGGCGTGGAGGGTGACCTTTGGTTTGTCTGTAAATCAAAGAGTTATAAAATTTAGGAAATTAAATGTTTAAAGCCAAAAACATTTTCCCTGAGAAAATAAATGACTTTTGAAGTGTTTGTAGTTTTTCATACCGACTGGGTCTGCAGCCTTGATGAGCTGTGTGCTGCGGGATGGCTCACTGACTCCGGCAGCATTCTCAGCTCGGACCCTGAACTGGTACTCCATGTCCTCCTTCAGGCCTGTTACCATGTAGGAGAAACCGGGTACGAGGCTTGGGGTGACCTTCTCATAGCGGTCGCCGTCCTTCTCGATCTTCTCCACAATGTAGCCCTGGATGGGACAGCCACCATCGTTGTCGGGAGCCTTCCATGTGACCGTGATGGACTTGGATGTTGGATCCTGAGCCTCCACCTGGATGGGTGGGTCTGGTTTCTCTGTGGAGTCAACAGTAAATGTCTGAGCTGTCTCTGCGGCCAAGACCATCAGAGTTAACATAATCCTCAAGTAGTACCTTTAATAATCTGCTAACATCAGAATGCTAACATGCTAATAACAAGCTGAAAACAGATGTTTGACATTATTAAGCTGAAAACAAGACTCACGTTTGACTTCCTCTGTGATGACTGGGTTGCGAAGCTCCAGATATTCTCCAGCTCCAACCTTGTTGACAGCCTTCACTCTGAAGTAGTACTCGCAGTTGATGTAGAGGTCTTTGATGGTGTAGGTCAGGACGTTCTCTCCTGACATGACGGGCATGTATGTCTTCTTGGAGGCCTCGCGGCGCTCCAGGGTGTAGCTGACAATCGGGGTGCCACCGTCATCCTCTGGAGCTTCCCAGCTGATCTTGCAGGAGTTCTTGGTGGCGTCGCTGGAGGTGATGTCTTTGCACTGACCAGGGAGTCCTGCAGGGTTCAAGGAAGAAGCAAAAATGTGTCAGACTGCTGTTGTGACTGCTGCTTGTCTTTTTCTAATGAAATACATTCAGAAAGAGATAATAGCGATTCTGGGAAGTACTGTGGTCCCGCAGGTCGAGAAATGATCTAAAATGTGACAACTTCATTGAATGTCATTGGATATGACCAAAGCACAGTTATTCAAAGGACGTCCTACCGATGACTTTGACGTTGACGGTCCCAGTGGCGGTTCCCAGGTTGTTCTCCAGGGTGATGGCATAGGCACCGGCATCGGCCCGTGTGCACTTGAGCAGCTCTAGGTGAGCGTTGTTCATCTCCACTGTCATGGAGAGACGGTCGCCAGCCTTACACTCCACGGTATCTTTCTGCCAAACCATCTTGGGTGTTGGGATCGCCCTGTATGGGATGTTCAGGTGCAGCTTCTCACCCTCGACCACAACCACATCCTGTGCCTCCAAATCTATGGTTGGACCACCTTTGGGCCAGAGAACAGAATTATTATTGAGGGCATCTGTGTTTTGTTTTCACTTGTTTTATATTCTTAAGTTTAAATTCTGTTGATGCTTACAGTCGGGATCTTTGGTGAAGACCTTGTCGGAGATCTCAGAGGGATCGCTAACACCAACAGGGTTGATGGCACGGACCCTGATGACGTACTTTTTCTCTGGTTTGATTCCATCATCAATCTTAAAGTTGAGTTCCTTGATGGGTCTGCTGTTGACCCTGAGCCACTTCAGCTCAGGACGGGCCTCAGCCACCTCCACATGGTAGCCAGTGATTGGGCAGCCGCCATCTTTGGCCGGAGGCTTCCAGGTGACGTTGATGTGCTGCCTGCTGGCGTCTGGGATTTTCACCTCCAGTGGAGGGGATGGGGCGCCTGGAGAAAGAGGAAGATGTCTGAGTTTACATCTGACAGTATTGTATAGATTTTTAGCAGCAGAAAGAAAGAACAAATCTTTCATTCTAAATATTTGATGGACTCTTACTGGTTGGATCTTCAATGGTGAGGATCTCGGTGGGTTCGCTTGGATCTCCAACCCCAGCCTCGTTCTCGGCTCTGACCTGGAACTGCACCTCAGACCCTTCGTCCACATCCGTCACCTTGAACTGAGTCTGTTTGTCTGGAGTCTTGCAGCACTTCAACCAGCGAGTTCCCACCTTCTCTTTCTTCTCAATCACATACCTATGAAGCAAAAAGAAACTCTCATGTTGAATCATTCTTCAGCTGAATTTGACATCAAAAACAATAAAAAACCAACCAGGACTACGTATAGAGAGTTATTTTCCACTCCATTCTCCTGAATCGTAACTTCATGGTCTTCTTACCCCGAATATCTCTAATAACCACAACACTTCCTTTGACATCACCACATTTACAATGTACATTGCCTCATAGCAAAAGTTGTACAGTGGTTGTTTGTAGTCTCACTTGGTAATGGGCCTTCCTCCGTGGCTCTTGGGAGGTTCCCATTTCAGCTCCACATGTCGCTTGGTGACCTCCACCACTGTCAGAGCATAAGGAGGTCCAGGAGTTGCTGCAGGAAACATGACAAACATTAATGCCCAAACCAGACAGCAATAAGACTGAAAGTCTAAAGTTCTGCCAGAATCCACCAGGCCTGGCCCATGATGTTGCAAACTTACTGAAAGTGTCTTTGGCGAGCACAGCATCCTCCAGCTCGCAGAATTCACCCATTCCCACTGCGTTCTCTGCAGCAACACGGAACACATACAGCGATCCTTCGTTAAGAGGAGTAACCGTGTACTTGAGCTCCTTGACAGTGGTGTCGACAGTCTGCCAGGCCTTCCGCCTCACATCCCTCTTCTCAACCACGTAGTTGGTGATGGGCGAGCCTCCGTCGTTGCTGGGAGCCTGCCACTTCAGGCCAGCGTTGATTTTGGTGATGTTGGACACCTCGAGCCACTGAGGAGCAGATGGTGGGTCTGTTGATTGGAAACAGGAGGAAGGTTATTAAAGGCAGGCAGGATGTTTCATTGTGGATTATTTCAGCCTATGAATGTGTTTCTTGAAACTCAAACACAGATATTAATATCTGGACACAGCCCATTGTGCTTCCCACCCTCCTACTACACCAGCGTTGGACTTACAGAGTCTCTCCTTGCAGACCACAGGGTCACTGGGGTCGCTGGGTTCGCTCTCGCCGGCTTTGTTGACAGCCTTGACCCGGAATGAGTACTCCTGCTTCTCTATCAGACCCTGCAGCTGGTGCTCAGTCTGAGGAACGTCCTCTGCGATGCGGATCCATTCCTCACTTCCGGTCTTCTGGAACTCGATGATGTAGCCTTCAATCTTTGCCCCGCCGTCGTGCTCCGGCCTGGTCCATGCCAACAGGGCTGTCGTCTTGCCGATGTCCCTGATGACAGGTTTACCAGGAGCCCATGGAGGATCTGAAGATGAGAGTGGTGTTATTATAATCGTCCAATTACTCTCCACAGTCCATTACTCTTAAGACATACTGATGCACTGTCTGACATGAGACATACCGATGGGATCTTTGATGAGGACTGGATCGGTCTCTGCGCTTGGTTTTCCAGGTCCAGCCAGATTCTCAGCCAGAACACGGAAGCGGTACTTCTTCTTGGTGGTGAGCCCCTTCACCCTGAAGCCACATGAAAGCATGGTTACAAAAATATTTCTAACATCTTTTCTTTATGTATAATTATGTATCCCCCATCATCATTATTCCTATAATTTGATTATTTACCTGAACGTCGTGTCTTTAATTGGAAGTTTGTTGCATCTGATCCACTTGTCGCTCTCTGGATCAAACTTCTCGACCCAGTATCCGGTGATGGGACTGCCGCCGTCCTCATCTGGCTCGATCCAGTTCAGAGTCACGGCATCCTTGGCAATTTCAGAGGGAGTGACTCTGGTTGGAGGACCAGGAGGATCTGAAACAGATGGAAAATCATGTTTATATTGTATGATCAAGTCTTCAAAAGGAATCAGTTTCGGTAGATATAAGTGTAAAAAGACATACCGAAGGAATACTTGGCGATAATTGGCACATGCTCTGCAGGTTCACCGATGCCATACTGGTTCTCAGCACTGACCCTGAAGATGTACTCCTTCAAAGCAGTAAGCTTGCAGGCCTTGAACGTTGTGTGTTTCACTGTGGCTGACAGCTTTACCCACTCCTCTTTGTCTGTCTGTCGACTCTCCACAATGTAGTTGGTGATGGCTGAGCCACCGTCGTCCCGAGGAGGGTTCCATGCCAGGCAGCACGACTCGTTGGTGATCTCGGAGATGTCGAAGGCAGCTGGAGGGCCAGGTTTATCTAAAGAGGAGAAAGTGATTGCAATGAGGAGCAGCCGATTTCATATGAGCTTGACAAACAGAATTTGACAGCATTAGTACCAAGAATGTTGACATCGATAGTGGCGGTGGCGCGTCCACAGGCGTTGACTGCCTCAATGATGTAGGTTGCGGTGTCGCCTCTTGTGGTGTTGGCAATGGACAGCTTGGAGTGTCCCGGCTGGGTGTCAATGGCAATGCGGTCATCTGCCCGCAGAACCAAGTCGGCCTTTGTCCACTTCACCCGTGGATCAGGCTTTCCTTTGACGTCAGCAGGAAGCTCGATCTTCGTACCGGCCCTGGTGGTCAGACCAGCCAGCAGCTTCACATCGAGCTGGATCTCTGGAGGCTCTGTTTGAATTTGAAAGAAAAGTGTGAGAGAAACCAAAACATCATTCAACAACTCCTGCTCCTGATGCAATTACTCATAACTGATACTCCCAGGAGCACTGGCCTACCTCTGGCATCAACGGCCTGGATCTCATCAGTGGCCCGGCATGGTCGGCCGGCTCCCAGTTTGTTTAGAGCTCTGACTCTGTAGGCGTACCACTGACCCTCAATCAGACCAGTCACCTGGAACCTGTGAGCAAAAAACATATATTAATCACAACAGTTGCAAATGGACCTATGTGTCCATGAGCTTTTGTAGACATCATTACAAATCAGTTTCAAGTCTTACTTCAGTTCAGTTATGGGGTCACCACAAGGCTCCCACTTATCGGTACCACGCTGACACTTGTCCACCACGTAGCCTTTGATCGGGGCACCGCCATCGTACTTTGGAGGTTCCCAGGACAGGAAGATGGACTTGCCACTCTTATCGCGCCACTTCAGGTTCTCAGGAGGATCGGGTACAGCTGGGAAAGAGAAACAATGCACGTGAAATTCTGGATATTTGGTTTTTCTGGTGTGTGTCCTCTCGTGTGTGTCCTCCTCACCCTGAGTTAATCAGAATAAAAACTCACTGGCAGGAGAGGAGACACTGACAGGCTCGTCAATGTAAGCTGGCTCTCCGGGTCCACACTTGTTGCAGGCGGTGACACTGAACAGATACTCCTTTCCTTCAATCACGTCTGTTATTGTGTGCTCCAAGTCCAAAACGCCGGTGGCTACCTGAAATAAGTATGAATGAAATGGTGAGCACAAAATCTACGGATCGTCTTTTCAGTTACCTGAACTTTCAGCACTACAAAAGGGAAACACTCAGATGTACCTTGGCCCAGGTCTTACGAGACACTTCTCTCTTCTCGATCTGGTAGTGGGTGACTGGACTTCCTCCATCGTGCTCTGGAACCTCCCACATCATGTGCACATGGTGGCGGGTTACCTCAGCCACCTTGAAGTCCTTAGGAGCACTTGGGCATGCTGTGAAAATCAAAGTACCAACAATAAACCACTACATAGTCATATAAGTCTACCTTTCATTAAACCATAAGCATGAACATATTTTGCTTACCGATGACGTTGACTTCGATCTCTCCAGAGACGGAGGAAACGTCGTTCTCCAGCTGCAGGGTGTAGGTGCCTTTGTCTGGACGGACGCTTGGTGTGACCGTCAGCTCTGTGTACGTGGGCTTTGTCACCATGGAGACACGCTCGTCCACGGTGGTCAGTTCCTTCTCTCCGAAGGTCCACTTGGCAATGGGGGTCGGGTATCCAGTGATGGGGACTCTGATGGTGAGAGGCTGAGGAACAATCACCTCCAGGCCGTTCCTGAAACCACTCAGGTCGAAGGTTGGACCGACTGTGAGGAGGGAAAAATGTTTTCACATTAGATAGAGAGATGTGAGTTATACTGCCACCTAATGGATTGTCTCAGAACTGCAGAGAGACTCCCTGAATTACAGTTAGATTCAGTTTGAGTTCTTCTTGTTTTTATTGTTATTGTTTTTTATTGATCTCGTACCATGAGGATCGTCGGCAAGCAGTGGTCCGATTTTTTCGGCTGGATCGGAGACCCCGGCGGCGTTCTCAGCACAAACTCTGTAGAGGTACTTCTGACCGGGTTTCAGACCAGACACCTAAAGAGAGAACAACAAATAGATTTTAAAATGTTTTCCTAACAAACGGGTAAAAGTAAAATAAAAGACTAAACTCTGCAGGAAGCTTCATACCCGGTAGGAGAGGTCAGGACACAGTCTGGCGTTGCAGCGGAGCCACTTGTCGGTGCCATCGTCACATTTCTCAATGATGTAGCCGGTGATCATGCTGCCACCATTGCTGGTGGGAGTCTCCCAGGTCAGCGTGACGGCGGTCTTGATTTGATCGCTGAAGTTCAGGTTCAGAGGTGGGCTTGGCCTCTCTGCAGCAATCACAAAGATCACAAAGGACCAATGAAGTGTCTGAAGTTTTATACAGGTATGAGAGCAAACAAACATCTGAACTGCTGCTTTTAACTCACCGATGGGATCCATTATCTTGACGGGTTTTGTGGCGGCACTGGGCCTGCCGATGCCGGCCTTGTTCTCTGCTCGGACTCTGAAGATGTACTCCTTGTTCTCCACCACGTCGTTCAGCGCCGCAGAGCGGACACTGGCACCGCAGACCAAGGCTGCTTCCCACTTCACGGAGGTCCTGTCGCGGAGTTCAATCACATAGGCGGTAATCTCAGATCCACCGTCGAACTTGGGAGGCTCCCAGTTGATGGTGGCACCAAACTTGTTCACGGAGGCAACTGCAACGTTCTCTGGAGCATCGGGAACGTCTTGATAGAAGCAAACAAACACATTTAGGGTTTGATTGGATGAAAGTGTGGAGACAGGAGGTGAATGTACGTGATGTATTTGGGGCTTTCTTACCAAACTTGTTCTTGGCCTGAACAGCATCCTCAGTGGCGACAATGGGTCCACTGCCGACTCTGTTTCTGGCACAGACCCTGAACAGGTACATGGAGTCCTTCTGGAGGCCGCTGACACAGTACTCTGGAGTATCAGCACGGTCTGTAGCCAACGTCCAGGTCTTACGCTTCACATCGCGTCTCTCCACTATGTAGGAGATAATCTTGCTTCCACCATCACTCTCAGGTTCCTCCCAGGCCAAACTGACTTCACCATCAGCGGTATCGACCACGCGCAGGTTCTTGACGGGTCCGGGGACGTCTGAAAAAACAACGTATCATTTAAAAACTCTCCTTACTTCCACAGGTAAATCTCTGATTACCCATCACTAATTTACTCCCCAGACTGACCGATCACATCCAGGTTAATGAATGCCTCTCCGGTGCCGTGCTTGTTCTTGATCACCACCTTGTACCTGCCCTGGTCCTCCTTGCTGGGGCTCTTCAGGCGGTACTCAGTCTTGTCGACGGAGGTGTCAATGTTCTGGACAGGCAATGTGGCACCCTCAAAGAACCACTCTGCATCGGCACGAGGGTAGGCGTCATAGGGCACGCTCATGACGAAGGGCTTACCAGCATCCGTTACCAGATTCTGGTCGGTAGTTTTGATCTTTGGAACAGCTGCAAACAAGATAAACGATTCATTAAAAACATTTACGGAGTAACCACAACCCTTTTCTGAACCCAGTTTATCGAGAGCTGTCTCGTCTACGTCAGTAAACTTGTTGATGATGACTCACCTGCCAGCTCCAGCTTGGCTCTGGCGTCTTTGTCTTTGGCCACGATCCTGTACTCTCCCTGATCTCGAGGTCTGATCTCACAGACCTGCAGTCTGTGGATTTTACCCTCGCTGATCATCTGGTATTTATCTCCCTGGACGATGATCATGTTGTTCCTCATCCACTTCACCTCCACTCGGTCTTTGTTGAGCTCCACCTCAAACACGATGTCTGAACCCGGAGGTTCGAACATGTCCTGAGGAGGTCTGATGATTTCCACTGGGGTCTCTGCAGAAAACCAGACATGGTCACACGTATGTCACACGTATGTCACAAGTATATCACACTTGATGATTCAACAGAGACAAAGGCTTGTTTAAAGATCTGTTTACCTTCAACAAAGAGGCGGGCTCTGGTCCTCCTCTCATCCACACCACAGGCATATTCACATTCATCATCAGGTCTGCACACCTTGATGATCAGTCTGCACGTCTTGCCTTCTTTCTCCATGTGATATCTGCAGGACAGGTGTAAACAGAACCTTAAATACTTGATACGTGCTCCCCCTGCTGGTCATAATGAGCATCTCTTCTAATTCCCTGGCATGTTAGCTGCTGCCCTGTGTGCAGTGTTTGATTGTACCTGGGTCCTTCTCTGATCTCCCGTCCATTCCTGTACCACTTCACCACGGCCTTCTCTTTGCTCAGCTTGCAGGTGAACTCGGCGTCCTCAAACTCGGTGATGGTCTGGTCTTTGAGCTGTGCCGTGAAGTCTGTCGGCGCCTCGCTGATGATCAGCTCGGCAGAGCACTTGTCATCACCGACTGTGGCAGTGTACTCGCCTTCGTCGTCCATCACACAGTCCTTGATGGTCAGGGTGTGTTTGAGGCCGTCGACTCTGTAAACGATGCGTTTGCTGAGCGTCACCTCCTGACCGGCCTTCATCCACTTCACCGTCGTCTCGGGCCGGTTCACCTTACAGCTGAAGCTGATGGTCTTCTTCTCCTGAGTCTCGATGTCCTCAATGGGATCCAGGAACTTCAGCTTCTCTTCTGCAGCGTGAGAACAGTCAATAAATCTGATTTCTATTCTTCTGTTTTTATTATATGAGTGACCATTCAATCCAATCACAGTCAGTCATGCAATGCTACGTGTTAGCTCGTCTGTGTTTTGAAGATGTTCAAAGGTTAAAGTGACATATAGTCACATCTTAAAGGTGCAGTGTGTCAGATGTGGGGATTTTATGTTCAGAATAAGGCAAACATGGAATATAATATTCATAACTGTGTTTTCATGCATGTATGATCACCTGAAAATAAGTTACTTAAAAATGAGTCTTTTATCTACAGCGGGAGTGGGTCCTTTTTCATGGAGGCCTCCATATTGAAACGCTGTGTTTCTACAGACTAAACTAAATACTGACTTTAGACAGGGTCCTTAAAATGTTGTTTCTCCTTACACCATCTCTAAGATTAAATCTGATTAATGAATATTACCTGATTACAGGTGTAAATTATTTACCTGCGACTTTAGCGCTGGCACTGCTCTTGGCCTGCTCTGCTCTCTGATTGGTCAGAGTGATGGTGTAGGTGGCCTCGTCTGACTTGTGGGCATCTCTGATCCTCAGAGAGAAGACGTTGTCCCTCTGAGCCATCATGTACTTGCTGCTCTCAAATATAGTCTCCTCGTTCTTCAGCCATTTGGCCTTCGCTCCCTCAACGTTTGTCTCGCAGTTGAACACAATCTCACTTCCTTCCTTCACCTCCGTGTCTTTAATCGGCGTGATGATCCTCAGTTTTTCTGAAATGAAACACTCATTAGGATCAAACCGTCACTCTGAAAGAACGAAAACGTGGAACAGGAGTGAGTCTTACCAATCACATACAGATCGGCCGAGGCTTTAACGCTGCCGATGTGGGCAACGTAGCCTCCCTCATCCTTCAGCTCGCAGTTTTTCACAATAAGAGCTCGTCTCTTTCCTTCACTCACGATGGTGTACTTATCCCCGGCCTGGACCTCCTTGTCACCTCTGAACCACTTCACCTCATACGTCTCTTTGGAGACGGAGCAGGCGAACTCAGCCTTCTCACCCTCCACCACTTCCTGGTTCTGAGGGCGAGCGATGAACTCAGCTGCGAGTTCTGGAAACAGGAAGAAGAAAAGAAAGTTTAATTTCCTGTCAAATCAACAGGAAACGCATCATTGCATTGAAGACAGTTTATTCTCACCGTTGAGTTTGAGCACGGCGGATGTCTTGACGGTGGGACTCAGCCTGCAGTTGTACTCTCCGGCGTCCTCCATCCTCAGGTCCTGGATGATCAGGATCCTCTTGCGTCCGTCCATGATCTGCTCGTAGCGTCCACCCTCTGGCAGCTCCTCATCCCCGCGGTACCATGTGACCTCAGCGCCGGCCTTGGACACCTCACAGATCATCTTCACGCTGTCTGTCTCCATCCCCTCCACGTTGGACAGATTCTTGGTGAACCTGGCTGCCTCCTCTGAGACCAAACACACAAGAATGGATTAACCAAGAGAAGCCCTGAGCCTTGACTGTCAGGTAACCTCTGCTGCCTCGTCAGGACGCAGTCCATAGACATATTTTCTCACCGATGACAGTGAGCATGCCGGACGTCTTGGAGGTCCTGGCGTCACATTCGTACTCAGCCTCATCATCGAACATGGACTTGTGGACGATGAGGATCCTCTGGACTCCCTTAGCGATGATCTCGTACTTCTTTCCTTTCCTGATCTCACCGCCATCCTTGAACCAGCGAACCTGCACAGGAAGACCAGAGTCAGCCGGTGATCGATCACACGTGAGTTTTAAAGTGAAGCTTTGTTCATGTGTCAGCTGGTCTCACCTTGGCAGACTCGCGAGACACTTCACATTCAAACTTAGCGGATTCTTTCTCTTTGACCTCGACGTCCTGAAGAGGCTTCGTGAACTCCACATGAGGAGCTGTGGACGAAGATCACGCTGTTAAAACTCAATTTTAAAGGTTCAATTATAAAAGTTTTATTTTTATTACAGGATGTGATGTTGACTGTGAAATCAAAGTTTGGTTCTTACGTGTAACCTCCAGGAAACAGGAAGTCTTGAACTCTTTGGCGTCACACGTGTACATCTTTGCGTCGTCCGGAGAGCAGTCCTGGATGACGAGCGCTCTCTTGCGTCCGTCGACGATCATGTCATACTTCTTGGTCTTTCTGATTTCCTGTCCTTCTCTGAACCATCGTACTTCTGCGTTCTCTCTGGAAACTTCGCACTCCAGCGTGGCGGTGGCTTCCTCCTCCACCGTCTGGTCCTCCAGAGGCTTTGTGAACTCCACTGGCGGCTCTGAACACAAAAACAAAGTTTGTCAATGACACATCTGCTGAACCTGATGTGATGCGTTCACTGTCTGTGATGCGTCCACTGTCTGTGGTGCGTCCACTGTCTGTGGTGTGTTCACTGTCTGTGATGCGTTCACTGTCTGTGGTGCGTTCACTGTCTGTGAGGCGTTCACTGTCTGTGGTGTGTTCACTGTCTGTGGTGCGTCCACTGTCTGTGGTGTGTCCACTGTCTGTGATGCGTTCACTGTCTGTGGTGTGTTCACTGTCTGTGATGCGTTCACTGTCTGTGGTGCGTTCACTGTCTGTGATGCGTTCACTGTCTGTGGTGCGTTCACTGTCTGTGATGCGTTCACTGTCTGTGGTGTGTTCACTGTCTGTGATGCGTTCACTGTCTGTGTTGTGTTCACTGTCTGTGGTGCATTCACTGTCTGTGGTGCGTTCACTGTCTGTGGTACGTTCACTGTCTGTGGTGTGTTCACTGTCTGTGATGCGTTCACTGTCTGTGATGCGTTCACTGTCTGTGGTGCGTTCACTGTCTGTGATGCGTTCACTGTCTGTGATTCGTTCACTGTCTGTGGTGTGTTCACTGTCTGTGATGCGTTCACTGTCTGTGATGCGTTCACTGTCTGTGGTGCGTTCACTGTCTGTGATGCGTTCACTGTCTGTGATTCGTTCACTGTCTGTGGTATGTTCACTGACCTCTGATGATGAGCTGAGCCTGGGTCTTGAAGTCTTTGGAGGTCAGTTTGACCTCGCCGGCCTCCGACAGCTTCACGTCTCTGATGGTCAGAGTGTGAATACGACCCGCCACCCGAGTCTTCACCTGCAGAGACGAACACGAACGAGACGTCAGAGAACTGTTTAATTTAATTTAATCTGATTTAATTTTATTTAATTTTATTTAGTTTGGCTGATTTTTCTTTTTTACTTTTTAAATTTGATGTAATTTAATTTAACTTAATTTGATTTAATGTGTTTTAATTTAATTTAGTTTAATGATGTAAAATCTCCTTTTAGACAAATCAAACTTGTTGATCACTGATGATGATCAATGAATCATTTAATGGATAAATCAGATAAAACTGTTTTGATCATTAATTAATATTTTAATAAATTTCACAAACTAAATTCTCAGTTGTTTTTTGATTGTTTTTGATATAAATTCACATTTTTCTTTTTGTTTCAGTTTCTTTGAGTAATCAGATTACTTGTTTAGTTTAAATTCCCCAACATGCTAATGCTAGCTGTGTCTCAGTCTATATAAGGTGGTGCAGCCTGTCTACAGATAAACAAGCAGCTGGTCTGATATCAGCTGATATTTTTAACACAGCTGAGAGGCCCGAGCTTCAGTACTGTAAAAAATAACATGTTAAATTTAATCTGCAGATTTAAGCAGCTGATCTTTGATTTTTGATTTTTAAATCGACACAAAAGAAAAAAACTGAAAAATTAAAATCAACAAAAGTCTGAAAAGT
>CAMPSB010000220.1:362500-435000 GCA_946959425.1 Argyrosomus regius
CAGCTCGACCTCGAACCTCGCCTCGTCCTTCTCATACACCTGAACATCGCTCAGCGGCGTCATGAAGTTCAAAGGAAGTTCTGAAAGAAAACACGGAAGAGATTCTTTACTTTGATGCTGTTCTGCAGTAAAGTTGGACTTGCAGATGATTTGGAGCTCAGACACAGTTAAGAAATGCAGATTAAAGTTTAAACAGTTCAGAGGAATTGTTGTTGTCAGTGTATTTTACCTTTGACCTTCAGGTTAGCAGAACACTTGGCGTTGGCGGCGGTGTACGCCACCTCACCAGTCATGGGCACTTTACAGTTGTACAGGATGAGGGTGTGTTTGCCTCCCTCCTCGATGATGTCAACATCCTGTCAAATGTTAATTAGTCATTAATAATAGCTGTGATTGATTAAGAGGGGAGGTCACGTGACAATAAAACGAGTTTAGGCACTCACCTTTGACGGACTGAGGACTTCTCCATTCAGCTTCCACTGGCCGTGGACGTCATCCTCAGAGATCTCCACCTCGAAACGAGCTGTCTCTCCGTCAAAGAGCTCCACGCCGTAAATTGGCCGGACCACCTTGATGTCACGAGCTGCCGGAGACAAAAACAAGATGTGATTTTGATCTGATCCTGATCATTCGACAGTCCGGCTCTGTTTCAAAAAGAAGAAACGTGTACCTTCAATGTTGATGTTGGCCGCCGTCTTGTCCGTCCCACAGTCACATACGTATTTTCCCTTATGGCTCTGCTCCACTTTCTTCAGGACCAGAGACCTGCGAGTGCCCTCCGACCTCATGACCACCATCTTGGAAGCAACAATCTCCTTCTCGCTGTGATACCAAACGACGGGGACGTCTTTGCTCAGTTCGCAGTCCAGAGTCACCTCGTCTTTTTCTGTGGCCGTGTAATCCTGCAGCTTCACCACGAACACGGCGTCGCCCTCTGTAACAGAACCGAGACCACGACCCCATTAGTTTCAGGAAAATCAGGTTTACTTCAGGGTCATGGAGGAACTCCTCCAAGAAAAAAAGGAGTTTGATACTGACGACCAGCAGGTCCAGTATCTTGAAAAATATTATATTAATTAATATTTAAGACTTAAACTTAAACTAATCAAGAATCCTGGTAAATAACTAAAATGCTGCACATGTAATGAATCTGACACACGGTGGAAATCAAAAACTGGAAGAAGAAGGTGTGTTGTTACCTATGACCGTCAGTTTTGCCATGGAGTAAATCCCTTTGGCCTCTGCCTTAATCTGGCAGGTATCATCTAGAGACAACATCCTCATTTCTAGAGTGTGTTTCTTTCCTTCCACGTGTGTGATCACCGTTCGGCTCACGTGGAGTTTCACTTCGTTTCGGTACCAAACCACCGGCACGTTCTCATGCGTCAGCTCGAGCTCAAAGTGAACTGATTTACCTTCTTTCACCGTTTGGTCTTGAAGCTGCTGCACAAATTTGAGCCTCATGCCTGTAATACATCAGTTGAGTGCACACAAACAGGGAGGTTTGATGCCATCAAACACTTTAAAGCCACAAACATCGAATGACAACAGAGGAAACGTGAAGCAAGGATTTCCTGTCTGTCACTTACCTTCCACCAGCAGCTGAGCGCTCGATCTCTGGCCCAGCACTTCGATGGTGTACTGAGCCTCATCGTCAAATTCACAGCTGTTTATGATCAGCATGTGTTTCTTTCCATCGTCAATGATTTCATATTTAGGGCTCGGGGTGACGATCTCCGCCCCCCTGAACCACATGACCTTTGACACCTCCTTGGTGACGGTGCATTCAAACTTAGCCTGTTTCTTTTCAGGCACAGAAATGTCCTTCAGTGCATCAACAAAGCCCATTTCGATCTCTGCGAGGTGCGAATAATCGGGCAGTTATTCACAAGAGCAAAGACAGACACAGAGCAGCTTTTCTTACCACCGTCCTTCAGAAATCCGACCGGCAAGAGCAGCAGCTCGCAACAGACAACAAGCACAAAGAGTTTCATCTGTGAGACATTCGTACCTTTGACGGTGAGCATGGCGCTGGTGACAGCGTTCAGAGCCTGATAGGAAACTTCACCAGCCTGATCCAACTGCACGTTTTTCAACGTGAGGAAACGTTTCCTGCCGTCAGCTTTAATGTCGCACGTCTGAAAAACGAAGAACAAACACGTCAGTTTGAGCAACAAAACCAAAACTACACAATCTGAATCAGTTCACGAAGAATCACAATTCTTTTTCCAGAGATGTTTAAATCTTTGTTTCAATGTTCTGTTATTGACTTCATGATGTTTACATCCATCAAACACAGCTAATGTCTCGTCAGCTGACCAGGAGCAGCATCTTCATTGTTTGGACACGATTAGATCCTGAAGTTTGGATCGCTATGAGCTGAATCCAGAGTCACTCTGAATCACATCATTACTCCTTCGATACCAATCAAACTTTACATTTAACAAAATAAACTCTTAACTTGGCAGCGTTTGATTTTGTCTTTCTTTAAACTTTCCAGGATTTTTATACAAAAAATATATAAAAATCTTACCGGAGACCTCATCAGCACCTGTCCTCTCAGTTTCCATTCACCAACCACATCATCCTCAGATATTTCAGTGTCAAAGTTGGCTTCCTCCTTCTCAACCACCTCCACGCTGGAGAGAGGCTTCAGGACCTCAGCCTCACGCTCTGTAACCACACGAGGACGTTAACAGGAAATCATGACACATCTTTAAGATTTTCTTATGAGGTTTTGTTGCACTAACCTCCAAGTGTGAGTTTGGCGGAGTATCTGCGGTCCTCGACCTCTATGGTGTAATCAGAGACGTCGTCAGGCTGACAGTTTTTGATGGTGAGCGCCATGTCCTTTCCGTCTTTGACGATCTCCACCTTGTCAGAAGGAGTGAGCTCGTTGTCTCCTTTAAACCACTTCCAGTTGGGAGTGTCCTTGAACAGCTCACATTTGAACGTGGCCTTGGCCTTTGGTTTTACATGCTGGTCCCTCAGAGGCTTCACCAGCCAGTCTTTAATGATTTCTGAGGATAGAAGTTTACATTTACATTTAGTCATTTAGCAGACGCTTTTATCCAAAGTGACTTACAGAGAAGGGAACGATCAAGGTACAGGGTGATAAGAAAGCGTTAGTGCAGCAGTAAGTGCTGTGACAATTCTTAAAGGGGTAGATTTATCATGAACAGTTGTTGGTAGTGCTAGGAGAAAAGGTCCTATCTGAAGAGCTGGAGGTCTTCAGGAGTTTTTTAAAGATAGAGAGGGACGCCCCTGATCTGGTAGGAACTGGTAGGACGTTCCACCAACGGGGAATTAGTTTGGATTGTCCTGAGCGTACGGGTGGCAGAGCCCGGCGTCGCTCATTGGAGGAGGTAACATATGTCTGTATGAGGACGTTCAAGTTATTTCAAACAGTCAGTCTGAGCTCTGAGGTTTGTTCATTTATCTAACTGTGACCTGTCGTCAACCTCTTACCGATCACTTTAACGTTGGTCGTAGTCTTGACATCCTCCTGTCCGTCGACCTCACAGGTGTAGCAGCCGGAGTCCTCATCACCGGCGTTCTGGATGGTTATGGCATGCTGCATGCCGATGATATTAATGGCCACTTTTCCGGCCTGATTCTTGATGACGGTGCCGTTGCGTTTCCAGATCACATCTCTCTCTTTGTTGAGCTCACAGGTCAGATACATGGGCTGACCCTTTATACAGGAAGTCTCTGGCTCCAGTTCTTTTAGCCATTTCACAGGCAGCTCTGCACAAACAGGCGTCATTTAAAAAACATGTTTGCACAACAAGAAATGTCTTCAGTTAAAAACCTTGAATACCTGGAAAATCATAGCTAAGTCTAAAGACTGAAAAGTTGCTAGGCTACAAAAACATCTAAAGAACTTGGAACACGCCCACAGTATCAGTAAAGACTCCTTGAACAAATGAGACCAGTTAAGAAATCGACAAGAGTCAAAGCTATGAGACGGCTCCTAAAGCATCTAAACTACTCGCATGGAGACTCAAGAAACAACAAGTAGAAAGAACAAGAACTCACAGAATCAGAGATCCCCTAACAAACAAGGTAACAACTACAATGGAGGGTATTCAGAAAGCATTTGAAGCATACTACAAATCATTATATACACACGAGTTAACAATGCAAAAGGTTTTGACCTCATAAGATCTCCATCGGCAAAGACCAAAATGAAAAACTTGTGTCCGAAATCTCAACAGAAGAAATCGATCGCCGGGATGTGATGAATTCCCACCAGAAAGGTATAAGCGTATGAAAGAGTCTCTGCCCCCCTCGTTAAAATCCTCTTTTAATTATATACTTAACGGCTCCTCCGTTAAGTATATAATTATAAATATATAATTGCTTCCTGCCATCATCATGGAGGGAAGCATTCAAAAGAGGGAAAAGATAAAATTGTAAGAGCTACAGACCAATCAGTGTTTTAAATCCAGATTATAAATTATATGCAGCCACATTGGCCGATGATTGGACACAGTGATGCCTTTCCTGATAGATGAGGACCAGGCAAACACACGACATAAGAAGTGTCCTCCATGTTATTAACCACATTTCTAAGACAAAGTGCGGTTCTTCTCAGCCATGATGCTGAGAAGGCTTTCGACTCGGCTGGGTGGGACTTATTTCAAACTATAAGAAGGTTTGGCTTTTGTGAAATCTTTATACGCAGTATAAGAACACTTTACTCCTCCCCATCAGCAAGGATTAAAATTGATGGGAGTCTCTCAAACTCAATAATGCTACAACAAGGATGTAGACAAGGCTGTCCACTCAGCCCATCACTCTCAGGTTACACACTGAACAAGCAGAAAACTCCTTCTCCTCTCTAAAGCTGATTGATGAACACCAGTTTGATTGGCATCAGCAGCACGTTAAATATCTGGGAGTCCATCTTACGAAGGACATGTCACAGCTGTATGAAGTTAATTATAAACAGGTTAACAGGAAAGTGTAAGATGACTCAGACAGGTGGGGCTTGCTCCCTCACCTCGGTGGCAGAGTAAGATTATTATACCTATTCACAGCACTTACAGTGGAGGTGCCTCTTAAACAGTTTAGGGAATGGGACAAACACCTGTCAACATTCATTTGGAATAATAAAAAACCCAGAGTGAGATACTCTATGTACGGGGGCATGGACCTACCATGTCTTCAAGATTACTACCTGTCAGCTCAGCTAAGGCCTCGTGTGTGCTGGTGTAACCTGGCATATGAGGCTAGATGGAAAGACATTGAACTGTCTCTTATGGACATACAGTACCTATACAGTCAGTACTGGGCTGCCCCAGCAGAGTTAAAGATGTTCTCCAAATCAGTTTGTTGCTTTCTCAATGAGAGTATGGTTGGAGGTGGTGAAGAAGTTTCAGCTACACGGAGAGATTATTGAGCTGGCCAGCGTCACAGGACCAGAGGTACAGAAAATGGGCTAAGAGAGGCATTACTGCCTTCTACTGTATATTTACAAACTGAAGCCTTAATAGTTTTGAGGACTTATGAGCTGGACAAAGAAGACTTCTACCTACAGATTCACCACTCAGATCCTACTGAGCCCTCAAGAATAACCCAGATACTTATTGATGATTTCAATTCAAAAAACACTAAAGGTATCATTAAGCAAACTACAAAAGTTTCACCTAAATAAAGAAAAATTCAACTAACTATATAAGAGAGCGCTGGGAAAAGAAAACCAAGAGGAGGTGTGGCTTCAGATATGGGAGACTCAGTCTACCTCTACTAACTCTAGTGGGCCTCAGCACTCCTGCTAGAGGGAGTGTGGATCAGTCTCAGCAGACCATGCTCACATTTTCTGCTCATGCCCTTTTGGAAAGAAGTGGGCCGACTGGTCTCAGAGAGCCTGAACCTGAGATTTGACTTTTCTTTTACCTCAATGTACCTCAAATGTCATATTCCTAAAGATCTCATTAACAGTGACTCATACCTCTTGAAGATCATTTTGGCTGCCAGTAAAAAGACAATAACAAAGTTCTGGCTCCAGAGGAACAACGCCCACCATCACCCTTCTGATCAGCATAATCAACTCTATTCGCGTTATGGAGAAAATGGCTTTCACTACTCGATTACAAAAGGAGAAGAGAGACAAATACTGGAAAAAATGGGACTGTTAGAACCAGGTAGATCTATAATATAATGTATGTGTATTTTCCTACAAAAGCTTATTCAGTTAACAAAACAAACGTTGTTTTATTGTTGTGACAATGTTTGGATAAAAACCTCATTAGTTTACCTTCAACGATGAGCCTGGCTGTGCAAGTTATTTCTTTGCCAGCATTCTTGCCCACACAGGTGTATTCACCGGTGTCTGACAGTTGGACATCAATGATGTGCAACTTGCGATCTTTGCCGTCAGAGGTGAATTTGTGTTTGGGGTCCTCGCGGAGGTTGCTGCCGTCTTTCATCCATGAAGTGATGGCAGTGGATGGAGAGATCTGACACTCAAACACAGCAGATGAGCCGATAGACTCAGCCTCTTGCAGCACGATGTCCTGAATCTTCTTGATGAACTTCAGGGGGACGGCCTTAAGCACGAATCCTCCGAAGGGTTCCTCCGGTGGTGACGGGCCTTTACCACCGGGCCTCAGGCCCCGGCCTCTGCCACCGTCACCAGGTGACGGGGTTTGTCTCGCTGCAACGTCACAGAGAAAAACTCATCAAGTTAGTGTCGGATATGATGGTGAGGACAAAAGGATGTTTTAAAAGATTGTGCCTACCATGAATTAGACGTCATTCAGACAACGTGATCTCACATTTAATCCAGTTTGGACAGTTTTTAGCATCAGAGGTGAACAGAATATAAGACTGTGTTCAAACTATAAGTCATGCAGAGCCAGACCTCTATAAAAGCCTTCAACAGGATTCTTTGAATAAAAATACAAACCAGAAACACAAAGACTACCTACCTGTGGTTTTACACATTCTGTGACAGTATTAACACATCTCTAATAAGGTTGTGCTGAAATCAAAACCAGGATCAATGATTCTTTGTTGTAAAGTACCGCTCGATGTAACTTGTCTTTTTTTAGAATAAGAATAGTGACAAATGTCACAGAATATGGTGTCAAACACAGCAGCCATACAAGAACTTTGCCTGAACAAATATGAATCTTTTTGACGGGAGAAGCTGGAGCTTCGATAATCAGCCCCAAAACATTTGAGCCAAGATTAAAAGCTTGAAACAAGACAAGAAACCAGCATGCAACAACTGTGAATGAAGCAAATTAAACTGCTTCAGATATTTGATGCAAAGAGCGAAACTTCATTAAATTCATACCCCCAAATCGTCGGCCTTGGCCTTTGGGTGGCTCCTCTGTTGGTTTTCCATCTGGACAAGAAACAATAAGATGAGTTTTAAGGGCTGTTAGAGCTTGCTGCTCCAGCAGAAACCAAGAAAGGATTTAAAGATAAATCAAACATATTCATGTCTATGACATCACACAGCACGAGAAGAGGATAAAGATGGAGTCAGATCTTTGACAAATGGATGAATAATGATTACAGAGGGACATCAATGGAAGACAATACAGACATGACATGACATGACATGACATGACATGAACACTGCTGAAGACAAACATGCATCTCTTCATGGTTCATGTCGTTGACATGATGATGATGGACAACATGAGAACGTCACAGTGGATGGACAGACAGATGAATGAAGACGTGAGCTTTAGATGATCAAATGGATCGAGAGATTAAAAAAAGGACGTGATGAGTATTAGGTGAGTCATCTGAGATGGATGAGGAGGCTCCAGAGTCATCAGATGAGGAGTTCATCTGCCTTCATCTCACCTCGTTTACCACCGGGGAAGCCTGGAGTCTCCAGCGCCCCATCCACCCCTTCACCTTCCCAGTCATCCGGAGGAACCAGCTCCCAGCCCCAGACTTCCTCCTCTTCTTCATTGCCTTCCATTTTTTCTGTCTCTTCTTCATAAACCTCATCCTCTTGCTGAGTAGGCACCTTCTTCATGTGCACGGCTCCAGGAGAGACCTCCTTCACCAGAGGAATACGCCCTTTACCAGGCTTCTCTGGTTCAGAAGCTTCTTCTGGCGTTGGTTTTTTTGGGACCTTTTTGAGTGTCACAGCTTCAATCGAGTCTTTTGGTGACGCCGTTTTGGGAATCTGTTTGAGTTTTTCAGCACTTGGCTTCTTCTCAACGGGGACCTGCTCCAGTTCTTTGGGTATTGGCTTATCAACTTTTGGTGACGGTGTCTTTTTTAGCTCAACCTTCTTCAGTTGTTCAATAGGTTTGAGCGGTTTCTCTTCTTCAACCTTGTCTCTACCCACTCTGGGTGAAGGAGTCTTTTTGGGTTGAATGCCTTTCTTTAAAGCCTCTGTTTGTTTCTGTGGGATCTCTTTTTCTGCTTCTTTCTTTGCTGGTGGACTCGGCTTCTTGGGTGAAACAGCTGGCTCTTCTTTCTCCTCCTGAGGTTTGGCCTCCTCTTTTTTAGGTGTTTCAACCTTTCTGAGCTGTTGTTCCTTTGGCTCTTTACAAGCTTCATCTCTTGGAGTTTGGCTGGGTATTGTTGTGTCCACAGGCTTCCTTTTCTCTTCCTCAGATGTTTTATCTGGCTTTTCTTCAGTCTTGCCGGGTTTGGTGAAAGGCTTCAACAAAACCTGCTCTTTCTCTTTATCTGCTGTGGAAATATGTTTAGGTTTTCCACGAAGTTTGTCAGCAGCTGTAGGCGGTTCTTCGTCTTTGGGTGGTTTATCAACCTTTGTCCTCTGCGGGAGCTCCTCCTGGTCTTTGCTGACATCAGGAGTTACTTTTGGACTCATGGAGGGCGCGTCTTCTTCACTTTTTCTGTCTTTTATAGCAGAGGTGGGATGATCCCTCAACGGTCTCTCAGCTCTCTTCAGTGGACTGTGTTCAGTATCTGTCTTTGCTTCAGCGTCTTTCTTATCTTTTGGAGGTGCAGCTGTGTCAGGTTCAGGTTTTTCAAATGGTTTCAGTGTCACTAGTTCTTGCTCCTCTTCTTTCTTTGGCAATTTCTTTATTTTCTTTTTAGTTAAATCTGGTTCAGGTTCTCCATCTTTCGGTGCTTTAGGGGTTCGTGTCCATCTCAATTTCTCATCATCTGCTTCTAACTTCTCAGGTTCTTCCATATGACCCAGTTCGGATGCCTCTTCGGCTGCAGTGAAGACTCGATCAGTTCTTCCCAGAGTTATTACCTCTCGATCTTCTCTGTCATGTAGTTTCTGAACTGTCAGTTCTGAATCATAATGCCTTGTCACTTCAACTTTTTGAGTTATGACTTCCTTCTCAGGCTCTTTGGGCTTTGTTGGCACCTTCTTTAGTTTGATCTTTTGCGCTTCTTCTTCTGGTTTCCCTGATTTTTCAAATGGTTTTAGTTTGACTGATTCCTTCTGCTCATCTGCCTTTGGCAGTTTAGTTATTTTCTTCTTATCAACATTTGGCAGCTCGGGTTCTTCCTCTTTCTGTGGTTTTGGGGTTCTTGTCCATCCTTCCTTCTCGGTTTTCTGTACTACTACTATCCTTTCAGCTTCCTCATAATAACCAAACTGAACCGCCTCTTCACCTGCAGTGAAGACTCGTTCAGTTCTTCCCAGAGTTATTACCTCTCGATCTTCTCTGTTGTGAAGTCCATGAACCATTAGTTCTGGATCATGATGCCTCGTCACTTCTGCTTTATGAGTTACGACTTGTTTCTCAGGCTCTGGAGATTTCACTGGAACCTTCTTCAGCTTAATGACCTCCAGCTCTGGCTCCTTCTCTTTGGGTATTCTGGTGAACTTACTCTTCATCTTTGGTGATTCAGGTGTTTTCACCTCCTGAACAGGAATCTTACCCTTTTGCTTAAGAGGTGACACTGTGATTGAGGCAGTAAGTACACTTTTTATAACATTCACATGCAGACGTACAGAAAACTGAACATTTCACAACATTTTTACAAACACAGGACTCACCAATTGAACATATAAGTGAACACATGTTTGTAGTTTATGAATAACTAACATAGCAATATGTATTAAATTTGACTGCGGTTTCAAAATAAAGAAGATCGTATTTGTACCTTTAGTTGGTCCGGGTGCTGAAACTGGCTCCTTGTCTGCAAGAATTTAAATAAGATAAATTTAAGTACACACAATACAAACAGTGTTGGAATAAAAGGCTCAATCAAAGACAAAGAAGGTTAATTTAGTTGTTCAAACAAAGTACGGCATGTGTTTGTTTTTTATTTTGTTTTTAAGAATCATTTGCATTAAAAATTAGCTATAGATACAATCAGGTGTTCAAGATGATTTTGGATCATTGCACGTTACAGTAAAGTGACTCCAGATATACCAAGAGATGTTTTAAAGGCATTTATGAAGTTATTTGGCCTCATTCAACAGATACTAATAATAGGAAAGACTTGGACTGGATTAGAGATTCCAGTTTTAAACATCAGACGAACAGGTTTACACAGAATTAGACAGTGAATGAATTTCTTAAATCAAAGCTCAGATTGCTCAGATTAAAGACAAAAGAAATCCTTCATACAGGAGGACAAACAGAAGAGAATAACATAAATACAAGTTATAGAAGAGATGTTTACCTTCAGGAGGAGAAATTTCCTGTGGTACAGGAGAGGGTTCAGCCTTTACGGCTGGTGGAGAGGGTTTCTTCTCCACCGGAGTAACTTGAGCTACAAGAATGCCAACTTGATTAGATCACTGGCAAAGATCTGCTATACAAACAACAACTGACAGATACTTTAACAAAACAGATCAAATTTAAGATTTCTTTAAGTCAAGACAAACAACATGGAAGACAAACACAAGAAACTACCTGCAGGAAGAATCTCTTTTTCTGCCGGAGGCTTTGCTGTAGGTGGAGACGGTTTCTTTTCCTCTGGAGGAGAAACTTACAAGTACAAGATACCAAAGGTCATAACCAAGAAGATATACAAGTGACAAGACGTTAAAACAGAAGACAGATAAAAGATAGCAAGAATGAAGGCACATGAATAAAACAGAAACCGACAACATTTATAGTGTCAGAAACATGGTGACACAAACAAAGGACAGAGTTTGAAGTTCCACAAAACACAAAGTGAAAGAGCTACCTGGAGCAGGAGCGACTTTGGCTACAGGAGCAGGAGGAGCGACTTTGGCTGCAGGAGGAGGAGGAGGTGCAGGCTTTGATACTGGTAGAGATGGTTTCTTCTCCTCTGGAGGAGACACTTTAAAATACAAGATGCCAAGATCACGACCAAGACAACAACATGGTCAATCAAGACAGACAGTGGCAACACTTGAACTTGAAACAATTCAAGGTAAGACTGATGACATAGTGGACAGCAAGTTAAATAAAGAAAAAGAAACCAAAAGATACCTTTTGATCAGCCAACAACAAAACAGACGGGCAACATAAAAAAACAAAAAACTACCTGCAGGAGGAGCAACTTTCTCTGCAGGAGCAACTTTCTCTGCAGCAGGAGGAGGTGCAGGCTTTGGTGCTGGTACAGATGGTTTCTTCTCCTCTGGGGGAGATACTTTGGAAATACAAGATGCCAAGATCATAACCAAGAAAACAATAAGCTTGTGTCAAAACACAACAGGAAAGGTTAAGAACATGGAAACCTGAAGACAAGTGAGACAATAAGAACAACACAACCAAATGGACAAATGGCTGACTCTTGATGAGCCATTAAAGATGAGGAACAGTACAAACAGAACAGATACCTGCAGGAGGAGGAACTTTGGCTGCAGGAGCAGGAGGTGCAGGCTTTGATACTGGTGCTGGTACAGATGGTTTCTTCTCCTCTGGAGGAGACACTTTGGGAATACAAGATGCCAAGATCACGACCAAGACAACAACATGGTCAAACACGACAAAAGATGATTTAGACATGAATTACTTCAAACAACACAAACAAGTAGAAGAAGTGTCAGGACTGGAGATGTCAGGAAAAACAAGAACTCAACAATGAAAGATGTTAATAGACCAAGAAAGGCACCAGAGTAGTGACATAAAAAACATCTTACAAAGACATCGAACAAACACGGATTATAGTGATGATGTGAAGATTAGTGTAAAATCTACCATCTTTTGTTGTTATTCAAGTCCATACTGGAAGATGTCTGTGAGTATGTTACATGAGAGGTGTTAAGTCTTTTTAAAGAGGGTTGATCTGGCGATCACGAGCCTAAGCGGCTCAAATAAGAAAGAATACCTTTCTGAAGAGTTTGTTGTTCAACCTCCTGTCTTCCCTTCTTTGCTTTCTTGTCGTCTCCTCTTGTTGGTGGAGGTTTAGTTGTAGTCATTCTAGTTTCTTCAGAAGAATCCACTTCACCCAGAGAAGAAGCAGGTTTCTTAGACTGAAGAGTTTCTTCTTCAGGGGGAAGATGTTTCTTCTGTGGTGGGACTTGAGATTGTTTAGTTGTAGCAATCTTATCTTTAGTGACAGTGTCTTCTTTAGCACTGACAGCTGCTTTAGGAAGTGCAGTGGAGGTCTTCTTCGTAGTCAGAGCAGTTTCTTTTGGAGGTGAAATTTCTACCTCGCGATACACTTCTATCTTCGGCGAAGGAATCTGAGCTGGAACTGGAGACACTGTTGCTTGGACATGTTCTTCAGTAGACACTTGTTCTGTCAGAGGAGTTGGTTTCTCCAAAGGTACAACAGGAGTTTCTTTCCGTGGAGACTCCATCTTTGTAGGGGCAATTATTTCTTGTTTGGGAGGAACAGTGGGACGGGGTCGGGGTAAGTCTTCGTCAGATGGAGGCAAAACATTTTCTCTAGGTGGCATGGATCTCCTAGATGCAACTTCTTCCACTTCATTAGAGTCATCTTCTTTAGGTATTTTAGAAGTCTTTGGTACAGTGATTTCTTCCACTGGAGAGACCGTTTCCTCATGTCGTACCGATACAGATGATGTTACTTCTCTCTGCTCGACGGCTTTCTTGAATTTCTTGTCTTGAGTTTTCTTGTAAGCCTCTTTTTTCTTTGTGGGGCGAGTCGTTCCAGGGGGAGGTGTGAAGTCACTTTTTGATGGAAGAACGGCAGCTTCCTTCAGAGGTGGAGAGATAAACCTCAAAGACATTTCTTCTATCTGGTCCTCTGCTTTGTCCTCTCGATCAAAGTCTTCTTCATCTTGAGATTCAGTCTCCTCCAGTTTCACAGCCTCATACTCTGAGCATGCTGGCTCAATGTCCTCTAATGGCTCATCCAGCTGATCTTCACTGTAACATGGAGAAACTTCATCTTTTGCAAGAAGCATTTGTTGTCTTATCTCTGTTTTTAAAGTGATTTCTTCTTTTGTAGTTAGCTCCTTGACCTCCACTCCACTTTCATATGTCCTGACTTCTTCTTGCCTGTGACCAACTTCTTCTGTCAGAGTAATCCTTTCCTTCCTTATGTCTTCAGTCTCAGTCTTCAAGGGAACTGAGGCAATTTTTAAGACACCCAAGATTGAAGATTTGCACCATGGAGCGGTGGCCAAGAGGAAAACAGCACAAGACAAAAACCATCAAGAGACAAAAACACAGATATCAATGTACTGTTTATATTCTACAATGATCCTCAATTTATAACTAAACTGGAGCTGTGATGAATTCCTGAGACTGAACTGATACCTTTCCAGAAGGAATAACCTCATCTGATGTCAGGGACAAATACATGCATATATGCAAATACATACATAGTCAAACTGCAAGAAACTGATGGACACTACTGCTGACCTTCTAAAACTGCCTTCAAAGAGTGTACCTGGCTTAGCTGCTGTTGCTTCCTGTGTTATCTCTGTTTTACTGTTTTGATAATTGGTGTGATGTAGCAAACAGTCACACATGACGTAACAGACACCAGGACAAAACCATAGAAAGATTAGTTTGTCATCTCAGAATAAAATATACACATAGTTAAAAGATGTCAAGACGAGTAAGAATTAGTTCATAAGATGTTCAAACTTCAAGCGTTCAAACTTGTCATGTTTGCAGTCATATCTACCTGTTTGCTGAGGCTTTTTTGCCTGAGGAATTTGTTTTGGTGTTTCCAAATCTTGTGGTTGTGTAGGTGCTTGGTGGTGCAGCCTTGGTTCCTCTGTTACTAATTTTGAAGCCTCTAGCTCTACTGGTGGCTCTGTAACCATTTTGGGTGCCACTAGAACCTTCTTTGGTTCTTCAGAGACCTTCTTTGGGGCTTCAGGAACCTTCTTTGGTTCTTCTGCAATCTTCTTTGGTGTGTCTGGAACCTTCTTTGGGACTTCAGGAACCTTCTTTGGTGCTTCAGGAACCTTCTTTGGTTCTTCTGGGACCTTCTTTGGGGCTTCAGGAACCTTCTTTGGGGCTTCAGGAACCTTCTTTGGTTCTTCTGGGACCTTCTTTGGGGCTTCTGGGACCTTCTTTGGGGCTTCTGGGACCTCCTTTGGGGCTTCAGGAACCTTCTTTGGGGCTTCTGGGACCTCCTTTGGGGCTTCAGGAACCTTCTTTGGTTCTTCTGGGACCTTCTTTGGGGCTTCAGGAACCTTTTTTTGTTCTTCTGGAACCTTCTTTGGGGCTTCAGGAACCTTCTTTGGTTCTTCTGGGACCTTCTCTGGTACTTTGGGAACTGTCTGTATTTCTTCATATACTTTCTTGGACTCTTCAGAAACCTTACTTGGTGCTTCTGGAACCTTCCTTGTCACTTCCAGTACCTTCTTCGGTTCTTCTGGTTTTGTTTCAGATATATACCTTGATGCTTCTGGCTCAGGTTTATCAGCCAGCAGATGTGGTGTTCTTGGAGGTTCAGATGTCTTTGGTTCTGAGACAACTTTGAAGAACATTCATGTATAAGATTATTATCTTGTCAACCATATTTTGTAAAAAGTCACACTCTAACGAGTGCTTAGATAAGATAATTAAGATAATTTGGAAAGATCACTTTCCATGTCATACTCAAAGGCAGTGCAAGAAACAGAAATTGATCAAACTAAACAAACTTGAGAGACAACACAAACAGAAAACAGTACAGCACAACAAAGCAACCTGTTGCAGTACCTTTAGTTGGAACAGCTTCAAGCTTCGGTGGAGAAATCTTGGGTGCAGATGGTTGAATTTTAGGTTCTTCTGGTCTGGGTACATCTTGCACTTAAGAGAACATTATGTATTGTTTAACCTTAAGGTAATGAGCAAGGCTAACAAAGATTACACTCTTAACGAGTGAATTCAATGTCTGGAAGAGAATATGAGAAGAAATTAAGCAGAGCAACTCAAGATTTCAAAGATCAACAAACAATACCTTTAGCTGGAAGACGTTCTGGTGCTGGGGGAGTAACCTTGGC
Source organism: Argyrosomus regius (assembly GCA_946959425.1). Classification (NCBI taxonomy): domain Eukaryota; kingdom Metazoa; phylum Chordata; class Actinopteri; family Sciaenidae; genus Argyrosomus; species Argyrosomus regius. The sequence continues at coordinate 377,802 of CAMPSB010000220.1, forward strand.
TGGTTGAACTACAGGTTCTTCAGGCTTTGGTAGTTCTGGTGCTTTAAAGAACATTATATATAGTATGTTCAATACCATACCATAACCACTAAGGCTTCATTACAATCCACTCTAACGAGTGTTCAGCACGAATATAACTCTGACAACATAAAACACACAATCACATGACATATATGATACATGGTAACATATCAAAGAGATCAATACCTTTTGTTAATCTATCCTCAGTCTTTGGTGGAGTAATCTTGGCAGCAACTGGCTGAATTTCCTCGGGTTTGGCTACAGCTGGCACTTTGGAAAACATTTAAAGGTTTTCCATTTTTACTCTAAATTTATCAAGAGGTCATTCTCCAAATACATGAAACAATGTGACTTTAAAAAGATCAAGCTGAAGAGGTTAGCAGTGAAGAACATTCAAGAATCAGACAAACATATTAAAGAGTTTTACACGTAGATCACAACAACACAAACAAACAACAAGAAAGAAATATCAAACATAGAGCACAATGTCTAATAAGAAAATCATTTACTACTTTACCTCTCGCTTTCGGGGCTTCTGGTGTTTTCTTGGCAGGTTGGACAGGTGCTTTGGGTTCAGGCTTAACTTTGGGCACCTTAGGCTCAGGTTCAGCCGGTTTCTGAGGTACCACTTTAGGCTCTGGAGGAACCGTTTTTGGCTCCTTAATGGGTTCAGGTTGATAAGGTTCAGGAGTGACTTTTCTGGGAACAGTCACTCTCTCTTGTACCGGTTCTGGTTTGGTGTATACTGAAGGTTCTTCAAGGTTAACAGAGAAATATTACTGTGAGTCAACACAGAGCACACACAGCTTTAAGAGTTCAAGGGGTGAAAGAAGGAAAAGATAAGACACGAAACATAAAGAGAAAGACAGACATGTAACAGACAGACAGACAGACAGACAGACGGACAGACAGACAGACAGACAGACAGACAGACAGACAGACAGACGGCCAAGAGTACAATGCTCTTTACGCATTGAAGAACGCTGATTACAGCAGACTCACTTCAGACAACAAAAAGATATGAAGACAGATTTTAAGAGAAAAATTCCACCTTAAGAGTTTTATTTGATAAAGATATTCAGGATATGATTCTTATGATGATTGTGATGATGGAGTCTAAAGATAAATATCTGTATTTAAATAAATATATAAATACTGATGTTATAAATGAAATATATGTTGTTGATGTTGAAAATGAAAGCTACTATCCATACAGATACTTTAACCTTTACTTAACCTAAACTTTAAAGTATAACATGAGTGTTTTCTTACATTTCATGCAAAATATTTAAAAATATGTTCATATATATATAAATATAGCCTATATAGCTTAAAAATACATACTGCTGTTAAAAACATCCAGAAATTAATAATACAATTTGAAAATATTTGTATTAATTTTAACATATATTATATTATAAGTTTTAATGTAACATTTCTTTCAACATTTAGGAATGTAAAGAAATCTAAATATTTTGCTGATCTGTAAAAAATGATGTGTTGATATGTTTTCTGTCACTTTTTAAAATGAAGAATGAAGACCCAAAGATCACACAAAGAAAATCATCATCACAAACAAAGTAATATTCGTTACCTTCAGGGGGCTGAGCTTCCTCTCGCCGAGGCCGAGCGTCAACGGTTACTTCGGGCTGGAGCCTCTTTGCTTCAGGTACTTTAAAATATTATCATGATAAACCAAGATAAGATGAACGCTAATATGAAGACTTTCATCAAGAGAAACAGAGACAACATGAATAAGACAAGGATAAATAAGAAATGACAGACAGGAAGTGGAAATAAGACGAGGTACTTGCAAATACCTTTGACTGGCGCCGGAGGCGGAGCTTCAGGCTCAGAGGGTTTTTCCTCTGGTCTCCTGTAAACCTCAGGAACTTGAAAGATCAAGAAAGTTCACGTTAAAACTGAGAGAGCTTAGCTGTCTACTCTACTTTAAAAGCTGTAGTGAGGGTTAATAAGAGCGAGAGAGGTGAGTGTGAACACGAAGAAGCTGAAGAAGAGTTCAAAACATGAAGGTAGAAAACAGACGACAAAAGATCAGCAACAGAACAAACGTGGAGTCAAAGCTCTGGAGAAGCTTCTAGAAGCAGCAGCTGTCGACATTTGAAGCGTTTTAACCAAGAGGACGAACAAACAGTGGCTTTGTTACGTTACAGCCTTTACAAACAGCCACAAGCTCGTTTGCCTCATTAACAAAGCAATTATACCTTCAGGGACTTTCTCTCTGATCTCCACGTGAGTCCTCTCAACGATCTCCTCAATGGGTTTTTTCTCTTCTGGTGAAGAAGAAAAGAAACTTAGAGACAAACGACCGGACCAACACATGACCACGACACTAATTAACTGAAGATACTGAGGATGAAACCAATTGACGACAGACAGACAGACAGACAGACAGACAGACAGACAGACAGACAGACAGACAGACAGACAGACAGACAGACAGACAGACAGGGTGATGATGGTTTTATTTTGGTGATGGATGGATTTCATAGATCACAGTGATGTTGATACCTGTGACGGAGGAGTAGCGGACAGAAAGCGTCTCTTCTTGAACGGTCAGACTTTGAAAAGCTGAAGATCATTGAAGATAATCAGCTGTTAGAGATCCAAAGATTCATCATGACAGGCGAGGATCAGCAGAAACTCTGAGATTAAACTCTGAAACCTTCAAATCCAGGTTTCAATTTCAGATTTTAACCTTGATTAAAGTCATGATTCAGACTCATTCAAAGTTTGAATTAAGTTTTGTGTTAATTAATCTCAGACTAACTTAAATCCCCCTCTGAATTTTTGTTTTTGTTTGTGACATTTGAAATATATTCACAGAACACGAATGAACTGTTGTTAAAGTTAAACGACACAGATTTTAGGTTTGAGTTATTAGGAGATGATGTCTGAATTCAAAATGACCACACGGTTATTCAAGATGGGAGTTAAAGAATGAAGAAGATGATGAAGGTTAAACTTCAGGTGGTTTAATGTTGATGATGAATCACGTTCCTTCAAGCAGAATAAGATTAAAAAGTGTTGACGAGATGATCGTTAGTATTAAACTCAGAACTCTTTTTGTACCTTTGACTTCCGTTCGTTCTTCGTAGTGATAAAATTCGGACGAATCTTTTGGTGGAAAAAGAAGTTTGTGAATGAAACAGGCTGTTAAAGAATTAAAGTTAAGTTTGACTTAGGTAGAAACGTTCCCAGGCTCACCTCGAACAACCATAGAAGCTGTTTCTGGGACATGAACGGACGAGTCTGGGACGTCTGAAGGTTTAGCCACAAATACTTCAATTAATGTTGAAATTAACGCAGATATTCTTTTATTTTAATATTTTTGTGACAATAAAACTTCACATTTCTTCACTGAGCTGCTCATTAAATATCTGTTTTATTCTTTAACGTTTGAGCTGATGTGATGTGGAGAAATGTTCAGTTTTACTGTCGACTTATTTAAATACTCACCCTGAGGAACCTTTCCTAACCCAATTTCTGTGAAAGGACAAGGTACAAACGTTATTATATCTGCTGACTGAGCGTTACTGAAGTATCTTTAGCCATGTGATGAGGCGTACACACCTTTGCCTGACAGGTAAAGCTCAGCTGTGCTTCGAGCTTCTCCCATTGGCTCCAGACGAGCGATCACAGAGTAAACGCCTGACGGAGACATTAATGCTTTATTATTATTATATTTTTTAACGTTATTTAAGTTTAAGACACTTTAACTAAAAAATAAAACTCTGGTCATACCAGAAAGTGACGCAACCCAAATTCTTCTGCAGGTCTTTGTAGTTAACAGCTAATGTGAACCTGGTAATGTTAGTCAGTCACATTATGTAGTCGTCTGCATGGAAGTGTAGTGAGTATTTGAGTGCACGTCTGTTTACTTCCTGTCAGTAACTTCCTGTCGACCTCAGTGAACACCCTTAATGGTGAGTTAGTTTTATTTCATTTACTGTTAGTTTCTAATGCTGGGGTGACCATTTGCATTTGTCATCACAGCTGGACAATTGAAGGATTAAATAGATTTATTTCTATTGTTTTTCTCCATTTGCACACTATATATATATATATAAACATGATTTAAAACTCTCTGCTGATTGTTTAGGAGGCTAAAACAGCATCAGCAGCCTGAGAAACTTCACACTATCAACTGCTTTTCTGCTAAAACTGCCCAAAAGTCAAACTTTTCTACGGGTTTAACCTCTAATATTAAAGATAATTTCATCTCTGTCCATTTTTATGTTTTTCTTGCTGTTATAATAAAAAACTGAGAGCGTTGAAGGAAAAACTTGAATCTCTCAGAGTCAAAAATACAGTTTAAACAAACCTTCATCCTTTGGGGTTACGTTGCGGATGGTCATAAAGTGCCGTCGGCCCTCGGTCCTGAAGTTATATTTTGGGCTCTCTTTAAGCTCCCATGAGTCTTTGTACCATGTGACGGTGGCGTTGTCGAAGGACAACTCGCACTCAAAGGTGGCAGAGTGGCGTTCATTGACCTCGATGCTTCTGATGCATTTAGTGAACTGAATTTGTTCGGCTAAAACCAGACAATCAGAGTTAACTTCTGATTTCACAATATTAGATCCATGTTAGTTTATAACATTGATGATTTGATGTTATTATTTATATGTAAATTAAGACTCTGTTGAATTTGGAGTTTGGACTTAAATATAAAAGAGACACAGAACAAAAACAGGAAACAGAAGTCCACCAAACACAAAGTGAAGTCATCAGATGAACCGGCAGGTTCAAAGAGGTCAGTTTGAGTTTTGTTAGTTTGTTTACCTGTCAGGTAATCGGCTCCTGATAACAAAATAAAGGTGTGGGACGTGAGGACATGTTACAGACGTACAGACAGGTGTCCATCAGACCGGACAGGAAGTTCATTCAGACACTTACCTGTGACGGTGAGCTTGGCGTTGGAGATGTGTGAACCGCACACCACGCGGTAGTTGCCCTGATCTTTGACCTGGCAGTTCTTGATCTTCAGGTAATGGCGGTCGCCCACGCTGCTGATGTCATACTTGTCACTGTTGTCCAGTTTCTGGGTGCCTTTGTACCAGGTGAGAGTGATCTCTGGGTAGTTGATGCGGATTCTGCATTCGAAGGTGGCGCCCTTGTTCTCAGTTGTTGTCTGGTCGCTGATGTCCTCCATCACAGTGACGGGCTGAAGGTTTAAAATCGTTAGTTCTGTAGTTTTAAACATCGAACAGTGACGAGTCGAACTTTACAGACTTTGATCAAATCTACAGAATGGCATCCTAAATTCTTCTATTCCAAAAATAACGGGCTGAACTGTTTGGCACAACATGTAGAATATTTCTGTACTTTTATGTACTGCTTATAGTTTTATGTATTTTTTCTAATATATGTGTACATCATTGATTTCAGCTACAGAGGAGTGTAAAAGTTTGAGTTTAGGTGGTTCTGGTTATTTTTGGGTACCTCCGTGTCGACACGGCTCTCCAGCTGCTGGATAAGTCGGGCCATGTCCTCTTCTTCAACGCGACCGCCACGCTCCAACTCCTGCGATGGGAAAGACAACTTTCAGTGAATCTTAAACTCTGCAATGAAATGTCAGGATGATTCTTCTCCGTCTGTTAGTTTGACTACTTTTAGGTGACCTTTTCTTATCTGAACCCAAACTATCTCAGATAAACTGGACGAGTTAAACGTCTGCCATCTTCTCTCTCACCACTCGTCCAGTCTCCATCTCCTTCTCCTTCTTCAGGAACTCGATGGCCTGCAGGATGGCGCGGTAGTCGTGAATGCCATGCTCCCGCAGGATCTTCTCGTACTCTTTGGGGTCGTGACCTCTCAGCAACTCCACAATATCAATCTCTTCGTCTTTCTTTGGACTCTTCTGCTTTGAGGGAGTTCTGACAAATATCAAACACAATAGGATTAAACAAGATTCCCAGATTCTGTGACAAAAAGCCAATCCATCTGTCCTGATGTCGACTTAAGGACAAAGGACTTACTTCTTCAGTCTTGTCCTTATGTCTCCGAGTGCTTCTGCTTCCTCCTTCTTGGTCACCTCCATCTCAGTGCTGCACTCGATCTCTCCGTGTTTGTTGGTGGCGACACATCTGTAGAGACCGGAGTCGGACTTGGTCACCTCTCTGATCTCCATTTTGGCATCCTGGCCCTTGTGCTCGATGGAGATACGACCACCAGGGGTGATCTGCCTCCATTTTCCCTTCATCCATTTCACGCTGGGGATTGGGTCACCTCCGATCTTGGCGATGAAGGTTGCAGTTCCCTCTGCAAAGAACAAAACAAGCAACTATGAAGCTCCATCTAAAATTTACACATTTCTACAATCTATAAATTCTTAATTTGATGTAATCTGTCCGACAGTTCTTCCAACACACGACTGTTTAGTTCAGACCCTCAATTGTTCCTTTGTTGTCGAGGTGATGGGATTGGAGTATTGAAATAGTTTCAAACATATTAAACCACATCTACAAATAGTACATACCCAACAGCTTCCAACAGTCCAGACGTTTGCAAACAGTCTACTTACTCTCTGTGACAGAAACGTTTTTAGGTTCCTCAATGAAGAACAGGTTGTCAAGCTTTTTGACCGGGGCAGCTGAAGCCGGGGCGGCGGCCTCGGTGGGGGCGGCCTTGGTTCCTTTGTCTGAAAAGAAATCATAGAGATGAGTGTTGTGTTTCCACCTTTGACACCATGAAGCCTGATCAGATCCTCATACCTGCTCATTGTCAGTTAAGTTTTTTTATTGTGAAGAATTGTCTCTTAGATGTTGTTACACAGATGAAGAAGGCTCCAGGTCAGGCAGGTCAGACTGTACTCTTTATAAGATTATCTACAGAGACCAACAATTCCAGTTGTACAATAACCCAAATTATCACAAGCCTCCCCAAACTATTTGTACCTTCCCAGTCTTTAACAAGTAAGTATCCCAGTTCAGGACACCAAATCAGGCAACATTGGTTGAGTGTCGTAGCAAGTAGGTAGTAATCAGTCATCCCACAGGCTGTCAGAAGGATGTACAATTGTCATTGTTACCTCTCACAGTGACCCTGGACTTGCAGAAGTCACTGCCGGTTGCGTTGCTGGCCTTGCAGAGGTAATCTCCTGTGTCAGTCTTTGAGACTGGACTGATCTCCAGACAAGCCGTCCCACTAACAAATGTGATTCTGGTGTTTCCACTGGACTTCAGCTCCCTCCTGTCCTTCATCCACTGGATGGTCAGTGGAGGAGAGCCACTAACGTGGCATTTGAGGCTCAGCTTCTCACCCTCACTCACCGACACCGGCTCCAGAGGGTGGTCAAATTTGGGAGCCTGGCTAGTTTCTGAAGGAGTAATGGGAAAGAAGCAGGATAGCTACAGACACGTTCAAACAGTAACATAGTGGGCAAGACATTAGAGCGTCTTCTGCAGAGTGTTGCAGAAACCTTTGGAGGGAAACTAGACTAATTAACGTATTATTATAGTACCCAAACTAGGACCATAGACCAAATTGCAGACTTCAAAAGAGCACATGACAAAACATAAAACTTGATCTATTTCAAACGGACACATGCATACCTGAGATGGAGAGAGAAATCCGGCATAAAGCTTGTCCAGCTTCGTTGGAGGCTGTGCAGGTGTACACACCGCTGTCAGAGGTGGAAGAGTCTCTGACACACAGCACGGCCATGTTGTTCTTGAAGCTGACATCGTATTTGTCAGAGCCGTAGATTTCATTGTTGTCCTTGTACCAGGTGACAGTCAGTGGTTGGGAACCAGACACACGACCCTCCATCTTCACTGTCTTACCCACAGAATCCATCATGGACTCAGAGGGCTTCTTGGTGAAGTTTGGAGGGACTTTGCGCTCTGTTAGTGGAGGAGAAAGTGAAGAGAATCAGGCCTCGTTGTGACGTGGAAATGCTTGAAATTTAACTTTTGTTCACGAGGCCACTGGGCCTTTCTCGGGAAAACAGAGAGCCACGACACGGACGACAACATAAAAACACAGAAGCAAACAAATGCAGAATATCCACCCTACTATCAAATACTTTTTTCTGTATCTGTTTCAAGCAGGCAAATATCTATCTGACCCAACCATAACATGGAGAACATGCACTCATGGACCTCGAATACATCATAAAACCTTTATTTCCAAGCCCAACAAACACAAGACCAACTAACCCTAAACACAACAATGTAACCCAGGGCGTTCCTTCTTGTTACCAACAGGCAAAGGACCACAGTAACTACAGTGGTGTTAGTAACGGAGACCACAAGTGGGGAATGACTTGAGATGGAGATGTGTTGGTTACTGTATTACCTATTTTAACATGAGCATGACAGGTGTCAGTTCCTTCGGCATTGGAAATTTCGCACGTGTATTTTCCTGCCGATGCAGCTCTGTCGTTGTTGAGGACCTCCAGAACGCATGACGAGTCAGTGGTTTTGACGTTGTACTGGTAAGAAGCCCAGATCAGCTTGTCGTCCTTCTTCCACGTCACGTAAACCCTCTGGCTGCCGGTGTAAGTGCACTCCAGCCTCAAGGGTTTACCCAGCTCGTGGCAGACATCCTCCAGTTTCTTGACAAAGCGTACGGGTTCTGAGAGAAGCAATGTTGAAATGAGTCATAGAAACCACTGATCTGAACATGCGGAGGACGAAACACTATGTGACTGCGCAGTATCCAAACAAATACGATTGTGTCCTGGTTCGGGGAGGCTATGTGAAAGGAGGAAGGTTTACCTTAATATGAAGGTAAGAAAGGTTACAGGCTATGTGAGTGGCATTGTTACCTCTAGGAATTACTCACTCCATGCATGAAATGATGACGAGAACTACAAGCACCATTTGGTTGGTTAGTGTTACCTAGTTTGACATAAGCATGGCAGATATCAGAGCCTTCGGCGTTGGAAATTTCGCAAGTGTATCTTCCACGTGCTTCTTCTCTGTCACTGTTGAGGACTTCCAGCGTGCAGCCACAGTCTGTGGTCTTGACATTGTACTGATAAGAGGCCCAGATCAGCTTCCCGTCTTTCTTCCACGTCACATTCACTCTTTGGCTACCAGTGAACGCAACTCTAAGCACCAGCGGTTTGCCAACTCTGAACGTGGTGTTTTCCAGCTTCCTGATGAAGCGAGCGGGTTCTGTGAGAAGCAGTGATGGTTGTTAGATGCAAAGGTGATGTTGAGTAAGCAGAAGCAAACATGAAATGAAACAAAACTCAATTAGCATTAATTTAATTAAGTTAAATAGCATATAGAGCATATGGAGTTCCACCCTACTCCACCCGCTCTTGGATAACTTGTGTTCCACTGGACTCAGTCGCACAATGTGTTTGCTGATAGAGGGTAACTTTCATTTAACTTCAAGAGGCCAGATGGGAACCAGGGACATTGTGCTTCATGCGAACATAAAACGCAATATTCCTGGCACCCGTCGTCCTTCTTCCGTGTCACGTAAACCCTCTGGGTGCCAGTGTAATCACACTCCAGCCTCAAGGGTTTAACCAGCTCATGGCAGTCCAGTTTCTTGACAAACCGCACCATGTCCTTAGTTGCCATCTTTGTGCATCATGGTCGCCACCTTAAGGCTCAGGCCAGAGATCCTCCCTACCTGACTACAACTTATCGAGGGAGGATTCTCTGGACTGTACTCTGATGGATGGCATGTTTCAACTTTTCAAATTGAGGACACCCAGTTTGAAAATTGCGGAGCGAAAACCAGTGGAACAGAAGTTAATCTGGGAGTAGGATGAAACTTCTGCTATCTATGGTTGTATATTAGCAAATATTGAGTGTTAATAAATGAGATGGAGGTTATACCTTTCTTAGTGGTTTTGCAAACAACATAAGCGTCACAGGTGGCCGAGCCTTCTGCATTAGAAACTTGGCACGTATATAACCCAGCGGCTTCTTCTCTGTCGCTGTTCAGGACTTCCAAAACACATGAGGAATCTGTGGTCTTCACGTTGTATTTATACGAAGCCCAGATCGGTTTGCCGTCCTTCATCCAGCTCACGTGAATTCTCTGACTGCCGGTGAACATGCACGTCAAACTCAACGGCTTACCCAGACAGTACGACGTATCTTCGAGCTTTTTCACAAATTTCACAGGTTCTGAGAGAAGCAACATTGTGTTAGTCATGTCATGTAGCCTGAACTGTTAGCAAATCAGTGAGTGAGCATGTTAGGAGGTAGTTACCTAGTCTGACATGAGCCTGACAGATAGCAGAGCTACTAGCATTAGAGACTTCACAGGAATATCTCCCAGCAGCCTCTTCTCTGTCACTGTTGAGAACCTCCAAGACACAGGAGTCATTTGTAGTCTTGACGCTGTACTTGTAGGAAGCCCATATCGGCTTGCCATCTTTCGTCCAGCTCACGTGCACGTGCTGGCTGCCCGTGTACATGACCTGAAGCTTCAGAGGCTGGCCAACTCTAAAGGTCATGTCTTCTAGCTTTTTCACAAAGCGCACAGGTTCTAGGAGAGGCAAGGATGTTAGCTGTTAGACGCCTGTCAACTATATACAAGAGTTAGCAAGTAAACTATACTCATGATCAATAAAATTACAGATATGGCTCATTGTTTTCAGTTTTTTTAACAATGTTAAACCAAAAAATACCAAACCAGGTTTTTATATTCCCATTAACATTCACTGCAGTTATCTGTAAACTGGGTCCTCTGGTGGAGAGTTCAGACCTTCTGTTTCATTTGAAATATTGTGATATTATCTTACATTTTTGTTTAAATAATAACATAAAAACTGAAAAGATGAGACCTCACTTTGATGTTTGTTTTACCTAGTTTGACCTGTGCGTAACAGACAGCCGTGTTCTCAGAGTTAGATATTTCACAGCTGTATCTGCCTGCTGCTTCAAGCCGGTCACTGTTGAGGACCTCCAAGACACAGGAGTTATCTGTGGTCTTGACGTTGTACTTGTAGGAGGCCCAGATTGGTTTGCCATCTTTTCTCCAGCTCACATAGACCCTGGGGCTGGCGCTGTAGGCGCAGTACAGCGACAGGGGCTGGCCGAGCCTGAAAGTCGTGTCTTCCAGCTCTTTAATAAAGCTCACGGGTTCTACAGGAAGCAATGGTGATGTTAGTTGCATGGTTTGTTACAGAAAGCAAATGAATGTTTACGTGAGGGGACTGTTCTGCAGGAGATTCATGATTTCTGACATTTAATGGCAATAAGGTGCATATGTTAGTGGCTTTACCTATCTTAACCATAGCATGGCAAATATCAGTGCCCTCTGAATTGGAAATCTCGCACGAGTATTTCCCGACAGCGTCCCGACAGTCACTGTTGAGAACATCCAAGGTGCTGGAGAAGCTGGTTGTTTTAACGTTGTATTTGTATGATGCCCAGATGGGTTTGCCATCCTTCATCCAGCTGACATAAATCCTCTGGCTGCCGGTGAACGTGCACTCCAGCGTCAACGGGTGGCCGATTTTATAGAAGGTGTTTCTCAGTTTTCTCACAAAGCGAACTGGTTCTAAGGAAGCAATTAGTGTTGGTGTTAAAAGCAGTGAAACAAGCTGGTTACACGATATCTCATGGAAGTGCTTTGAATTATTCATCCCTGTCATGAGGTAATGATGCTAACGTTTACCTAGTTTCACATTAGCATGGCAGACATCGCTTCCTCCAGAATTTGAAATTTCACACGTGTATTTTCCGACAGCCTCTTCTCTGTCGCTGTTCAGGACCTCCAAGATGCAGGTGTCATTGGTGGTCTTCACATTGTACTTGTACGACGCCCAGATCAGTTTGCCGTCCTTCTTCCAGGTGACGCACATTCTCTGGCTTCCGGTGTAGGTGCACTTGAGGGTCAACGGTTCGCGGAGTCTGAAATAAGTGTCTTCCAGTTTTTTCACAAAGCGAGCCGGTTCTGAGAGGAGCAATGGTTGGGTTAGTGGCATGTAGCCTAAATGATGTTATGTTAGCAGGCAGGCAATGGAGATCTTATACTAGTCTCTACTAGATACTAGATGACTACCACTATCTACTAGTCAACAGCAGATACAGTTAGTTGATGAACTGAAAGCAGATGGTGTTAAGAGTTTGTGATTTTACCTAGACTGACACGAGCGTGACAGACGTCGGTTCCAGCTCCGTTGGAAATTTCGCAAGTGTACGTTCCCGCTGCCTCGGGCCTGTCGCTGTTCAGGACATCCAGAACGCACGTCGAATCAGTAGTTTTAACGTTGTACTGATAAGATGCCCAAATCAGCTTGCCATCCTTCTTCCATGTGATGTAGACCCTCTGGCTCCCGGTATAAGAGCACACGAGTTTCAGCGGCTGACCCACCATGAAGGTGGTGTCCTCCAGCTTCTTGACAAAGCGCACAGGTTCTGAGAGAAGCAATGCTGATGTTAGAAATGTGCTCATTGTTATGCTGCCATGCATTTCTACGCCTCTACGTCAGAGTTAATTCTATCATGGATGAAATGTTACAAAAGCTACATTAATATGTTTTTTTCCAAGGGTTGCATATTTCACTAGAGGTAATCTTTAATGTTTGAATGTTTAAGTTGGGAGGATCCATTATCTTTAAAACTTTAATGCACAATCAAACGAGGATTCATTCAAAGAAAAACATATAGAGCATCACCTTTCACTGTCACATTACAGCTGACAGAGGCAGAACCGACCCGGTTCTCTGCCTTGCAGACGTATTCGCCGCGATCGAACTTGGTTGTTTTGATCAGTTTCAAAGTGGCAACACCTTTTGTGAAGTCCATCGCGCAAACGTTGGACTTGCGCAGCTTTCCGTCAGCTTTAAACCAAACTACGGAGATGTCAGGAGTTCCTGCAATACGGCATTTCAGGGTAACCGCCTCGCCCACGGTTACCTCCACTGGCTCCATGTTTTCAACAAAGTATGGTCGTTCTAAAGTGAAAGATGATAATGATGATGATGACGATGATCTAGTATAACTATAGATGTTAAGCTGTAGATGAATAAATTAATGAATGATCATGAGTTATCACAAACTAAACAGTGACATGCACATTCATAACTTTACCTAGCATTGTCACTTGTGCTTCACATTTGTCACTTCCGACTCCGTTGTCTACTTCGCAAGAGTATCTACCAGCCGCCTCCATCCTGTCAGCGTTAAGAACCTCCAGGATGCAGGAGGTGTCCGTGGTGATCACGTTGTACTGATAGGAAGCCCAGATGAGTTTACCATCCTTCTTCCATCTCACATTTACCCTGGGCGTTCCAGCGAATGTGACCTCAAGCCTCAGAGGCTTGCCCTTCTCAGAGGAAATGTCTTTCAGCTTCTTCACAAAGTGTACTGGTTCTGAGAGAGGCAATCCATGGTCAGTTACATGAAAATCACTTTCAGAGGTGCACAGATGGTTAAAAAAAGACATCATGCTAACAAACCTTTCACAAACAGGTTAACGGGGTAGCTTTCCTTCCCTGCATCGTTAATGATCTGGCAGGTGTACTCTCCTGCGTGGGACTTTTCAACTTTGTGAAGAACCAAAGTGGCAACATCGTCCTTCAGGGAGATCTCGCAGCCTCGTCCATGCTGCATCTCCTTGGCTCCCCTGAACCATTTGACTTTCAAGGGGGTGCTGCCTTTCACTTTTGCTGAGAAAGACACGTTTTTGCCGGGCAACGTTTCCTTTGCTTCGGGTGTTTTCACAAAAGATGGAGGTTCTGGGTTCAGATAAAAAAGATGTGTTGTAAGATTAACTTTCTGTAATATGTGCGATCCCGTGCTAAGGGAAACTCTTCTTGACTTTATTCACATAAACTGACCTGTCACATTCATTGAGGCGCTCGTCTCACTGGCCCCTGCAGCGTTTACAGCTTTGCATGTGTATTTGCCAGAATCGGACATCTTGATTGTCGGGACTCTCAGTTTGCAGTTGTTATCGGTGCAGCTAATGTCATAGTTTGGCCCGCTCTTGATCTCCTGGCCATTGTGGAACCAGGAAGTTGTTAACGGAGCAGAGCCGGCGACCTTACACTCCATTTCACCGGGCTTACCCACAACGAGGTGGGTGTCTCTCAGCTTCCTTATGAAACTCGGTGGAATCAATTTATCTATTGTCAAAAAACAACAAGTTTTAAAGCATTTCTGAGCTAATTGCTAATTAAAAGGATAAAATTTTCTGAGAATGGGGATGTATATAACGGCCACCAACCTGAGACAGAGAGCTTAATTTTGCTAGAGGCTGTACCAACATGGTTTTTAACCTCTAGCTTATATTCTCCAGCATCTGCTTTGTCAGCAGACCGAATCTTCAAGGTGGCAACCTTCTTTGTGAAGGACATCTGATACTTGGCACCGGCAGAGAGCTCTTTGCTGTCCTTGAACCACTTAGTTTTCAGTTCTGGTGAACCAGAGACTGTGACTTCAAGAGCTGCATTTTCTCCTGACTTCACATTCAAGGACTCGGGGCTATCAACGATAACAGCGGGTTCTAGAAATTAGGGAAGCAGACATTAAGCTAAACGAACCCTGTCACTTTCAATGGCGGTAATATAATAAAGTCTGAAGGTCTACAAACCTAGAATTGTCACTTGGGAGACAGACTCCACAAGTCCAGAGTCGTTCCTCAGCTGGCAGGTGTATTTACCAGCCGTGGTCGGGTCGGCCTTAGGTACTACAAGAGTGACCACATTATTCTCAAAGGTGATCTTCCTGTTGTCACCGTCTCTGAGAATGTGATCTTTGTCCTGAACCCAGGACACAGTCAAAGGCTCTGAGCCTCTCACTGTAGCTGTCAGCGTCAGCTGCTGACCAGCTCTCACCGACTGGTCGACCAGTGTCTTGACGAACGCTGGTTGTTCTGAATAGTGATGGAAACATTAAAGGTCAAGGGGGGAAATTGCACAATGACTAAGCTTTGAGAAAACGGCCGATGTACTAACATCTGTACTAACCTTTCAGGCTAATGGTAGTGCGGCAGGATCCGGTTCCTACATTATTGGAGACTTTGCACTCGTAAAGACCAGCGTCATCTTTCTCCAGTTTAATAATGTGAAGCGTGGCAGAGCTGCCCACACTAACCATCTTATATTTCCTGCTCTCCTTCAGTGGCCTTTTGTCTTTGTACCAGTTAACCTGGAAAGGTGAAGTGCCATATACCTCACAGTCCAGGCTGGCATCTTTGCCATGAATGCCTTCTACTGGCTTTGGAGTTTTAATAAAGGATGGGGCCTCTGGAAAATATATCGACATATATTAATAGGAGAAGTAACATTTGTGGACAAGCAAGTCTTCACTGCAAGCATTTGAGTCTGGCAGTTGATTCTCATCGAGGGTCATGCTTAAGTTCAGTCCATGCTAGAGGAATCCATCCAGACGTTAAGAGAAAAAACAAGAGTCATGCTAACATTTGAGTGTAATCCACATCATACTGACATGACAGGTAAAAGTAAAGTGTACGTCATTCCATCAATAATCTATGAAATAGTCTAAAAAAGAGGTAACACTCATGCTATCAGACAAAAATATGATTTTGGACTGAACAGGTCGGTTTGACTCCATGCCGAAGTTTTTAGAGTTCCCAAAGCACTCATAAAATGTCAAATATTAAAATATGCATCATAGTGGAGAAGTTTTCATTCCTTCTTTTCATGCTACGCAAGTTCAGAAGAGTCAAAATCCACAACAACGTGTAGCCAAGATCGGAGAGTGAACTGAATAGCTGACCTTGAACTATCAGAACAGTGCTGCAGCTTGCACTGCCAGCATCATTATGAGCCTCACAGGTGTAGACTCCATTATCCTCAAACCTCGTGGTGCGCAGCTGGAGGTACGCAGTCGAGTCAACAAACATTACTTTACAGTTGTTTCCGTCGGTTATCTTTTGGTCATTTTTGTACCAGCACATTTTCAGGGAGTGAGCGCTGGTGGCCTGGCATTCAAAACGATGTCCCTCACACTGCTTCACAAAGGTAGTGGGAGGAAGTTTCTGGATAAACTGAGGAGGTTCTGCAAAGTCAAAAAAAGATCAAGTTACTATCGTCAGCATGCAGAAATATTTGAGCCTCAGTGTGATGTATGGAGGAGGTGACTGGATGCTGTAAGAGATGGTAGGTGACTCTCAAGACAACATAGATATTCCTGGTAAGAAAAGAAATGGTGAGGTGGTCAGGCAAAGAAAATGAAGAAAGAGGAGCTGTGAAAATGGAGAAAAAAGATGGAGTTAACTGAGGGGTGATGGTAGTGGTGGACAAAAAAAAAAAGAAGTCCAACCTTTCACCAACAACTCGGCTTCACTTTTCACTGTGCCTGCTTCGTTCCTAACTTGGCAAGAATAAATCCCAACATGGAGACTGTCGACTGAATAGAGCTCTACAGAGGAAGAGTATTCCTCCAGTTTAATCATGCACGATGGTCCAGTGATGAGTTCGACGTCATCCTTGAACCATTTCACAGTGAACGGAGGCGTTCCTTCAAAGACACTTCTGAAGAGTACAGCAGACTTTGGAATAACCACCTGAGCCTCAGGCTCAACTAGGAATGTCGGTGACACTAAAACCCATACAAAGAAATGATTATGATACATGACTAACAGCAGCTGAGGTAAAGATTTGATGATTTGACCTTTGAATGCTAACCTTTAGCTGTGAGCACTCCGCTGCACACACAGCTGCCTGTGCTGTTGGTAAGTTTACAGGAATATTCTCCCGTATCAGCAGCTTCAGTCAGATTTAACTGCAGTGACACAGTATTCTCAATGTGCACGAGTTTATACTTGGAGCTCTCAATGATCTTTTGTTTCCCTTTGCTCCATTCAACTGATATTGGAAGAGAACCGGCCACTTTGCACTCCATGGTGACCACCGAAGCCATGTTCGCTTGAATGTTTGTTAATTTCCTAACGAACGTCGGAGGAACTGTTTCTTCTGTTTAAAATAACATTAAAAGATAATTAGAGTCAAAGAAAATACATAGTAAAAAAACATCTAACAAGAGAAGAGTATTTTACAAACCTAAAACAACTAGCAAGACTTTACAGATGCAAGTCCCGACAGAGTTTGTGGCTTCAAACTGGTACTCTCCGCCGTCTTCCAGCTGAGACGACTGTATGTTCAGACAGCTGAGGTTGTTCTCAAAGTACAGATTATGTTTTCTGCTTGACTGGAGCTCTTTGCCATCTTTGGTCCATCTGACACTGATCTGAGGAGTTCCAGCTACTTTACACTCAAGACTAACTGGATCTCCACAAGTCACTCTGACTACCTCTGGCTTCTCTTGGATCATAGGTGGTTCTACAACACCAAGAAACAAAGGTGGGTGTGTTTGTTATTGCCGTTACAGTGAGCTACAATGTTAGGCAGAAGAATCAAGCATGAAGCAGAGGTACCTTGCACTACAAGGGTGGCAAAGCATTTGTCCTGCCCAGCATCATTGACAACCTGGCAGGTGTATTTCCCGCTGTGAGTCGCCTCACATGCAGGAATCCTGAGCATGGCGTCTCTGTTATGAAACGTTCTCTCGATGTTTGGATCCTCAGGGATCCAGCTGTCATCTTTTTGCCATTGTACAGAAAGAGGCAGCGAACCGTCCACGGTGCCGCAAAAGACAGCAACATCTCCCAGAACAGTGGAGACGTTTTCTATCTTCTTAACGAACGTCGGAGGGACTATTACAAAGAAAAGATGTCATTGTAGCACCAAACCATAAACAGTCCTGTATGTCTAATGTGATTCACATAATCAGTGAGACAAACCTTTCAGAGACAAAGCTCCAAAGCCAGAACAATTTCCAACCTCATTGGCTACCACACACTGATAAGTACCAACATCTTCCACTCTGCAGTCCGTGATTTTCAAGCTCACGTTTTCACTATCAACGATAATATACTTCTGGCTGGATTTGATTGGCTGTTTGTCTTTGATCCATGTGACCTTAAATGGAGTACTTCCTGCCACTTTGCATGCAAACATCGCTGTGGAACCTTTAACAACTTCAAGACATGTCACGTCTTCGACAAACGAAGGCGGCTCTGAAATAACAAAGCAAATCAAACTGAAGCAACCATTGACTTTTATTATCATTGATGTAATATTTAACTTTAACATGGAAAAGAAACCAACCTTTCACTTCTAGCTCGACAGTGCAACTCTCTGTGCCTGCTTCGTTGCAGGCTTCGCAGACATAGTTGCCGCTGTCGTTTTCACTGACTTGACAAACCTCTAAGGTGGCGACAGAGTTGAAAAACGACATTTTGTGTTTGACACTTTGGTGAATCTGAGCTCCATCTCTGAACCAACGCACAGAGATCTCTGGAGAACCAGCAACCGTGCACTCAAACACCTTCCTGTCTCCTGCTCTGACTACTGAAACACCTTCAGGTTTTTCAATAAAAAATGGGGGCTCTGAAACAAACACATGTAGAAGTTACTTAGGTGTGCTGATGACTACAGATTAAAGTAAACTGATGAAGATGAGAGACCAATATTAACCTTTTACAAAGAGTGTTGCCTGGCATGAACAGGAGCCCACATCGTTCTGTATTTCACAGACGTAGTCACCAGAATCAGAAGATTTGGCGAAGAAGAACTCCAGCGAGCTCAAAGTATCGCTTTTAATCACCGAGCAGTCGGAGCTGGATAAAACTTCTTTCTTCTTGGTGAACCATTTGATGGTGAGAGGCGGCGTGCCGGACATGCGTACATTAAACTTAACCTTTGACCCCAGCAAAACACTCATGGATTCAGGCTTTTCAAGAATGCATGGTGCTTCTGTTGATGGATAAAAACCCAACACTTCTGTTATAACAGTCACAACATACAATGCTTAATCTGGAAGACAGTGCTGAGGATGTGAGATGATTTCTAACCTTTAACAAACAAACTCCCAGAGCACCGCACAGATCCTGCCTTGTTTGTAGCCATACAGGTGTAGCGTTTGCTGTCATTACTGTCGAGACGGCGGATTTCCAGGAAAGCAACATTTTCATAAAATGTGCATTTGTGTTTGTCATCAGTCTGGATCTGTTTGTCATCTTTGTACCAGTGTATCGTCATCGGCATAGAGCCTGATACAACGCACTCCAGATGAACAAATGATCCTCTGATACCTTCAGAATCCTTCAGTTCTCTTGTGAACAACGGTTTAACAATCTGATCTATTATATACAAAGTGCAAAGATAAGGTTCAGTTGGTTGTGTTAAAAATAAAAAGAGAGGAAATAAAAAATATAAAACTTTGGGATAAACTGACCTAAGACAGTTATGTCTGTCACACAAGAACTGCACCCAGCACTGTTTGAAACCTCAAAGGTGTATTCACCACCATCACTGTTCTCTGTTTTAGTAATGTTTAGCACAGATCTGGAGTCTGTGCTCTGTATTTTGTATCGCTGGCCTGAGGTCAACTCCTTCCCCGCCTTCATCCATCTGGACGTGAGTGGTTTGGTACCTGAGAATCTACATTCAAGCCTGGCCGGGTCACCCTGGGTTACACTGATGGTCTGTGCATGTTCTAAAATCCTTGCTGGTTCTGGGATAACAAAATGATCCAAAACTGAGTTAGCTGTTCCCTCTTGCAGGTGTTAATGCAACAGGAGAAACATCAAGCTTCACAGAAAAGCAACAACAGCAGCAGCAAAGACAATTAAACATCCTACAAACCTGTCACAATGAGTACAGCGGCACATCTCTGAGTCCCGGCTTTGTTCTGTGCCTCACACACATATTTCCCACAGTGTGATAACTGAGCATTTTTCAAATTCAACACGGCACTTTTGATTTCAGAGGACATCTTAACATGCTCGTCTTCTGTGAGCTCATGATCATCCTTAATCCATGAGAAAGTCATGGGAAGTGATCCAGACAACATGCACTTCATAGAGATCTCAGAGCCCACCATGCAGGATATATCCTCTAGTCTCTGAACAAATGATGGTGGTTCTAGTGGGAGAAGACCACAAATCAGACTGTAGGCTATCACACAAACACAAAAGATCCACATTGCATGTCTTTATGTCTGATCTAACCTGCATAGAAACATCATTCATCAGACATTGAGCAGCATGCAGGAGGATAACCTTGGATGGCATGTTTGTCCTTTGACTGACCTTTCAGTGTAATCTGGCAAGAACAAGATGTTTCTCCAACATCATTTGCAACAATGCACTGGTACGTCCCAGCATCTCCGCTCTCACAGTTTGAGATGTGAAGAGTGACAGTGTTGTTTTCAACATTGATCTCATGGTTTTTGTCAGGTCTGATCAGCTTATCATTGAGCAAGCAACTTATTTCAAACAGAGGGGAACCTGAGACGGTTGCCTCCAAAATAATGTCGGATCCTTTTACAAGCTCAGCTGATTCAAAAGGCCTCACAAACACTGGAGGCTCTATAAGGAAAGATAGCAAAGGTTATATTTAAAGGCAATAAAGGGCTGAAAAGTAAGTAAGCTAGTAAGTCTAGTCATATAAGTCTGGTCCACAGAGTTCATTTAGCTGAAGTCAGTGTCAGTGCACTGAGGTACATCGATTCTTGGCAGTATGTTGGAAAGCAAACACAGAAGTTCTTGAAGAACTTCCCATCTGCAAACAAGGGCAACTGAGCCAGATGGTACCACGACCAGGAATCAAACATTGAGTCTCTGCGGAGCACAGGAATATACCCTTCGACTTCCCAACAGTGTAGGCAACATTGAATGTTTAAAGAACAATGTGGACCAGACTTTATCCCAACAGTCTAGGTTTGTCTCCATGAAGAACTGAACCAACCTTTCACTGCTACTGAGCTGCTGCACTCGTCTTTGCCGGCCCCGCTGGACGCTGTACAGACATAATGTCCACTGTCCTCTACAGAACAGTTGTCTATCTCCAGAGTTGCTATAGAGTTGTCAAAGGACATTGTGTGTCTGTGGTCTGAAGTGATTTGGGAGCCATTTTTAAACCATGCAATGGTTATAACAGGGGTGCCCTGCACTTTGCAAGACAACTTCAGAGGCTCTCCTGTTTTCAGCAGCACTGAAGGCTCAAGCTTCATTGTAAATGTTGGGGCTTCTGTAAATTAACAGTAATATTAACAGTAAAAACAAGAGGTCAAGTGAAGAAAACAACAGTTCAGTGAATCCCATTTTAAAATGAAAGAATTAAACAGCACCTTTCACAAAGAGGGCTGCAGTGCAGTCCACCTTCCCAGCGTCGTTGGATACTTGGCATGTGTATTTAGCAGAGTCACTGGGTTTCACAGAGTGAAGCTCCAGAGAGCTCGAAGAGGCGTCTTTCTTAATGAAACACTTTCCCCCAGTGAAAATCTCTTTCTCCTCTCTGAACCATTTAACAACCAGAGGAGCTGATCCAGTAAAGGCTGCTTTAATGACAACATTTGATCCTGGTGAAGCGACCTGGGATTCAGGTTTCACCATGAAGACCGGTGGTTCTGGAGTTTTTTGGGAAGAAAAAGAGCAAACATTCAAATCCTATCCTGTCATCTACTACTTTTGAAATTCCTGCTTAATCTCGGGTTTAAAGCTCTAACCTTTGACGGACAAAGTACCGCTGGTCTCATTCTCTCCAGCATTATTAGAGGCCTTACATGTAAACACTCCACCATCGCTCTGCTCCAGGCCAGTTATGGTCACAGAGGCTGTACCCTCACTGAAATCGAGCTTGTATTTGTTGTTGTCACTGTGGATCTCTTTATTGTCTTTGTACCAAGCAACAGCCAGCGGCTGAGATCCAGCAACTCTGCACTCCAACGTAACGTTACTACCGATACTGCCGTCCACTTTCTTTAGAATTTTGGTGAAGGATGGAGGAGCGGCACGATCTGTGTAAGGAAATACATCAAACATTCATCAAGGGCCAACTCTTTCAGTTATTATTAACTATTTAACTAATGTATTCTGGGCTGAAACTAACCTATAACAGTGACCGAGCAGGTGCACTGGTCTTTTCCGACTTTATTGGACACTTCCATCTGGTAGTCTGAAGTGTCTCCTTTGTCTGCTGCGAGAATCTTTAAGATGGCGGTGTTCTCCTTCACCGTCATTTTATATTTGCGGCCACTGATCATCTCTTTGCCGTCTTTAAACCATTTCACTTTGAGCTCTGGGCTTCCAGAAATCGTGCACTCCAATGTTGCTGAATCTCCAGCGGTCACGCTCATGGATGTCGCTTTCTCTAAGATCCTAGCAGGTTCTACAATCAAATATGAGTTTTTAGACCTTGTAAACATATACATCTGAACTTTGAGAATATTTCTAACAAACATGAATGTTTTCTAACCTTGAACTGTTAAGACAGCTTCACATTTCTGCTGTCCGGCCTCATTTTCAGCAAGACAAGTGTACTTGCCACCATGCTTTATTTCAACAGATGAGAAGGAAATGCTTGCAATGTTATTCTCAAATGTCATTTTAACATTTGGATCGTCGTCTCTCAGCAGCTCAGAGTCTTTCATCCATTTGATAGTGATGGGAGCTGAGCCTTTCAGGGTTCCCTGTAGCTTTACTGTATTTCCCAACACCGCTGTAGCACTCTCAATCCTCTTTGAGAACATAGGTGGCTCTGAAATAACAGTATTAATAAAAATTATATAAACAGCTTGGAGAACTACAAGAGTTTTAAAGTCTGTCCTGTGTTACTAACCTTTCTGTTTAACCACTGACTTTGAGGTCACTGACCCAACCTCATTTGATACGACACATTCAAATTCACCGATGTCGGCGCTCTCGAATGATTGGATCTTCAGAGTGGTGAGGTACCCCTGTGACACAACTTTGTATTTCTTATCTGTGGACAGGCGTTTCTTATTCTTTCTCCAGGCCACCTCAAACGGTGCAGAACCTGCAAGCTCACACTCCAGTACAACTACAGATCCTCTGACTGCCTCGAGGGGGATTAACTCCTTTCTGAAAGACGGAGGTTCTGAAGGGGAACATAAACCGGGGTTAGAAACGTCTGATTCTGACTGAACATTTGGTTCTGTAATAAACCTGAGTCTATGCACCTTTCACTGTCACTTTTGTGCTGCAGCTTTCACACCCAGACTCATTGAGAACCTCACAGGTGTAATTTCCACCGTCACTCAACGTGACATCTTTTATCTCAAGAGTGCCAACACCATCCTTCAGACTGATATTATATCTGCCACCGGCTGACAGCTCGTTGTTGTTAAAGAACCAGCTGGTGTGAAGTTCAGGGGATCCTTTGACGGTGCACTGCAGCCGGGTGGTGCTGCCTTGCTTCCAAACGGTGGTGGCCTCCAGCCTCTTGACAAAGACTGGTGGCTCTGGAGATGTTTGTAGTTTAAAAGAGGCGACATGAAGTCATTTAAAAAAATAACAACCCAGCAGTGAAGAGAAAAAATTTAAGACTTGAATAAAGGACAGCCGGAGCTGCACCATAGAAACACCACAGAATAAAATATGTTAATTTTCAGTACTGCAGATTTGCATCAGCTTCAAATGCTGCAGTAGCCATGAAAGTTAACTAGACAGCTCTTACCTTGAACCTTCACCGAGGTGGAGCACGTTGCACTGCCGGCTTCATTTGTGGCCGTGCATACATAATTTCCACAATCTTTCAGTGTGGTCTTTAGGATATCAAGAGTAACTGTCTTTTTCTCAAAGGACAGTTTACAGTCTGGAGACTGGTGGACCTTTCTACCATCTCTGGTCCAGGTGACAGTTACTCCAGTGTCCTCATCCACCTGACACTCCAGGTGCAGAGGAGCTCCAACCACAGCGGTGATCGGACCCAGGGGCTTTACAAAGTTGGGTTTATCAATTACAAGCAGCTCTGTGCTGCACTCAGCGGTCCCAACATTATTAGACACTTTGCACACATAATGACCACCATCAGCTGGCTCAAGTTTGCTTATCTCAAGAGTGTGCTTATTCTTTTCACAAGAGGTTCGGTAGTTTGACCCTTTGGGTACGGCCTGGTTGTCTTTGAGCCAGACAACATTCAGTGGGGCAGATCCTGATATTACACACTGTATCACTGCCCTCTTTCCAACATACATAGTCTGAGGGTCAGGTTTAGTTACAAAGGCAGGAGGGAATTGCTCTATAAGAATTCAGAAAAAGAGAAACACATTAGTGGTGATATGTTAAAGCCTGTTAGTCTATCTTAGACTTAACCCGGCAGAACAAAACCAGCAGAGCAAGAAAACAACAAGATCCGAGTTTATGTGAACTGCTCCAAACTCAACCAGCAAAGAGGAAGGAAACATGCGCTGCTCTTACCTGTGACGCTGAGAGAGGCGGAGCATTCGTCACTGCCGTGCTGATTGGACGCCTTGCAGGTGTATTCACCACTATCGTCCTTGGTTGGGCTCAGGAGTTCCAGACAGGAAGTGCTGAAGCGACTGATAATCCTGTACTTATCACCCTCTTTGATGGGGTGTCCATCTTTGAACCACTTGAAGCTCACATTGGGAGCATCTTCAGTTTCACATTCAAACTTGGCAGCGTTGCCAATGTTGATCTCCACAGGGACAATCCTGTGTCTGAACACAGGTTTCACTGAGAGAAAGGGAGATAAAAAGACACATTAAGTAAACAGAAGTGTTTGAAATGGAAACAAAAAGGAATGTTTCTACTGGAGGAGGTCGTCCTGGGATGGAAAAGTGACACACAATGTTAATGCTGTTGTGACTGTAGAGGAAAAATGGGATTAAAGTTGGGTTGAAGATGCCATGAAAAGGATTCTGTGATAAAGGAGAGAGAGCATGCAAAGATGAATGGACCAGGAATGAGGACTGATGGGTGTTTAAGGATGTGAACTCAAAGATGAATCCTTGGAAGGACAGAGGAATGGTTATGAGATGATGTGCATGTGAAGAAACGAAGGAAAAGTGAGGATGTCACTGCTGTCTGCTGAAAACCTCAACCAACCAACCCAAGTTTAGTTACACCACAGACACACCAATAGGCTGTTTTCTGTTCCAATGTTTGAGTTGTGGTTGAGGTTTGCAGACAACAGAAGTCATCGATGAAGTTGTGAAGTTAGTTGATGATGATATCAAAGAATTGTTCATCATCAAACCTCTTGAGACCACAGTAAGTCTTGAAGACGTTGTAGTCTTGCCGGCTTCGTTCTCAGCCTCACAGATATACTCTCCTTGATGCTTGGCCTTGAAAACTCTGTCGATAACTAGTGTGTATGTGTCGTGGTCTTTAGAACACTTGAACTCTTTGCCAGATTTCACCAATTGGCCTTTGAAGAACCAGTTAACTCTGGAGACATGCTTTATGGTGGCAGTGAAAACAGCCTTCCCGTTTTCCTCAGTGCAAACGTCTTCCAGCGAATCAACGACAACTGGATAATCGACCAGACTGTCATAGGACTCGCTGATCATGATCGCCTCTGATAGATACTCCTCTCTGGTTTCTCTGTGGACAGACTCGCAGATTTCAGACTGACTCTGAACGGTTGCACTCTTGAAGGAAGCCTTGGCTTCAGTTTTGACGGATGCAGACTGAGATACAGCAGCAGCAAACCCAACTGTACTCTCTGCCACCGTCACGGTGTCCACCACAGATGACAGCACCTCTTTGGAGGGCGCCGAGCTGACCAGCGCTCTCTGAGGCTTGTCAATCTGCATCAAACCCGGCTGCTCTGATGTAAGACTTTGCTGCTCATGAAAAACCATAGCATGCAGAGCTACCTGGAGTTCAGACCTGAGGTCAGCTGTCTGAGGGTATTCACCTTCAAAAGACAGTGTGATTTCCATGGGGGCACCTGGTGTTGTGATCATGTATGTATACCTGGCCTGTCTGGGCTCTCTCTGAACCTTCACCTCCTGTACATCCACTGCCTCTAACCTTCCTACAACATCGGCGAGTAACACTGGTTGGTCTCTGGCCACAGCAGACTGCAGAGCATCTCTGAGCTGACGTCGTATATTCAGACTGGACGGTTTGGGAATCTGAATGACAAAGTTGAGCTCTTTAGATAGAGTCCGAGCGTCCTGAGACTCGTGAACAAACTGAACTCCTTTAGGCTGGGTCGTGATGCTAACGGCCGAGCTCTCAGATTTACGTATCTCACTTGACCGCTCTCCCATGATGACCTGCTTCTCTTCAAGTAGCACTGACTGTCGGACTGACTGACCCTCCTGGATCTGGACTGCAAAGTCTTGCTCAGCTGCCTCTAAGATGGTACAACTTTCAGTGGCCACTGCCTTCTCCTCAATGAAAACAGTTCTTTTGGAGATCTTTGGCTCAGTTTTCATCTCAGGCTTGAATTTCTCATCAGTTTTAAGGTTAACGGTGTGACCCTCCTCGAGAGTCTGAGTCTCTGTGACGTTCAAAGAATGCATGATGTTCCAGTAGTCCTCTTTCTGGACAAGCGCTCGCTGCTTGACATCGGTGATCAGAGGCGTCTCCTTCGGCAGCTGCATGGGCTGTGAGGAGACCGAGAGGATGCTGGATGGCCTGGGCTCAGTTCGAAGCTGTGACTGAACCCCGGTCACCGACACATCAAGGTCTTTGCGATAATCTGCTGTGATCTCTCTTCTCTCCTCAGAGGCAGCTGCATGCTTCAGAGCCTTTTCCTGTTTCTGCGCTGCCACCTGCTGGTCAGGTTTGGTGATGGTCAGTATGCCTTCCTTTGGTAAAACTGACAGAGAGTGAACTGATTGAAGGTATTTTGTTGGCGGTAACTCTTTCCTCGGCTGGACGGAGGTGGCATCAGTCTTTGCTGTGAACTCTGAAGTCGCCTCACAAACTGCTGTTCTTTGCTCCTCTTGAGTCACTGAATGTAATAAAGTCGGACTCTTCCTCGCTTCTGCCTGCTCTGTCAAAGGCTTCTCGCTGCTGAACCTACCCTCAGACTGTAAAACATCCTGATCGCTGATCACCTGCAGATTCAGTACGCGCTCGCCCTCTCGCTCAGGCTGCAGACTCATAGAAGATGGTACACCTGGCACCTGTCCTGCCACGTCAGCTTGGAGTTCGTACTTCTCTTCAGCAGTCATAGCTGACTTACAGACCAGGTCTTTGCGTGGGGTGATACTCTCCTGCTCTGGTCTGGTTATTTCAAACGGCTGCTCTTTGAGCAAAGGAACTCTTGTTTCACTCACTGGTGCTACGACTGGTTTGAATTGCTCTTTCTTAATCGAGGGTTTGGTGGCTGCGTCTAAAGCTGGCAGCGGCTCAGAGTGTCTTTCTGTGATTGGTAGTTGCCCTGAAGACTGAGCTGAGTATAAGATCTTAACCCCCTCTGTGATTTTGAAGCTCCTCTCTTCATCTGGTCTGTGGGTGACATCTAAGGTTTCATCGTGGATTGACATGGCGAACCCTACTTGATGACCTCTCACGAGCTGCCTGGGTTCAGTTAAAGTCTTCACCTGCTCAGGAGCTCGATCCGTCAAAGCCTCGGCTCTTACTGTGGCGAGTGGGAGGACCTCTTCAGATGTGGCTGACATGAGCTTCGACGGCTGCTCTTTGGCTAACTCGAGCTCGATGATCTCAGGGCTGAGGATCCGTTCAGAGTGCTGCTCGGTGATCTTTTGTCGCTCCTGGACTGAAGATAAGAAAGTCGCCATGTGAAGCTGTTTCATGGGAACAGCTGAGACCTGAGGTGGATGAGACGGAGCCAAAGAAACCCTCTCCTGGATGTCATGAGCCTGCAGCACTGCAGCCCGGTGGGTGAGCTGCTCTCGTTGAAGGGTGGCAGCAGAGATGTCGAGCTCTCTGAGGGTTCCCACCTCCTCACTAGGAATAATCTGCCGGTCTTCAGTGCTGATGGTGTAAATCATCTGATCAGACAGAGTCCTCTCCTCAAATAATCTGGACTCTGTGGTCTGTTCAGTCAAAGATATCTTCAAACCTTTTGGTTTCTTAACCAAAGTGTCCTCTTCCTGAACTTTCTCCCTGAAAACCAGCAGCTCGGCACTACAAGAGGCTTCCCCATATTGGTTGAAGGCCTTGCAGGTGTAGACGCCGCTGTGCTCTTGTTTGACACTCTTAATATTAATAAAGCCCGATCCGTCCGGGTTGTTCACGATGATACAGAACCCACCGGGCTGGATCTGGAAGCTGCCTTTGAGCCACTGAATCTCAGGGAGAGGTTCTCCGGTCACCATGTACCTGAAGAAAGCCTGACCTCCCTCAGACAAACGAAGAGACTCAATGGTTTTAGTGAATTCTGGAGGTTTTCCAGGCTCCTTCACCTGAACATGCAAATAAGAAGTACAAGTCGACTGTCCGAATCTGTTGCTAACAGTGCAGGAGTACTCTCCTTCAAACTCCCTCTGAACTTTGGTAATGACCAGACTATACTCATCTCGCTCATGAACGAACGTGTACATGGAGGAGCTCGTAATCGTCTGCCCGTTGTGGAACCACTGAATGGCGGGCTTCGGGAAACTGGACACTTTGACGGTAAATGTAGCGGTTTCTCCGACAGTCACGGCTGCTGGAGAAAGTTCGCTGAGGAAAACTGGTTTCTCTTTTTTCTTCTCCAAAGAGCTGGAGAAGCGTTTGGACTCTGGCTTAAGTTCAAGTGTTCTGGTTTTATCTGGTAACTTTAGGCCGGTGTAGAATGACTCCTGGGTTTCCTCGGTCACCGTGATGGTCGAGCTAGAGAAGGCTGAGTGGAACAACAACAGTTTAACATCAGACACAAGACAACCAGCTGAAAACTTAAAGAGTTATACTGAAAGGTCAAACAACTGTCAGAGAACAAACTCAGACCGTCTTCAAATACACTGGTTCTGGTTCTTCACTTTGAGTTCTTTGGAGAACCTTTACGAACCTTTAAGAACCTTTTTATGCTGAAAAACCCCTTGATGCTGTTTGAGGTGCTTTGGGAACTGAATGCAAAAAAAGTTCTTTCCATCACTTTCGAGAACCTTTTTATGTAAGGTTGTTCTTTACTGGTTCTTTACTGGATCTTTACTGGTTCTGTGACATGGTTTTGATAAAACCCAACAAAGGGACAGTTTGAACACTGTCTTTATGAGTCCACATGTATTTAACTAACAGCTACTAAATGCTGAACATGTTGACTAATATGTGTCTGTGTGTATAAATGAGTTGTTTTGTCACTTCTAATTGTAAAGTTTGATTTTCTACAATCACCTTTAGAGAGAACAATGTGATAATAATTCATACGACAGTAATTTATCCAATACTGCATTTAAAATGATATATTGCAATTTAAATGATCATTTGTTGCACTTTAACGAACCCATGGACAAAAACTGTTAACACTTGATGATAAATGTTTCTTGAATGACTGGTCGGTAAAAGGTTCCTCTACGACGTCACCATGAAGAACTGCTTTTGGATCTAACTTGAACTTTTATTTTGAAGGGTGTAGAAACAGGAAAACATTCTTCTGAAACAGAAAATGTGAAACATCGTGGACAAACAACATACGTTCCTGCTGACGTGAATCAATATTTACCTCTGACTTCCTCCTGGACCTGAACCTCAGGTTCCTTCTCCACTGCCGTTACTGTAAAGACAGAAATAACTCAAATTAAACACACTCCACAAACTGAACATAAAGTCTCATATGGTGCAAGACTGTTAGAGTCAGTGACAGGTCGTGCATCCATATTATCCGTCTGTTTGTCTATACAGTGACATTCCTGCATGCTTCCTTCTGGTCTTTAGTGTGCAGCTCCTCTGGCTCTTTGGATAAATGCTCAGTGATATGAGTGTTTGTATCTCTCAGTATTGTTGTCAGTAAAGCAGGACACAAAGGTCAGCGACCTCTCCTAAAAACAGTGGTTAAGACCTTGTTGAAGAAGAAGAAGTGTGCCTCTGCTGGCTGTGTTGGTGGAAAGCAGTGTGGATGAGTGTTGGGCCAAACAAAGCCCGAGCGAGCAGAAGGTCCAAAAGCATGCAGATGCCAACCTTTCATGACTGTGCTGCACTCAGCATCCTCGGCTGAGCTCACATGTTTGCATATGTAAGAGCCGCCATGTGTGGCTCCCACATTGTTAACGTTTATACAGCACAGGGGCCCGTCATGTTTCACAGAGTAAGACACAGAGTCCTCAACATTCAAACGGTTGTAAAGCCAAATGACAAACGGAGTGGGAACCTCCTTCATAACGCAATACAACGAGCCACTGTTTCTGTTTCTGATCAGCAGCTCGGGGGGCAGTTTGATCAGGAACTCGGGGCAGCCGGAGAGGCGTTGACCTCGCTCGTCATCAGGCGCGACATCAGGGAAATACAGGTGACTGATGAGGCTGTAAGGTCTCTGGGAAGATGGAGGTGACGGTCCCGGCTTCTCCACAGCCTCCTGTTTGTCTTGGTCATGGGGATCTCTAGGGATCTCCCTGTCTGCGTGAGACACTTTACGCACAGTATCGGTAGGGATGGGGGTTTCTGCTTTGACATTTGCTTCTTTAGCTGGGTGAGAATAAAGTTAGGGAGAGTCATTAGGGGTCAGAGAGTATAAGGCTACGACTGGAAACACTAAAGGGGTTAGTAGGATGGATAGATGAGTTAGTGAGGCAAAGCTGGCATCAGCAGGGAGAGAGTAAACTACAGAGCTTGTTATTTAATTACAGTCTAACAGGTTACATAAAGAGGAGGGAGGAGGGGATGAAGCAGGAGCAGGTGGAGGGGGGATGGACCAGGATGGAGAAACAGACTAATAAAGAAGAAAGATTAAGCACCTTCAACAGTGAGCTGAGCGGAGGAGCTGTTCTGGCCATGTTGGTTGGTGGCGGTGCAGCGGTAAACACCCTGGTCCGCCACACCAACACCCTGGATGACCAGAGACAACAGCCCCCCGGCCTCAGAGCTCCTCACCCGCTCTGTGTCCGCCAGACTCTGGCCGTTATGATCCCACACCACCCCGGTGAAGGGCTGCCCATTGAACGAGCAGCTGAACTCGGCCATCTCGCCACTTTTCACCTGGACGTCGCTCATTTCCATCAGCAGTTTAGGGCTGGCTGAGAGTTTGATATCAAAGCTGCTCTCCAGTGAGCTCACGCTCTCCATTTGAACCTCAACCGTCCTCCAGGACACAGAGGAACTCTCAGAGACCATCTCAGTAAACTCAACACTGTGGGCCATTTGTCCCAGAGACACAGAGCTGAAGCTCTCCGTCCGAGTCTCCAGTCTCTGACTTAGATTAGTCTCGGCCGCAGTGCTCGACACACTACCTAAGGCTTTTTCATCTGGGCAATAAGAAAGAGTAGAAGGATTAGGTCAACACATCATTCTGCTGACTTCTTCACAGCTTGTTTGCCAAGAGTGCAGCTGGAGAGGAGTGTTGAGGATCAGGTGAGGGATCAGGGGGTGGACAGCGGCTGGTTTCCGCTGTCCATCATGCAAGCTTGAAGAGCTCGAGCCAATAAAAAAAACAAAAACAGCTATGATTATGTCCGTGCTCGAGCGCCATGAACCCGGAAAGCTAGATTTCCAGAGTTCAGCTCTGATTTGATCATGCTGCATTCTTTGAAGTAAAGACTGTTAAGAGCTACTGATGAAGGGAGAGAAGACGTTCATGCATCATCACGTAAAGACACCTGGAAGTTTACCAAAAGATTATCAGCTGAGCTCGCAGGACGGAGGTCAGGAAACAGAAACAATCATTTCAAATATGTTTGTCCTGCAGCCTCACAGGAAGTCAGTTCAGCTGAAACATTGTCATGAAAACTAAAATATGAAAGAACGCTGGTCGCACAAAGATCTCATCTCAGTTTTTAAGATAATTAAAGCCTGAAAATGTTGAATTTTGTTTTCAGCCAAGTCAGATGAGAAGATTAAAATCCAGCTTAAACACAGAAGTACGAACAACAGCAGTTTGTTTGTGCTAAGCTAGGCTAACAGTGTCTATAAGATAATATTAGCTCTCTAGCTAACAAATGTTACCTTGTTAATCAGTATCTGTCTGTCTGATTTTAAACTGGAGAAATTATTCAAATAGTTCAGAAACGTCAGAATGCTCTAAAATTAAACTTTCCCCTTTTATTGGGCATGTCGTGATTTTCTCACTTTTGAGGAAAGTAGCATCTTGCCTCTGCTTCCAGACTTTGCACTAAACTAAGCTAAGCTAACCCTAAACCCATCTTTGTACTGGATACACTGGTATCCACAGGTGACGCTAGCTCATGTTAGCCTTCATGTTAACCAACAAATCTAAGTTCATTAGCGACTTAAGTTTGTTGTTTGGAGTTTGGAGTTAGCATTAGCATCTCTGTTGTTGAATATAGCATGGCTAACATGCTTGTCAGAAAACCTGCAGTGTATTCTGACTTTAACCCTGCATCCAGTCTTTGTGCTAAGCTAAGCTTATATCCATTTTCTCATCTGACTCTGAAATCTTTGTTTGACCAGCAGCAGTTGATTCAAACACACATGCAGCTTTCTGTTTCTGTTGATGCTTCATTTCATATTTGACCAGTGAGTGTCAAATATTGCTCTGATGAACTCAATTAATCGATATCAATCAATAATCAATGTAACGTTTATTTTGCTGATTAGTTGAATAACTCTTTAAAAACATGCTAACAGATAAAGTTTGACTGGTAAAGCTCGTGCAGCGCTCTGTCAGGAACACCTCGTCAGCGTTTGTTCGAGTTACTCACCATCGATGTTCAGTGTGGCGGCACATGTGACCATTCCTGCTGAATTTGTGGCCACGCATGAATACTCTCCTTCATGGGCGGGAAGAACTCTGGAAATGTCGAGCTGGCAGGTTTCACCATACTGAGACATCCTGAAAATGTCTGACTGTCTGACCTCTCTGTCATGACAGAACCAAGAAACCTGCAGATCTGTGGACACAGCGTGCATCATCAGTCAGAGTCAAACACTACATCAAACAGTAAAATGTGTCAGTATAGGAGGGAGTGAGCAGAGGCAGTACCTTCCCCAGAGACGGTGCACTGGAACTGGGCAGGAAGTCCCTCCGTGACCAGGACGTCCCGGATGGGAGCGACGAGGACGGGAGGAGAGACCCGAACAGTTTCGACCACCTCAGGAACTGACAGACATAAACATAATCAATGACTCTAACCAATCAGTTATTCATCAGGTTTAAACACGCCGTGACACGTCGCCGCGATTCATACCTTCCACCGTGAGAGGGGCGGAGCTTGTGTCCTCTCCATAGTCGTTCTTGGCCTCGCAGCTGTAGACGCTGGCGTCCTCGGGGAAGACTTCGAGCAGCAGCAGCGTGTGCTCGTCTCCGTCGTGGAGGAACTTGCACTTGTAGCTGGTGGACAGAGCCTGGGAGTCTTTGTACCAGGACACCTGAGGCTGAGGGATGCCGCTCACCTGCACTGAGAAGCGCACCGATCGACCGGATGTCGCCGTCTGGGGCTGCATGTGGCGGACGATCTGAGGAGGCTCCGGCACTGAAGACAGACAGAAGATGAACATATCGTTAGCAGCGGTTGCTATGCTTTCATGTTCAGCGATGACATTTAGTTTGACTCTTACGTCGGACGTGGAGGTTCATGGTGCTCCTGTTCTTGCCGGCTAAGAAGGTGTACTCTCCGGCGTCACTCCTGTAGGTCTCAGAGATCGTGAGGCGGTGGAGCTTCCTGATGGTGGCGTAGGTGAACCTCTCCTCCACTGAGAACTGGATCTCCACTCCGTTCCTCATCCAGCGACCCTCCACATCGTCCTCGTTCACGTCAAACTCAAAGGTTGCTCTCTGCTTCTCAACAACCTGCAACAACAAACAGTCGGGTTGACTACCGAGGATTAAGATTCCTGTCAGGACGTTACGATCTTCAGATAACTGAATGAACTCACAGTGATGTCTCTGTTTGCAGGTTCTGAGATTCTGACATCCCGTCCCTCAACTCCCAGGTGGCCCTTGGACACGCTCGACCCGGCCACGGCAGTGTATTCTCCGGCATCAGACAAGCGGACTGACGGCACAACCAGACGGTGCACATATTTATCTGAGGACATCTTGTACCTGCAAGAGACACAGAAGGTGATGTCAGTTCTTTATTTTTTTCATGACGTTGGTTTAATGAGTCGAACATGAATATGAGCTGCAGTACCTGTCAGACATCTCCAGCTCCTGACCGTCCTTCATCCACATCACCTGGATGTTTGGTTCAGAAACTTCACATTCAAAAGTCGCTCTCTTCTTCTCGGTGATCTTCAGGTCCTTCAGATGTTTGGTGAACTCAACCACACGAGCTGCAGCAGGACAAACAAACAGGGAATGAATAAGATGCATGGTTGATCTTAACATTGAGTCATATTATGTTAAAAGGGGAAGCTCATCTAGTGGTCCTTTGTAGAGGTTGTACTGGTCTTTTAAGAGGTTCTAGTGTTCATTGGGGAGGTTATTCTCAGGTTCTAGTGCTATTTTAGGAGATATTAAGAACAAACTGTATTTTCTGAGGTTCTTGTGTTCATTAGAGATGTTCTTCTGGTCGTTGGAAGTTCTTAACATCCTTTTATGTGGTTCCTGTGGTAACTCTTATAACTGAACTGTTTACTCTGACCATCTGCTGAACACTGTGGAACATCTAGCAGTCAGATATTTTTATCAGGAGCTGATGGAGTTCAAACGGGAGCTAACAAAATAAAGTTACCCTCCACGTAGAGTTTAGCTGTAGTGACTGCAGAGCCGGCCGTGAACGTATACTCGGCGCTGTCTCCAAAGTGAACGTTTCTGAGGCTCAGAGTGTGACTGAGCTGTTTGCAGCGAGCCTGACATCTGTCCGTGGACCGGATCTCCACGCCATTCTTCAGCCATTTGTACGTGATGTCCTCATAGTTGACGTTCACCTCGAACGTAACCGTGTCTTTCTCCTGAGCGTTTATGTCCTGCAACATGGTTGTGATGAGGATGGCTGCAAAACGACAGAACTGAAGGTTAATTCACTGCCAGAGATCCTCGGCCCAAGTGATAGTAGCTAACAGGCACTTACGGTCAACGGTTAGCGTTGCAGAGACTCGGTCGTTCCCGCACACAAAGGTGTACTCGGCAGAGTCGTCCCTACTGGTGTTCATGATCTTCAGCTGGTGGAGTTTTCCTTGAACTACAATCCTGAACTTCTCGCTCATCTCAATCTCCACGCCGTCCTTCAGCCAGGTGGACGGCACGTTGAAGTGAGAGACTTCACACTCGAACGTGGCGACCTGGGTCTCAGGGACCTTCGTGCTCTTCAGGGGCCGTGTGACACGCAGGGCTGAACAGAAGATGAAGAGAGAACATCAACACATTTCATCCTTCCTAAGTCCTGCTGATTAGCCACGCTATGCTAACACTTACACTCGACGGTGAGGTGAGCGCTGCACTGGAGGTGGCCCACCACGGCGGTATACTCTCCCTCTCTGCTGGAGTCCACATCCTGGATGGTCAGTTTGTGGGTCTTCTTCTCAGACATCATCCTGTAGTGCTCGTCCGGCTTCAGCTCTGCGTTGTTAAACATCCATTTCACGGGGATGTCATCCTCCGAGATGCCCACCTCAAAGACGGCGGTCGCACCCAACAGAGATGTCACATCCTTCGGCTTCTTCAGGATCTTGATGGCTGTGGGGAACAGGTTTTTAGGATTTTTTTATTTGGATCTGTACTTCACCAAAATCTTTGTGTTGTTGTGTTTGTTAGTGGGTTCTTACTCTCAACGTTCAGCCTGGCGTTTGCAGACAGTTTCCCCAGTTTGAAGGAGTAAACAGACTCGTCCTGTGTGGTACAGTTCTTGATCGTCAGGGTGTGGACTGTGCCTTCGATAGTGATCTCATGTTTATCGCTGGGCTGGATCTCGATGCCGTTCTTGATCCACTGCGCTCCTCTCACGTCCTCGTGGGTCAGCTCCAGGCTGAACACGGCATCCTGGGTCTGGACCACGTTCAGGTTCTTCAGTGTCTTCTTGACCTTCACAGCTGTGGAGATAAACATTGTTAATTTTTGTTTTCAAAATTAAGATTTCTATTCTGGAAAGAAAACAAACGATGGACGTACCCTCGACTCTCAGGGTGGCGGAGGTCCTGGAGGTGGCCACCTGATAGGTGTACTCTCCGATGTCTGTGCTCTTGGTGATAATGATGACGAGGCGTCTGACGGCGCCGCTCACCTCACTCAAGGTGTTCTCGTTATAGTCGACTGGGTGGCCGTCCTTCAGCCACTTGCCCTCAGCGGAGGGGTTCGCTACCTCACACTCGAGCACGGCAGTCTGGGAGTCGGCCACTACCAAATCACGCAGGGGCTTCTTGATAGCGCCACCTGAAATAGTTCCAGTCAGTTAGCGCTCAGTAAACTTTGATAAATCTTATATTTATAAAAAAACGTATCCCAGCTTACCTGTTACAGTGAGTAGAGCGCTGCATGTCTTCTCACCAGCAGCGAACATGTACTCGCCCTCTTCATCCTTCATTGCGTTCATGACAGTCAGGCTGTGGTTCTTGTTCTTGGACTCCATCTTGTACTGGGGGCCGGCCTTCAGCGGCTGCCCTTTGAAGGTCCAGTAGGCGTCAATGCCGGGGTGAGAAACCTCCACATCGAATGTGACGTTCTCAGACTCTGAGCACTCCTTGTCTTTCATCGCCTTCACGATCTGGACAGCTGTTGAGATGAAAGAAGAAGAGATGATCAACTCTTTTATATTCAATGTTTCAGCATTGACCCTCTCTTTAACAGAAATGTAATTATTAAAGTGTCCAACAGGTGGAGCTGTTACAAAGGCAGCTGCAGAGAAGTCCAGCCCAGGCAGGATGAACCTGTGTCATCAGTATAGTGCAGATCGATCATGTTTAGACATTTAGTCTGTTTTTGTTCAACTTACTCTGAACAGAGAATTTGCAGCTGGTGTCGGCACGACCAACCATCAGTTTGTAGTGTCCTTCATCGGAGGCGTAGGTCCTGTTGAAGACCAGACGCTGCTTGGCTCCCTTTGCCACCATCTGGATTCGGTCGCTGGGAACCAGCAGTTGGTCATCATGGTACCATTTCACTGAGCTGACATCCTGAGCAGAGATCTTTGTCTCCAGGACAGCCTTGGTGCCTTCAATAGCACTGGTGTCCTTCAGTGGGACCAAGACTCCGATTGCTGCAACACAAGATGAAATCTTTAGTTTGTAACATTATATTTTGAAACAGTAAATCCTGTAGAAAGACTCCACGTATCGAAGGTGTCTTACTTTGAATGACCAGCTTAGCGGTTGTTGTGATCGCCTGAGCGGGAACTTCAAAGGAATACATCCCAAAGTCCTCCTTGGTGGTGTCTTCAATCAGAAGTTTGTGGATCTGTTTGTCGATAATGATATGCACACGGCTTGAGGCCGTGATCGGCTTCCCACTCTTCATCCAGGTGCCTTCAACGTTCTCTTGGGAAAACTTGACCTCCATCTGTGCAATGTCGCCCTCACAGACGGTCAGGTCAGTCAGAGGCTGGATCAAGGTCACCGGACGCACTGAAACATCGACACAAACGTGTTTTGTTATGTAATAAATTAAATCTGACGTGGCGTTTTGGATGAACTGAAGCTAGAAGCTACAAATTTACAGCAGTGCACTCACGTTTCATCTTCAGTGAGGCACTCGTCTTGAACTCGCCCACTTTGAAAGTATATTTTCCCTGGTCCTCCTTTTTCACATCTTTGACAGACAAGGTGTGTCTTCCACGGCGGGAGGTCATGACGTGTTTACCACTGGGAGACAGCAGCTTTTCTCCGAAGAACCAGCTACCTTCGACGTCCTCACGAGTCACGACACACTCAAACTCTCCAGAGTACGTCTCAGGAACCTCTGTGCTCTCCAGCTGTTTCACGATCTCCAGAGGGGCTCCTGTTCAAACAAATGATCAGTAGAAGCACACACCAATGTTCAGACATGTGGTAACGTGTTGGGTTGTTAGCCCACCCACCTTCAACATTGAGCTTAGCAGTCGTCCTGACGTTATCGTCGATGACCAAGCAGGTGAATTCTGCATCATCTCTCATGTCAATCATCAGCACAGACAGGAAGTGAACCTTTCTGTCAGAGTGCATTCTGTATTTGTCTCCGGAGAAGATCTCTATGTTATTCTTCAGCCATTTGACCTTGACGAAAGGCTCATTGGTTTCACATTCAAAGGTAGCCATGGTGTCCTTCTCCTTTGCGTTGACGTCCTCCAGTTTCTGCGTGAAGGTGATGACTTGCTTTGCTGCAAAAATTACAACAAAAGTGTGTTAAAAACTACACAAATCAAATAGAGAATTACATGTAAATTGTGTCCAGAGCTGGGTTACCTTGCACCAGCAGGAAAGCATGGCTTGAAGTCTCTCCAGCAGTGTTTGAAGCTTTAACCATGACACTAGCAGAGTCCTCTGCTGTGACGTCCCTGATCACCAGCTCACAAACATGATCTTCAGGCCAGTACCAGTAAATACGCTCAGTCTTCTCCAGCTGAACGCCGTTCTTGAACCACTGGCACTCAGGTTCTGGTCTGCCGACGACTCTGACTCTGAACTTGACTTCATCGCCCTGTGCAACGGTCTGGCTTGTGATGCGCTCCAGGATCTTTGGAGCTTCCATGCTGGCTGAGAGCTTGACCCTCTCTGGTTTAAGAGGTTTAGCTGTAACCTTACGGCGCTCCTCCTCCTTCTTCTTCTCGGCCTCCTCCTTCTCCTTGGCACGGTGAAGCAGCTCCTCCTTTGTTTTCTTCAGCAGATCCTCGTAAGACTCATCCCTTTTACGTGACTTGAGCTCCACAGCGGTGATGGACTCGTAATAGCCTTCTTCTGTCCTGCGTTTGAACTTGCCCCTCAGCTCCTCTGACTCCTCTGTGGCTTTCTCGTGGACGATTCTCTGGGCCTTCTTGAGCTTGACCACCTCCTTTAGCTGAGAGTCCTCTGCAGGTTTCTCAGCCTTCACAACCTCAAATGTTGTTTTTCCAGGTTCAGGTGCGGCTTCAGGTGCCTTTGCCTCTGGGGCACGGCGCAGATGAGTCCTGAAGTCCTCTTTCTGCTGGATCTCCAGCTTCACAGTGTGCTCGGCTGAGCCCAGGTTGTTGTCGGCTACCACCTTGACCTCTCCTAAATCGTAGGATTTGATTTCAGTAATCTCAAGATAGTAAATACCATCATACCTCAGTCTGTATCTCTTGCTTTTGCGAATAAGTTGTCCATTGAGGTACCAGTTGACCTTTGGTGCTGGATAACCGGTCACTCTACAACGGAAACGGGCTGTCTCGCCCTCCAAAACTTTGACTGGTTCAGGAAGAAGGACAATCTCAGGTTTCATTTTCTCGGTTTCTTCTTCAGCAGTGACTCCGTAGGGTCCTCCCTCGTGAGCCAGGCGTTCGATCTCTTCAATT
The DNA here is from genome assembly GCA_946959425.1 of Argyrosomus regius. Classification (NCBI taxonomy): domain Eukaryota; kingdom Metazoa; phylum Chordata; class Actinopteri; family Sciaenidae; genus Argyrosomus; species Argyrosomus regius. The sequence continues at coordinate 417,014 of CAMPSB010000220.1, forward strand.
CGGTGTGCTCCCTTTCGGCCTTCAGGGAGCTGGGATTCCTCAACAAGGCCCTTCTCATCCTTGACAACCAGGGTAGCTGAGGTCTGGTCAACTCCGTACTTGTTGGTAGCTCTGCAGGTGATGACGCCGCTGTCTCTTGCATAAGCAACTTCATAGTCAAGACTGCAGTAGCCAAATTCATTGACCATGCGCAGCCTGTTAGCTGCTGCCAGGGGTTTGCCGTCATGCAGCCACTCCACTACCATGGTGGGGTCGCCAATAGGGGTCAGTCTGCACTCAAAATGAGCTGGACCAAAGCGCTTCATGCGGACAGAGGTCAGCTTCTTCTTGAACTGTGGTTTCTGCTGCTTCTCTTTGTCGTAAAGGTCGCCCTCCTCCCACTGCTCTTGACCATATCGCAGATGAAGGGGCTCCACCTCTGGAGGGGCAATATCCTTGGCTTTGTAGGTTCCTTTGGGAATAATGAGCTTCCTCTCTGGTTCAGGTTCAGCCATGTCCACCTCAACATTGACTCTGCATCGAGTGGTGTCTCTACCAGCCTTGTTGATGGCTGTAGCTGTGTACCAGGCACTGTCTGAGCCAATTGCTGAGGGAATTTGGAATTTGGCCTCACCTCTGGTTCCTTCAACCCTGAAACATGGATTTGTCATATTAGAATATCTTTAACATTTCATTTTGTTACTGAGAACACTGATAATACAGCTGATAAATGTACCTGATGTTTGGGTGCTTGTGTGGTGTGATAATGTCGCTGTTTTTCAGCCAGACAATGTCAGGCAGGGGGTTTCCAATGGCTTTGACAGCCAGTTCAACCAGAGTGCCCTGCTTTACACTGATGTTCCTTAGTTTCTCAGTGAACTGGGGACGCACCAAGGTTTCTTTAGCTGAAACAGAAACAGGAAATTGTCAAGAAACCTCACTAAAGCTGTTAAATGTTCCTGATTATCCTCTTTAAAATGTGGTCAGAGAAAGCGTGCTGCAGTTTTACCATCAACAGTGAGAGTGATGGAGATGGACGACCTTCCTGCTCTGTTCTGAGCAACAACGGTCCACTCTCCAGAGTCCTGTGGCAAGGCTGGGACAATGATCAGGGACTGGGTACCATCCTCTTTAACCACTATCTTGTGGGTGTAGTCGCTCACCACTTGTTGTCCTGAGGAGGTGACATACAGATTTTGATTGTTGTGAGGCCAACAAATTTTATTCAAGAGCACCTTCATGCAGGTTTATCTAGCTTTACTCACCATTGTGGAACCAGTATGTGTCGGGCATTGGTCTGCCAACGACCTTCAGGTCGAACCTGGCAGTCTGCCCCTCAGAGCATTTACATGAGGTAGGCTTCACGACAAACACAGGCTTGTAGAGTCTTTCCAGCTGAGCCTCGTCTGTCTCATCAAGCCGGCGAGCAGGAGAGCGTCCGGGTGAACGGCTGGAAGAACGTCCAGGAGAGCGACTCAGAGAACGAGGAGATGTGGACCTGAGGAAAAAGCAGAATCATCAGTATCTTGGTGTCCACAGGTTAGTTTTTCCCAGTCCTTTGAGTGAAACCTTACCTGATCCTCTGCATTGCTGGTGTGTATCTCTGGGGTGCTCCAGCTCCGGAGGGCTCCACATAGAGCTTCCCAGAGCTGACAACATTTCCTTTCATGTTGGTAGCGAAGGCGGTGTACACGCCCTCATCCTCAGGCAGAACCACAGCCAAACGCAGGCTGGCACGTCCATCCTGAAGAACTTCCATCTGGTAACGGTCGCTCGGCCTGATTCGCTGACCATCTTTGAACCAAGCAATCTGGTACAAGACAAAATGTCATCGTAAGACCATTTTGGATACAATAGAGAGAAAATATATTTAGCCCTATGTCTTAAAGACTCAGTACCTTGGGGAGCGGCATTCCAGCCATCTTGCAGTGGAACGTGACGCCCATTCCCTCCATGATCCTGTAGTTTTTGACAGGAGTGTCAAAGGTGGGCTCCACGGCCTCGGTGGGGTCAGCGGTCACCATCAACTCTCCATCCTCTGTCACAATCTCTTTGTAGGTAATTCTCATAATGCAGAGTTCAATCTCCTGAATGATCCTCAGCTCAATGGCAGAAAGGTGAAACTCCTGCAGACGAGAAGTTAGAAAACGTTTTATTTTCATTTGTTTTGGTGATGACTGTCAATCAGTGACCGTCCAATCATTGTTGGTTGGTTGTCTATTCTTTCCCCGGGTACCCAGACCCTCCAGAGCCCTAAAGGCCTGGGATTACTATGTTTAAAGAAGACCCAGTGAAGGGCCCTGTGCCTGTTCCTGCATAAATCTGTTACATTATTTTGTTTAAGGTAACAGGATGCATAGACAATTTTCAGAGAGGTCATAGTGGTGGTAGGGGTTTCAGGGTTTCCCCAAGCACCCCTAGTAGGTTAATCTGGCTATATAGACATGTAAAGTTCCAGGTTTCATACTGACATACTAACATTGTCCAAAACCATAACAAGACCACCTCTAACTGTGGCTAATGCTGCTCCTACCTGTCCAGAGATAATGGTGGTGGTGGTCATCTGTTCCATTGTCGTAACGACGGCGGGGGGAACATCTCCTACTTTGGGTTCCAGCACCACGGCCGTCACTTCAGTCATAAAGGTTGCTTCCTGTTTCTTCATGTAGGCTTCGTATTCCTCTGTTAGCAAAACAAAGCATTTCAATGATTGAACACACTGTGACGTCAGAGAAGAACCAGTTCTTTGCAGGTCTTGTTCTGAGGTCTCTCTTTTATCGTACTTTAATAGAAAGGTCGATTTATTTGATGCAGATTCACGTACCTTCTTCCAGCAGACTGGCAGAGGCTGAGACCTCCCCGAGCTGGTTCTTGGCAAAGACGGAGTATTCTCCGGCGTCATCGGCGAAAGTCATGGAGATTTCCAACTTGCATTCTCCAGTGTCCTTCTTGTAGGCAACTTTGTATCTGATGGACAGTGGAGGGTAAACCATTTAACACATTATCACTGAGGTTTATCGTCTTGTTGTACATTATCTGGCAATTAAATATATATATTCTGTATCAGGTTGATTTATATGACATGTCTGAGTTTAATATTAAAACCTTCATGTTTTTAAGGCTGCACATTGGAGGTGCATCATTTTCGGTCATTGGGTTTACAGTAAGTAACTAGAAAAATTTCTAAAGAAATTTTGAGTGTGCCTGACTCTGGCCCCTTCACCCCCATACATTATTATTGACACTGCTCAGCAAATTCAGTATTAATACAACAAGCTGTGTCATCATTGCCTTTTTAATGGGCTCTTATTTTGAAGGGACTCTTATTTATATTATTGAAAGACTTTTGTCTTGTGTGTGTGTGTGTGTGTGTGTGTGTGATGTGTCTGTCTGTCTGTCTGTCTGTGTTTGTGTCTATGAGAGAGAAGGATAAAATGGCCGACATTCAAACTGTATTATTGACAGTCATTGTTATTATACAGAGAGTTCAATCAAGTTAATCACGGTCAGGCCTGTGGGGGCCAGGTGGAGGCCACCAATCAGAGCAGAGCAGTCAACTGCAGACATTTGACACTGTGACATTTGACACTACTGAGAGAGAGAAAAACGTCTGAAAGTACCCCTCGAACAAAAAGGATTTCTGACCAAACCGTAGTTCCAATCATTGAACCGGCTTCACTCTGAGCATCCTGAAGCTATAAATTATTTCTGTAGATGGACATTTGTGGCCTCGGAAGCAGTTTACAAATTTACTTTTCTACAAATTTTTCTCTCCCTCTCCACTCTAGCGATGATGTCACGCACTCTAGCTCACAAACATTCTACCAATACACACCCATTCATTTTTTTGCCGTGGTTTTTGCCATGTTTTGGCAAAACGGTTCGGCGAAACGCTTAGAAGAGTCATAGCACACCATTCCTGGCCGAGCCGGTCGTTTTGATAGCTTTTTTGTGTATGTGCGACCAAAACTGCGGGAGGAGTAGTCGACCGAAATTCCTGGTATACGTAAGAATCATAAGCCCGGGGAATAGTATATAGTGCGCCTTGCAGGCACACTCAATAAATCACCTAAATCGTTGGGAATAATACTGCAGGGAAAACCTGACCAATAGCTTTTAAGGTATTACATACCTGTATCCAGTAGTGAGCGGTACACCGCTCTTCTTCCAGATAATGTGTGGTTTGGGGCTTCCTCCCACTTGGCATTCAAACACGACACTTCCTCCTTCCACCAGCTTCTGGAAGGTTGGCTTCTTGATGAAGAAGGGAGCTGTGGCGGCAGTATCTGACTCAGCCACGCTCACCTGAGACATGGTCTCTCTGGCTTCTTCAGTAACTCTGGAGATACAAATTTGTTTTTAGGATCACCAGGTCCAAACTCAAGAAGAATATCAGTCAGTGTTGACTAAATAGACTTTAAAGGAACTGGAACAACTCACAGTTTCTCAGCAGTTTCAACATGTTCAGTGACGACAGCAATTTCCTCTCTGCTCTCAATGTCTTCGGACACTGAAGGACAAACACAGGGTTAGTCTCAAACAGGGAGCACCATGTAAGACTGTCACTGTTGCTTTGATTAGTTAAAGTAACAAAGGTGGACAACGTTTACAGTAAAATATGACCTGAAGCAAAAGAGGCCCCACAGTTGAACTCTGAGGATCGCATACTTGAAGACAGATAAAAACGTCCTGATGTTTTTGATGTCTTCTGTATTGATGATGTTTTACTGTTTGTACTGACCTTGGACTAGCAGGTAGCAGGAGGTGCTGACGGTTCCTGCCTCGTTTGTGGCGGTGCAGGTGAAGCGTCCGCTGTCTTCAGCGAACGCCTCGCGGATCACCAACTGGGCGAATCCGTTCTCGTAGCTAATCTGGAAATCGATGGAGCTTTCGATCTTGTAGTCCTCTCTGAACCACATGATGACGGGTTTGGGGTGACCGCTGATCTGGCACTCCAGGGTCACAGACTCACCCTCTGTCACATTCGTGTTCTTCAAGCCCTGCAGACAAAACAACACTTAGAAATTCACACTCTCAAAAAGGCATGAATACATTTTGTGGATTAGAGGAGAACTAAGCGACTTACGGACACCAGCGTAGGCGGGACCACGCCGCCTGCTGAAGGTACAGCTGCTCCCTCCATCACCTGTCAGACAGTCAGAGATTTGTTAGAACATCATAATTCAACAAAGATGAACCTATTTCTAAAATCCATGACATGGATGACACTGAAAACACACAGAGGACGAGACTTTGAACTCGCTGATGATGAGACAGCACAGAATGATGGAGGGAAGGCTGGATGGACTGAAGAGGTGAGAATGAGGTTATCAGTAGCATCGATGAGTATGTTAAGGTTTTTATGAGACAGTTATTAAATCCTGGATTTTCACAGAAATCAAGAAAACCAGACTTCAAAACCTGGAGGTCAAGGAGTGACCCCTAATGGTTGTAATGTTCATTACACATCTAAACAATGTAAAGTTTGGGGTGGGGAAAATCAGCTCCTTAGATTTGATATTTCTCGTGTAAAGAAGTTGATGGGAAATAAAGATCAGAAATATTGGAAACATCTTCTGGGGACCATGAACCATCAGGTTTTCTTGTCCTGTTCAGATCCAGCCCACTAAACTACATTACAAACCTGGGCTCCCCAGTCCTCATATACTCTCTTCATGCCCCCCGAATACACCACCCCGGTCTGTAACTCGGTGCCATAATGACTCTGATAGTCTTTGAACGGTGGAGGGACGGGCTCCGGTGTCTCTCTGCTCCTCGCCACTCGACCAGACGGACTGGGAGACTTGACGGGTCTGATGATCTTTCTAGCGGCGGCAGAGGATGACGATAACTCTTTGTGCAGAGTGGCGATAGCTGAGCCAGCGATGGAAACCTGACCGACCCAAAGAGGAGGGACACCCACACCATCAACAGATCATGTCGGCTTGTTTTTCAAATCACAGCAGAGGGAGAAGCTACGGTGAGTTAGTTTGATTAAAACTACATCAGGAGAAATGATGTTTGATTAAAGTTGGATTATAAGTTCTGAGAAAAGCAAAGGTTAAAGGAGGTTTATCACTTCTACACTACGGATCACAACAGTTTGCATTTCAGGCGAGCAGTAATAACCAAAAAGACCTTTCATTAAACCCCGCCCCCAAAAAACCTGTGTTCAATCACAGATTAGCAATAGGAACTAGTCATAGCAGGTGTGTGTATTTGCATTTCTTCACATGTTGACGTGGTGCCGCCGACATGGAGCTACAATATGAGAGGTGCTACCTACTGCTACTAACAGCTAACCAGCTTACTGCATACAGTAACAAGTTAGCATTATTTTAACAAACAGCGTTAGCATGTGAATTAAACGTTACAAATCTCTGTTCAGGACTCAAACACACAGTGTGTGTGCAAGGCGGTCCTTTGAGTTTAAGATAACATTAGCATCTTTAGCAGCTCTGTCCTGATCTTCACTGGATTTGGGGAAGTTCAAGATGCCAAACTTTGTTTTTAATTCAATTTTAGTTATAATACTAAACTGTTATCTGAGAACAATGCTGTTTCTTTATTTCCCATCTTCTACATGGATCATCAGCTGGTGCTAACCTTCCACCTTCCAGGGACGCATTAGCTTTAGCTGCAGTCCGTTCATATAATCATCTGAAGTATATATTTGAAACTCCTTTAACAGGGTTCTATTTAAAATTTAGATTCATCAGCTAATAGCCACCCAGCCATGATGGATGATGTTTGTTCAGTTTGTCAGTTTGTGTCATGTGAGAACACAAAGATTGACACGTTAGCGACAGTAAGGAAGGGGGCGGGACTTAGTGAAGGGTCAATTATAGGTTGACCAAAATATAGTCTACATGTTTTCTCTTTACATATTTTCTCTTTACATGTTTTCTCCATGTGTTTTAAGTCTTTGTATGCAGGTTATTGTTTTACTGCTTGCCTGATGTCGCCTCTCTTACCTCAGAGCTAATGTCGTGTTTTGGGACAGAAACTTTAGAAACTGTGAAATGTGGAACCGGAGACGCGATGACACCGGAGTCCACATGGGTGGAGATTTCTGTCATTCTTTGAATCTGAAGTAACCAACAGAGTTCACAGCAGCGTTACAACCTCAGGAAGATTTAACAGCTCGACAGTAAACATGTCAAAGTTTTAATGAATTAAATTATTAAATTATCTTGATAAGATTCATCTTTTAGAGGAATTATATTAAAACACTCGCAAATGTGTTATAATCTCTATGTTGTTTCTGTTGTTTCTACGGTAACCGTACTGTCGGGAGAGTTGTCACAGAAATTTCCTAAAATCTTAAAAATTGTTTGCCAGTGTCGAATGTTGTTAAAATATATAAATATGTATGAACATGTGGACACAAGCGTAACTGGATTAATCTGATATTGAGTCATGTCTTTGCTCTGGCGGCCTAGCTAACCTGAGGCGGTGGTGGCGGCGGGGTCGGTTCAGGTCTAAACTCCTGAGCAGTGGTTAGCATTTGGTCGGCCTGCGCTCTCGTTGTTGTTGTTGTCCATCCTGCTTGATATTGTTGACCAGCAGCGATGGCAGCGGCGGCAGTGGCGGCGGCCACCTCCTGCTGCCTTAACTCTGCCTCTACAGCCTCAGCCTCCTCTTCCTCTTCAGTTTGACCACCCTCGACATGCACGGGCTGACGGACCCGAGCCAGGTCGACAGCGGCCATGACTGTGGCCTTCGCCCCGGCTCTTTTCCCTCCCCCGGCCTGGAGACACAACCAGCAGCACATAGATCTCAGGACATCCATGGCAGGACACAAACAGACAAGTGGATGGAGGGAAACATCGAGTTCATCGAATTCATCGAGTTCCCTCAAATTAATCCATTGGTGGGCGTGATGACTGTTAGCTTTAGCCTCACGATGTTAGCATAATATCATGTATGTAGCAATCAAGTGTGTATTTAAGTCTATTGAAACAAGTCTGACGAGGTGCTATTTATCTACCAACATGTCTCAATTTAAAGTCTCAATTTATCGATTTTCTCAAGTTATTCAGTAAAATGGATTAAAATGAGGGAACAAAATGAACTGATGGATTAAAATGTGTAATTTAAGGAGACGAGTTATCCCTCGACACCTTCCTGCATCTGTAAAACACACAAATCGACACTCGATGAGTTTAAGTACACGAGCACAGAAAGAACGTCACGGACAGGAACCTCGTGTGCGTGTAAATATACTTGACATTAAAGATCATCTCATGTCCATGCTCATTTGTCTGACATGCAAGAAGAAGAACATGAAATCAGCTAAAAGTCGAGAATAAACAACATGAGGTGAAGAAAAGTGAAGTGACAACCACGACCACGTGGCACAAACTCAAAAAGAAATCAGTGAAGAGGTGAGCAAAGAAGACGGAGCAGCCGTGTCCATTCATGACGGTGACGAGCTACCTGCTGCTCTGGATGCTGAGACGCCGGGCGGACATTCAGATCACAGTAACACCAGTCTTCATCAGAGACGTCACCGCCATGAAGTCTGAACGTTTCTTTAGGTTGTGACGAGTTCACGTGGTTAAAGACCGAGGACAGATCTTCACAGACATGTGACATCACGTCTTCCTCGCTTACATCATCGGCTGGCGTCTCCACGAGAAAATCACTGTCGGACTCTTCGACTGAGGACGTCACGTCTTCGTAAACACCTTCCTTGAATTCATCACCGTATGAGTCCATGCCCAAATGACAGATGTCATGGTCACATGTCATTCCCTCTGCATTCTGGGTATTCTCTGACTCCATTTTGTCAGTTTCAGGCTAACAACCAAATCAAAGGTTAACTCAGACATTCATGCTGCTGATGAGGAACAAACAAAGACTGTCAACACATTCAGAAATGAACAGATTCAAGAGGAAGCGTCCTGAACCTTCAAACCCTGAGACAGTTTTTAAATCAACGCATGCAGAGTGACAGAGTCTGATATAAAGAAGGATGAGGTTTGTTTTCATCACGTGGTTAGTCACATTTAAAACAGTGAGACGAAACATGAAGACTTTTCTTTGTTTCAGTGAGAAGATTTATGGACAGACGAGAAAGAATCAACACATAAAAACAGAAAAAAACACGTGGTCATGTTTGAACAGACAAAAGAGACGTTCAACATCAGGAGCAATTTGTTCAACAAACAGGGGACGAGTCTTTTTAAACTTAAACGTATCGCATCGTCTCTACGTGGACACCTGGGAGTCGTATCGTCTCTACGTGGACACCTGGGAGTCGTATCGTCTCTACGTGGACACCTGGGAGTCGTTATTGTCTCAAATTGGACCAAACCTCGTCCCCCGCCATGTTTGTCAAATTGCCCTGTGGACCTGTTGAACCCCACATGGTGGTCTGGACCCCCGCCCCACGTGGACCGTCCCTCACCTCTCTGATCCCGATGACCTGCTGCTCCCGGCGCTGCTCCTGGCCCAGTTGGGTGATGGTTCTGCAGGTCATAGTGGTCATGGTGGTGTAACCGCCCTCTGCGACAACGTAGTCTCCCTGTTTCCAGGGCGGCAGGACATCTGCGCCAACGGCCACCTGCTTGCGTGCGGTGATGGGGGACTTGACCGGCCTGATGGGGGAGACTGAGATTCTTGAAGTGGGAGAGGCAGGCCTGGAGACGGGGGGGAGGGAGGTCACATTTCAGGCCTGGAGGGCCGACCTCCAAAAAAACCAACACCCCGCTCACTGATCTAAATGTAAGTCTCTACAACCTTCGAAACATCCACCTTCAGTTCAGTTCAACTTCAATTATAAAACCACAAATCATGAAGAAGTTACCTGAGGACACACAGAACAGGTGCAGACCCAACAACCCCCCAATCCATTAAGACCTTTACTGTAAACCTGATCTTAAAATACTGGCCAGGTCTCAAATAAAAGCCAGCATAAACAACTCGACTCCACCCACCTGACCGGTGTGGGCGTGGGTGCCTTCACGTGTCTGACAGGTGACGGTGACTGTTGGCGTCCCCCGGCCACCTTGGCGACCAGCGAGGGCTGGGTCGGGGACTTGGACGCGGGTTTAGGAGGAACTCTGGGCGGAGTCTTGTGAGCCAGCTGCTGTATCAGCTCGGCGCCCTCCATGTGCATCTCCATCATGGCGCCAGCCTGGAAACCGGCCTCCATTCTCTGAGGAGAGACAACAGGGAGGGAGGAGGCGATACGTGAGACGGGATGATTAATAAATGAGAAATGTGAGGTTCAAAGTTTGTGTCGTACCTTCTCCACTCTGGTCTGACGGGTCTGTGAAATCTGAGAGGTTGAAATCACTGTCTTGGTTTTCTTTGCTGGAACGGCTTCTTCACCTGAACACATGCGTTTAGTTTAGGACGGCAGCATCATCTCAATATCAATATTCAATATTTTTGTTGCAAAAAAACAAAAATTAACATATTTTTATAAAACTGTAACTTCCACCAGCCTCAGGAGGTTTAACAGAAACACTGTAGATTTTGGGCTCCTCACCCTGAACCAGCAGCTCAGCGGTGGACGTGGCTCGTCCGCTGCTGTTTGTGGCGGTCACAGAATATGTCCCAGAATCCTCTGGGAAGGCCTCGGCGATCAGCAGACTGTACAGGTCTCCCTCCTGGAGGATCCTGAAGTCGGCTGAGCTCTGGATCTCTGCTCCTTCTCTGTAGAACTTCACCACAGGTGTTGGGATACCTGCGACTCTGACGTCCAGCCTCACCTGGCTGCCCTGTCTCACTGCTGAGCTCTGCAGTCTCTGAAGGAAGCTGGGGGGTGCTGTCTCCGCTGAGGGGGTATGATTGACAGGTATGAGAAACCACCTTCACTGTGCTGTGTGTGTATATAAGTGTTGAAGTCTACCTGTGCTCTCACCTGTAACGAGGAGTTCAGCGGTGCTTGTTGCTTGTCCGGCGCCGTTGGTTGCTCGGACAGAAAATCGTCCACTGTGTGCGGCGGTCACAGCGGGGATCCTCAGAACAGCGCGGCCATCGCTGAATGAGATCTGGACGCCGGGCAAAGCGGCGGCGGAAAGAACCTGGCCATCACGGAACCAGCTCACCTCAGGAACTGGAGAACCTGCAGAGGAGAGAAGAACCAGACCGCCGTCAGCCGCCAGAGAACGACGAAAAACTACACACGAATAACTAATGGGGACACCTGGGAGTCAAATCGTCTCTACGTGGACACCTGGGAGTCGTATCGTCTCTACGTGGACACCTGGGAGTCGTATTGTCTCTACGTGGACACCTGGGAGTCACTATCGTCTCTACGTGGACACCTGGGAGTCACTATCGTCTCTACCTGGACACCTAGGAGTCACTATCGTCTCTACGTGGACACCTGGGAGTTGTATCGTCTCTACGTGGACACCTGGGAGTCACTATCGTCTCTACATGGACACCTGGGAGTCACTATCGTCTCTACGTGGACACCTGGGAGTCACTATCGTCTCTACATGGACACCTGGGAGTCACTATCATCTCTACGTGGACACCTGGGAGTCAAATCGTCTCTACGTGGACACCTGGGAGTCAAATCATCTCTACGTGGACACCTGGGAGTCAAATCGTCTCTACGTGGACACTTGGGAGTCGTATCGTCTCTACGTGGACACCTGGGAGTCACTATCGTCTCTACGTGGACACCTGGGAGTCAAATCGTCTCTATGTGGACACCTGGGAGTCGTATCGTCTCTACGTGGACACCTAGGAGTCATTCTAATTCAGTGTGTCTTAAATAGTTTCTGCTCTACATGTGTGGTTCCCACTCTCTTTTCTGACTTTCATTCATTAGTTTCTGTTTCAGTTTGTTAGATGAATATTAGTGAAACGTTTCTTACCACTAATTTGAGCCTCGAACGTTGCGGCACTACCCTCTAGTGCCACGACGCTCTGTAGCGGCTGTGTGAACGTTGGCGCTTGTGTTGACATGATGGTCGGCACCCTGAACACGAACAGAGAGGAAGAAGAAGAGGAAGTGTTTAAAATGGGTTTGAAACCAACAGAAAGAAAACATTAAAATCAGAGAGGAAGGGTTTCATCAGTCAGCAGCTTAAAGACACTAAACAGGACTGATCTGGACCTGAAGCCTTTTCTCTGATCAGACAGATTTCTCCTTGTTTCCTTTCCTACCTTCAGTTTAAGAAACACACAAGCAGTTCTTAGAGAAGGAAAGGAGACGCTCCCTTTCCATAATTCCTCTCCAGAAATAGAAGACTAAATGCGTCCACCAAAGCTCCAATGACTGACTGACAAACATGAGCAGTCCAAACCACTCGGTGTTCATCCAAAGACGTTAACGTGTTACGACCACGAGAAAAATCACGAAACGTGAAATGTCAGGTCGACCAGAAACGAGCAGAGTGACGACATCATGACAGAACATGACCGCCATCTGACTCAGTTTGATGGTGACGGGAAACAAAATGCTCATTTTGACTTTTCTTGTGAAAAACAGACAGAGGGAAACATTCTTCCTGTGAGGTCTGTCAGCGTTTATTTCTATTATCTTTGTTTGAATGACGTCATCACGTTTCACGTTTAAATAAGAAACTAAAACTGTCTGAACAAACAAACATCAGCTGATCACAGGTCAGTCCACATGCACAGTTCAAGTCCTGGCTTTTATCTGAACCTTTCACTGCTGCAAAAAACACAACAAGAACTCAGCTAACAGGCTAATCACTAACATGCCTGTGTTTCCTGAATGTTTCCTGAATGTTTCCTGAATGTTTTCCCTCCTGTGTGTTTCAGGTTTTTATTGACGTTCAGATTTAAAAGCAGCTGGATGAAAATGTGCTGAGTGTCTCCTGACGGCTTGAGTTTCAGCTATAAATGTCAGGAGGCGGAGCCTGTTGGTGGGCAGAGGAACGCTGACAGACGGATGAATGGACAGACGGCAGCAGCTGGAGGTCGGACGCATGGCAGAGTCATCAGCAGAAGAAGAAGAAGAAGAAGAAGAAGAAAAGACTCTGCAGCAGGTGAAGTCAAACTAAAGAACGCCTAATGAACCACAAACGACCTCATGAACAAACAGACCAAACTGATCTGGATCGATCTGCGTCAAACTAACTGATAATGAAAATCTGAACGTTTCCAAGCAGAACAAACGTTTAGAGTCAGAAAAGATAGTTTGAGTTAAAGAGTGGAGGACTGACACCTCTCTGTGACCTCAGGATTATCGTGGACTCCGCTCTTCATGCGACCCCCCAGCCTTCTGGTTTTAGTCTCAGATCAGGATCCACATTTAGCCTCAGCTGCACTTTAAGAGAGACAGCTGCTCTGAGCCAACGCCAGACACTGATTCATCCCACACATCCATAACATTATTATTACACTTTATTTTGATCCTAAACAGATGTATGACTAATTCTGAATCTACAGATGTTTGATTATTGATTAACTTTGATGAACAGAAATGAACCTCTGACGTCTTTAAACTGATTTAAATGTGAAACGTTTATTAAATTGAATCTCTGCTGCACTGATTTCTGGACATTTTGTCATGACTGTTTACATTTTGTTACTATTTTAATCTTTATTTTAGGAATAAACTAACAAACTTCAAAGTATAACTAAAATAAACTTTATGTTTGTTGTTACAGATTTTCATCTTCATTTTTGTATTTTTCTTCAGTTTGAAATGTGCTGTAACATGAACAAGATTTTATTTATAATAATGATAATAACAATACTGTCATGGCAATAAACAATAGACAATTATCAATCTGTTGCACTGATTCCTGGACATTCTGTCATTTTTTACTCAGTTTGACAGTCATAGCATTTAGCAGAGGAGTTCATTCATTTTCTTTAGCCTCATTTAGCTGTGTAGAGTTTTTGTCTCTATATTTAATTCTATTTCTTATTTCTATTTTAAAAAATCTACGTGTTTACTTTTATACTTTTCTATTCATAAAATCTTTGCATAGGTTTAATTTTTGTAACACAGGTTTAATTTTCGTAACACAGGTTTAATTTCATTGCATAGGTTTAATTTTCTTAACACAGGTTTAATTTTCTTAACACAGGTTTAATTTCTTTGCATAGGTTTAATTTTCTTAACACAGGTTTAATTTTCTTAACACAGGTTTAATTTCTTTGCATAGGTTTAATTTTCTTAACACAGGTTTAATTTTCGTAACACAGGTTTAATTTCATTGCATAGGTTTAATTTTCTTAACACAGGTTTAATTTTCTTAACACAGGTTTAATTTCTTTGCATAGGTTTAATTTTCTTAACACAGGTTTAATTTTCGTAACGCGGGTTTAATTTCTTTGCATAAGTTTAATTTTCTTAACACAGGTTTAATTTCTTTACACAGGTTTAATTTCTTTGCATAGGTTTCATTTTCTTAACACAGGTTTAATTTTCGTAAGACGGTTTAATTTCTTTACACAGGTTTAATTTCTTTGCATGGGTTTCATTTTCTTAACATAGGTTTAATTTCTTTGCATAGGTTTCATTTTCTTAACACAGGTTTAATTTTCGTAAGACGGTTTAATTTCTTTACACAGGTTTAATTTCTTTGCATGGGTTTCATTTTCTTAACATAGGTTTAATTTTCGTAAGACGGTTTAATTTCTTTGCATAGGTTTAATTTTCTTAACACAGGTTTAATTTTCTTAACACAGGTTTAATTTCTTTGCATAGGTTTAATTTCTTTGCATAGGTTTAATTTTCGTAAGACAGGTTTAATTTCTTTGCACAGGTTTAATTTCTTTGCATAGGTTTAATTTCTTTGCATAAGTCTAATTTTCTTAACACAGGTTTAATTTCTTTGCACAGGTTTACTTTCTTTGCATAGGTTTCATTTTCTTAACACAGGTTTAATTTTCGTAACACAGGTTTAATTTTCGTAACACAGGTTTAATTTCTTTGCATAGGTTTAATTTTCGTAACACAGGTTTAATTTCTTTGCATAGGTTTAATTTTCTTAACACAGGTTTAATTTTCGTAACACAGGTTTAATTTCTTTGCATAGGTTTAATTTCTTTGCATAAGTTTAATTTTCTTAACACAGGTTTAATTTCTTTACACAGGTTTACTTTCTTTGCATAGGTTTATTTTCTTTGCATAAGTTTAATTTTCTTAACACAGGTTTTCTTTAAATTGAGATTCATCTTATAGGTTAATTCTAATTTTAATGTATGTTTACATGCTGCCACTAGATGCTTGAATTTCCCTCAGGATCAATAAAGTATTTATTTATGTAAAGTTCATAATTCAAGAAAAATGTTCAATTCGAACAAATTTAAAGAATCTTTGTTTCATTTTGAGTTTTTATCTTTGTTTGTGAAAACTGGACATGGACTACATTTAAACTTTACACTGCTTCAGTCTAATGCAGTCAACATGTTGTGTCTTTGTGTGTTAAATCTGTTTATTGTCTCGGAGTCATCACGACCCTTTTGGCAGATCTTACGACATTTTTCTGTCACCTCATTTAAAAACGTGCTAAAAGGTCTGAAATGTTTGTTAGTGAAACACGTTGAATTATCAGTAAGTCTTTAACGTTAAATATCAAATCGATTTGAAATCTTCAGTCTCAATAATCTAAAACAAACTGTGAGACCTTCAAGGTCTGTTCACGTCTCGTAAATCTTATCGTTCACACTAACGTACTAAGATTTAACAACTTTTTACGACTTCACCACAGCTGCTACGGAAAGTTACATCCAAACAGTTAGCAAACATCCAAACAGGAAATTAAAAAAACATCCAATCAGGAAAGTGTTTTAATAACTGATTCTTTCCTGTTGGTCAGATTTTCCCCTTGTTTGTGAACTGGACCAGATTTAACATTTAAAGGTCCTGAAGTGGATTAAACAGGAAGTTACCTTCCCTTCAAAATAAAAGTCTAAAAAGAAACACATCAATATGTTTTCTTCAGTTTATATAAAGTAAACATTAACGAGTTCATTCACCTGACTGACATCATCAGGAGAGTTTATTCGATCTAATTAATGAGCTGATTTTATTTCATAATCGTGACTCATCAGTTTGATTCAAAGGTTCTTCATCGTGATCGACACAGCATGAAGTGAAAAACCTTAAGAATGACTTTTAAAACAATTCAATCATAAAAACATCATAAAAAATATTCAAAGTGAATTCATCTGATTTGTAACTGTACAAGTTCTGGCATAAATGTATTTTTTTGGGGGGGTCGTCCTGGTAAAACTTCAATGACTGAACGCAGTGACAAAAATCTGAATCCAACTTTATTTTATATTTATTTGAATGTTTATATAAACGTACAACGAATTGTGTTGATCATGATTTCTTCATTGATTCTGATAAATATATATATAAATATAATAAACAAACTGTCCAATTTTTGTTTCTGTTGGGTTAAAAGTTTCATATTTTTATTTATTAGTAAACTGACATAAACATAAACATCATTAACTATTATCAGTCTGACAGCTTCACTCACTGCACTTTAATATACTTTATAACAGTACTGCAGGACTTTACTAGAGTCCTGTAAGAACGTATATTTTACTACACTGATACTTTATACTTTGTTTTACACTTTATACTTTATGTTTTATACTTTATACTTTGTTTTATACTTTATGTTTTACACTTTATACTTTATGTTTTATACTTTATGAACTTTTGGAGACTGTCTGATCAGAGTCACAGCTGCTGTCAGGTAAAAAGCTTTTATCTCCATAATGTCAACTTTTATTGTGAAAATCCAGCTCATACATGTGTCACATTTGATCAGCTGTTTGTTTAATCTTTGTGTGATCATGTGACTCAGACTGGAGATATGAGGTTTCCTCTCTGACAGTCATTGTGTAAAGTTTAATGTGACAGCAGTGATGTCATTACAGCCCTGAGCCGTGATTGGACGATCAGCCTGACTTGAACCCATGATAAAAATCAACATCAACAAACCATCAGACAACCATCAGGTAACCATCAGATAACCATCAGACAACCATCAAGTAACCATCAGGTAACCATCAGATAACCATCAGACAACCATCGGGTAACCATCAGATAACCATCAGGTAACCATCAGACAACCATCAAGTAACCCTCAGATAACTATCAGACAACTATCAGGTAACCATCAGGTAACCATCAAGTAACCATCAGATAACCATCAGGTAACCATCAGGTAACCTACAGACAACCATCAGATAACCATCAGACAACCATCGGGTAACCATCAGATAACCATCAGATAACCATCAAGTAACCATCAGGTAACCATCAGATAACCATCAGACAACCATCGAGTAACCATCAGATAACCATCAGGTAACCATCAAACCATCAAGTAACCATCAGATAACTATCAGACAACTATCAGGTAACCATCAAGTAACCATCAGATAACCATCAGGTAGCCATCAGGTAACCTACAGACAACCATCAGATAACCATCAAGTAACCATCAGATAACCATCAGACAACCATCAAGTAATCATCAGATAACCATCAGGCAACCATCAGACAACCATCAAGTAACCATCAGACAACTATCAGGTAACTATCAGATAACCATCAGGTAACCATCAGGTAACTATCAGGTAACCATCAGGTAACCATCAGACAACCATCAAGTAACCATCAGACAACTATCAGGTAACCATCAGGTAACCATCAGGTAACTATCAGGTAACCATCAGACAACCATCAAGTAACCATCAGACAACTATCAGGTAACCATCAGGTAACCATCAGATAACCATCAGATAACCATCAGGTCATGACTCAAAACAAACTCTTTAATTAAAGTTTTATTTTATAACATAGAACACATTAGAAACAACCAGGCAACGTTCAAAGAACGTTTCAGAAACATTTGATGAAACAGACGTCCCTGAATGCATCGTGGCGATCATGTGACCATTAAAACACTTTGAACGCCTCGTCAGGACAGCTGGAGGTTCTTTCAGCGTTGTCAGCTGGTTTGATGAGAACGTTTCTCAGATTCTCTCAACAACCAATCGACAACCAATCGACAACCAGTCAACAGGCAATCATC
>CAMPSB010000220.1:440000-467500 GCA_946959425.1 Argyrosomus regius
TGTGCTGAGTCATGGCGACTCAAAGAAACGTTCAGTTTGTTTGTTCGTGATCAGCTGCACATTATACTGATGGAAAGATGGCCGACGTCCCTCTGTGCAGCCCCAATACCCCAGAGAGGTTATTTCTGTCTGCCAGAGGGGGGAGGAGGGGTAAGAGGGGGAGGAGGGGTCAAAGGGGGGAGGAGGAGGACACAGGTGGGGGAGGGAGGTATGAAGTGTTAGCGTGTTGTGTCAGCTAACGTTAAACATCCACAAACATTCAGACTCAAGATGTTCTTACAATGATAGCTAACATTAGCTAACTTTAGCTAATGTTAGCTGGTGGTAGCTGATGTTAGCTGGTATGAGCTAATGTTAGCTGATGTTAGCTGGTGTTAACTGTGCAGCAGCAGTTTGACAACATAGCTAACGTTAGCTACATTACTCTGTGTCATGATGTTTTAATATTTCTGATGTTTTATGTTTGTCTGTCAGTTAGCTTCATGTTAGCTGACAGGAGAAGCAGCATGAAGCTAAGCTAATGTCCTGAGTGTACGATATATTTTTGTTGTTTCAGTGACGTCAGACTGACGGTGTCTTTAGCGCTAACATGTAGCTAACACTCGTCATTCAGTCCACCTGAAAACACCTGAACGTCCCTTTGAGGTGGATTTTCAGGGTACAAATTAGCCGCTAAGCTAACAGGATACATTGATATGAAACCCAGCAGGATCCACATGGGTTCTGTTCAGGTTCTGTTCAGACAGTTAGCAGAGGCCGGTCTGGTCCGTGTGCTGGCTCTGCTGGTCCATTTCTGTCTCGGGGTTTTGTAACGGGCTCAGCTGGTCGGCTCGGGTGTCGACAGTAAGGACAGCTGCAGGACACTAAATCCTGCTGCAGTCCACAGAGACTCAGATCAACCTTTGCATGTCTTTAGACCACATCAGACCAGCAGCGCCCCCTAACAACACCCAGAGGTACTGCAGACCGCTGTACACACAGGGCCGCATCCAAGGGGGGCCTCAAGGGGGCCTTAAAATCCAGGATGCTTCAAGGGTCCAACAGGAAAGACACTGAGAACACAGGAAGTCCCGCCCTCATCTGTTCAGTCAGTCAACGACCAACGGCGTGGACAGGAAGTCAACAGAGCAACAGCAACGTGAACGTACGCTGACGGATACGCTCGTCAAGTGACATAAACGCAATCCTCAACCAGAAAAAGGAAGCTTTTAGAGATGGTGACAAAGAACAACTCAAACAAGTGCAACATGAGCTGAAGATGGCAAAGGTGGAATACAAAAAGAAGATAGAGAAGAATTTACATCACAACAACATCCGTGATGTGTGGAGAGGAATCAGTACCATCTCTGGCTACAACAAAAAGAAAAGACAGCCAATAGTGGGTGTAGGAGCCATATGTTTATTTATATTTTCCAGTTACTCCTCCTGATCACTAGGGGGTGCTATGGTATCGGCTGAGGCCGGCCTGAAGTAATTTTATTCAGGTGATTGAGCACAGGTGTGTGATTTTTGAGGAAGCAAACAGTTTTTGACTGTGTTTGGAGGGACAACGTTGGGTTTTTTTTGGATTTAAAGACTGTCTTGGAAAACTTGGATTATTATCACAAGTGTGAACAATTGCAAATAAATGCACTTTCATTTAAAATAGAAGTACAAGTTTGGTATCGGTTTCTTCATTCACACGTACAAACAATCACCAAAATCCCCATCCGTAGCGGCTGAAACTAGGACTTAGTCACTACAATTAGGTCAAAAACTGCTTCATTTTTGGACCATCGGGAATCAACAAGGTTCGGCGTTGGACAATCGCGTTACGGAGGATTCATCTCGACCGCATCGATCACCTGCTGGAGGTTCACCGGAGCTACTGGGGTGCCACCGGGACATCAGCGTCGGAGATCGGGACATCAGCGTCAGAGATCGGGACATCAGACCACCTTTGCCGGCCAACGTTTGGGGTATGTGCAGCGCTGACACAAATGAATGGCCATTGTAAATATGTGTGCACACAAAATATGAGCGTAAATCCAATGCATTGGTTGCGATCGTCTTAAACTAATTGCGTGCGTCAGGACATATTGTTTCGCAGATGTCACACTAAAACTATTGCTTCGTGTGCTCGTAAGCCACTAACGTTATCAATTTGGAAGAGGAGGTTGCGCAACCTTGCGGCTCTCTTGTTGAAGAGAAACTGTCGGTAAATGAGACTGAACTTGATGCGGGTGCGAAAGAGCGAGAAACAGACGCTGTGAGAAAGCGCATTAGATATTTAACACGCAAAGCCTTTATGGAAAAAGTAGACAATTTACAAAAAGAAAGAAAAACTAAACTGAATAAGCTGTCGAAATTAAAAGAAACAATTGCTGACTTGATGAATGATAAAGCTTGTGTAAATGAGGTGAAATATACATTTTGCAAATATAAGGTTGTATGTGATGAAGCAAAACAAGCACATGTGACTTTATTGGGGTTATTACCTCAAGATGAAGCAACAAAACATGAAACATGGTACAAAGCAAAGATGTTGAATGTGAATGATTTTATTGCTGATGTGAGTAAATGGTTGTCTAAAACTCAAAGTTGCTCTGGTGATGAGGCCGGTGACAATGATAAAGAGGGGGTTTGTGTTGAGCCTCATGACAGCATTTCAAATGTTGAATCAAATACACACAGTAAACGGTCAAGTCACAAAAGCTCCAAAAGTGGTAAATCTTATACTTCATCTGCACGCATAAAAGCAGAGGTGGAAAAGGCTGCACTAATGGCTCATGCAGCTGCTTTGAAGGAGAAGCACGCTTTGGAGGAGCAGACAGAAATCCTAAGGAGGAAAAAGGAGCAGCTTGAGCTGGACACTGAAATAGCAGCCTCAACTGCTAGGCTAGCAGTGTTGCAGACCAGTGACAGTGGCAGTGTTTTGGATGGACAATCTGATGGAATGGAGTTTTATTTTAATAAAGAGTCTCAACTTAACGACATGCCCGCATCTCTCACTCTACATGGCAATAAATACGAACCTCAGCATGAACATTCTGTACAAAGCAGTTCGTTGGTGGAAAAATTAGTTGCATCTGATCACCACAACATCACGGACACAGCTCACAATAAGCAGGATGGTGCTAAATCTCAACAGGACATGCAAACAGTGCACCAATCAACTTTGGATCCTCTGGAGAGGCAAACAAGGCCAGAAATGAATCAAATCTTCTTACCTCTTCAAAGCCATGATCAAACATCAGGAAATCTCTACAGTCTGCTGCAACGACAAAATGAGATCACAACACTCCTTGTTCAAATGCAAACTTCTCAGTTTCTACCTCACAGGGAAATTACGGTTTTTGATGGACATCCTCTGCAGTTCAAACCATTTATAAAGGCATTTGAACATTGTGTGGAAGCAAAAACTAACAGTAAAGGAGACTGTTTGTATTATCTTGAGCAGTTCACCAGGGGGCAGCAAAGAGATCTTGTACGCAGCTGTCTTCATATGACTCCAGATAGAGGTTACGCTGTCGCCAAACAGTTGCTTAAAGAGCATTTTGGAAATGGATTAAAAATAACAGCAGCCTTTATGGAAAAGATCACTGGATGGCCAAGTGTCAAATCTGAGGACATTAAAGGACTCCAAGCATATGCGCTTTACCTGCATGAATGTTCCAATGCTATGGAGGAATTACAATACTTGGAAGAGCTAAACATGCCAGCATGTATGAAAACTGTGATTCAGAAACTTCCATATAAGCTCAGAGAAAAATGGAGAGCAAGAGCATGTGATATTTTGGACAGAGAGGATCGAAGAGCTTTTCTCACTGACATCGTCAAGTTCATTGAGCAACAGGTCAGAATAGCTTCAGATCCAGTCTTTGGTGATATACAGGACACACCGCTCTTTAAAGGAGGAATCAAAAGGAAGCCTCAAATTAAATCACAGTTCAAAAGAAACAGTTTGCAACTCATGTGTTAATTACTGATAAATTTAAAGCAGATGCTCACACTGATAAAGTTCAGAAGGAAGTTATCTCCTGTACAAAGACAAGCCCTACTACCTGCCTATATTGTTCTCGTGGTCATGCATTGGAGCAGTGTCCACAACTGGGGAAAAAAGCGCACAGGGAAAAGCTCAACTTTCTAAAGGAGAAAGGTCTTTGTTTCGGTTGCTTGTGCACAGGGCACTTAAGCAAGAACTGCGACAGGCGCATTACTTGCAGACATTGCAACCAAAGTCATCCCAGCATTTTGCATATTGAAAAAAAGGAAAGGGTTATCCATGGAGATACTGAACTGTCAACGAAAAGAACTGAAAGTTGCACCACCACTTCAACTTGTGGTCATACAGGGGCTGGCAATGGCATTCTTCCCATCTTGCCTGTACAAGTGAAATGCACAAAAGGAAATAAGGTGATTGAAACATACGCTTTTCTGGATCCAGGAAGCACAGGCACCTTTTGTTCCGAAAAACTGGCAGACAGGTTGAACATTGAAGGACGAAGAGCTAAAATTCATCTACGCACCATGGGTCATAATAAGGCAGTGTCAAGCTGCATCATTAATGGACTGGAAATCTCAGCATTTTCTGGCAAGCACTTCTACGAGCTTCCTGATGTGTTTACCCAGAAAGAGATGCCTGTGTCAACAGACAACATTATCAGTGATGAGGAACTGGGTAAGTGGCCTTATCTCAAAGATATGCAGAGTTTGAGTGGCTGCCCTGCTGTTATTGTTAACAGGACTGTTGTTGACAGAATTGAGGAATTGCTAATCAACCAATACAACCATGACTTTAATGAAATTACACCTAAAGACCAAGAGGAGATGTCAAGAGAGGAAAAGAAGTTTATTGAAATCATGGAAAGATCTGTTCAGCTTCAGAAAAGTCATTATAAAATGAATTTGCCTTTCAAGAGAGAAAATGTCATGCCAAACAACATCTGTGTTGCCAAGCAACGTATTCACGGTCTGAAAAGGAAACTTCAGAAGGATGCAAGTTTTTATAGTGAGTACACAGACTTTCTTACTGATGTCATCAACCAAGGCTATGCTGAACCAGTGCCACAACACCAGTTGGAACCATGTGAGGGTAAAGTTTGGTATATACCTCACCATGGAGTTTGCCATCCAAGGAAGGGAACACTATGAGTTGTGTTTGACTGTGGAGCAGAATTCAAAGGTGTCTCACTCAATAGTCAACTTCTACAGGGCCCAAACCTGACCAGCTCATTGGTAGGAGTTCTTATGCGGTTCAGACAGGATCCTGTGGCAATAATGGCAGACATTCAAGCCATGTTCCACCAAGTAAAGGTGACGGATGAACATGTGGACTTTTTAAGATTCCTGTGGTTGCCTGAAGGTAACCTCGAACATGGTCTAGTAGAGCATCGCATGGCTGTCCATTTATTTGGGGCAGTGTCTTCACCCAGCTGCGCATGCTTTGCTCTTAGGAGGACTGCTGAGGATAACCAAACCAGCTTTCCAGCAGAAGTGATTGACACAGTCAAAAGAAACTTTTACATGGACGACCTTCTGAAGAGCCTGCCCTCTGAAGGGGATGCCATCATCATGGTCGAGAACCTCCTAGCTCTCTGCAAAAGAGGAGGTTTCAATCTCACAAAATGGATCAGTAACAGTCGGGAAGTGCTTCAAAGCATTCCAGAAGAACACAGATCAAAGAACCTGTTTGAGCTTGATCTAGACAGAGACAAGCTACCAATGGATAGAGCTTTAGGTCTGCATTGGTGCATAGAGACAGACACTTTCAAGTTTAAACTGAAAGTCAAGGAGCAACCTCACACCAAACGTGGCATGTTGTCAGGATTCATCGCACCTCTCATGCTCCCGGCTAAATTGTTGTTGCAGGAGTTATGCAGAACAGTGTGATTGAGATGATCTGATGCCTCAGACCTTCCAGCAGAAATGGATCAAGTGGCTGGCAGATCTTGGAAAAGTGGCAGATTTCAAGGTCAGCAGATGAATCAAGCCCAAAGGATTTGGAAGGATCACAAGTGCCCAATTGCATCACTTTTCCGATGCTAGTGAGAACGGATATGGTACAGTTACCTACCTCAGAATGCAGAACATTGAAAAAAGAGTTAATGTTGCTTTTTTGTTTGGCAAAGCCAGAGTGGCTCCACTGAAGCCTGTTACCATACCTCGTCTGGAACTCACAGCTGCAGTTGTTTCCGTGAGAGCTGACAAAATGCTTCAAACAGAGCTACAACTTCCCTTGAAAAGGTCAAGCTTTTGGACTGACAGCACAGCAGTGTTAAAGTACATAAAAAATGAGGACAAAAGGTTCCAAACCTTCGTTGCTAACAGAATATCCACAATAAGAGACCATTCAGATTAGGGATCGACCAATTATCGGCCTGGCCGATAATATCGGCCGATATTCTGCATTTTTGCGATCATCGGCATCGGCCGTTTTTTTCACCGATAACCGATAAAATTAATTAATGTATTTTAAAACGCGCTCCTTTGGCTCTGATGCAGCCGTCTCTGCCTGAAGTCACCACTCTCTTGGCTGTGTACTAATGTCCCGCCCACAGCCCTCACTGATTGGCTGTCTCACTTGTGCCAAGTAGCCAATCAATCAACACAGAAGCTTCTACATGCAGTGCCACTGCCTGTAGCAAGTATAAGGGAGGAAAACCTGCAGTTTGGCTCTTGAGATTAAAACTTTTCACAACTTCAACACGGGGTAGACTATTTAATGATGGCCCACCGCTACATTATAATTGCCGCGACCGCTTTAGAGCTGGGGCCAGACGCACAATAATAATAATAATAGGAGACCCTTACGGTTATCATTACTTTGTGGGAATAATTAATCTTCTAACGTGTCTCAGCCCGTGGGCGGCTCCCGGTTTATCAATAAACAACACCCGAGGTGATTATAGCCTATAAGTTTAACACCACACGCTAACGTGTCCTTGTTTGTTTTCAGTTGCCTCTCCCTCGGCTCATGCTCTCACTACACTATGATCACACAGAATAGATGTTAAATATTCGTCTGTTTGCCGGTCACTGTAAAGTCCAGGGAAATGATGGGCCATTTCATGAGTCAGCAGCGAGCACACGTCGAGTTTTTTTCAATCAATAAATTTACCGTCGCGTCTACAACTCACTGTGTAAAGTGCCTTTATTGTTTGCATTTACAATTGCCAAGTGCCTTATTCTTATTTATGTAATATGACATACAGTTCTAAGCACAAGAGTGTACATTTAATGTTCTGAGATTCCGAATATGACTTCATTTCTCTGAATAAATAAATATAATAATACATAAGGAACTATAATTGAAAAACTGAAAGTTGTGTCTTTATTTACTCATTATGCTGTTTTATGTAAAATTTTAATCTGAAAAGTAACTATTAAATCTATAAAATGAATGTAGTGAGCCAAGGTTCCAGCCACCAATGGCCTTAACTTTACAAAAAGTTAAGGCCATTTTTTACATTTATTACTGCAAATAAATATCGGTTCTACATATCGGCTATCGGTTTCGCTTGGTTATTAATAATCGGTATCGGTATCGGCCCTGAAAAATCCATATCGGTCGATCCCTAATTCAGATATTTCACAGTGGAGATACATTCCCACATCACAAAATCCTGCTGATCACGCTTCAAGAGGATTGAAGGCTGAAAATCTGTTCAATCAAAGATGGATTGAAAGCCCAAGGTTCCTGTGGGAGCCGGAAGAAGATTGGCCAGCATTTCCTGTGAATTTCACTGTCACCTCTGACGATCCAGAGGTTAAACGGAATCTGATGGTAAATACGACTATTGTCGATACTCTGAATGCCACAAGCCAGCTGATAGCTTACTTTTCTGACTGGCAGAAGCTAAAGGTTGCAGTGGCGTGGATCCTCAAACTGAAAGAAACGCTGTTAAAACTGAGTGAGAAAAGAAAACAGTTACAGCTTGAAAATACCCGTCCTGATGGATCGTCATCGTTGGACATTCATAAAGAAATGCAAGCCTTTAGAGCTTTACTTGGACGTCAGAACTTGTCACTGGACGATCTCTTTGAGGCTGAGACCTCAATAATTTCCTTTTGCCAGCGAGAGAGATTCACAAATGAAATTGCTGCATTAACATCTGGGAAATCCGAAATAATAAGGGGCAGCACCATCTACAAACTGGATCCAGTTTTGGAAGCTGGACTTCTAAGAGTTGGAGGACGACTGAATAAGGCAGCAATGCCTGAGGACACAAAACATCCTCTCATCTTATCTAAAGACCAACACATCTCAAACCTTATTCTCCGTCATTTTCATGAGCAGCTTGGCCATGGGGGAAGAAATCATGTACTTTCCACCGTAAGGAAAAAATATTGGATCACAAATGCCAATGCTGCAGCGAGAAAGATCATCGCAAAGTGCAGATTTTGCAGGCGGTACAGAGGAAAGACTGGAGAACAGAAAATGGCAGATTGCCCATTGAGAGAGTTATTCCTGATCTCCCTCCATTCACTAATGTGGGTGTAGATTACTTTGGCCCAGTCGATGTGAAACGAGGACGTAACATTGTGAAACGATATGGAGTGATCTTCACTTGCATGGCAAGTAGGGCTGTTCACCTTGAGGTAGCTTACTCTCTCGACACAAACTCATGCATTAATGCTTTGCGAAGATTCTTCTGTCGTAGAGGACAAGTTTCTCATATGAGATCTGACAATGGTACAAACTTTGTGGGAGCCGAAAGAGCGCTAAGAGAAGCCTTAGCTTCTCTAAACCAGCACCAAATTGGAAGATCTTTGTCACAAAGAGGAATAAAGTGGAGTTTTAACCCACCTGCTGGTTCACATCATGGTGGCGCTTGGGAGCGCATCATACGGATGATCAGAAAGATTTTGAGCTCAGTCCTACGTCAACAAAGTTTGGATGATGAAGGATTTCAAACCGTGCTCTGTGAGATTGAAGCAATGCTGAATGATCGCCCTATCACAACACTGTCTGAAGATCCAAATGACCTCGAGGCACTGACCCCAAATCACTTGCTTCTGATGAAAGGAAAACCTTTTCTGCCACCAGGACTTTTTGAAAAAAGAGATCTATATGCAAAGAGAAGATGGAAACAAGTTCAATATATTGCAGATCTCTTCTGGAAAAGATGGGTTGCTGAGTATCTGCCATTGTTGCAAGAACGACAAAGATGGACAAAAGAAAAAAGAAGTTTCACACCTGGAGATGTTGTAGTAGTTGTAGATTCTACGGGACCAAGACGATCCTGGTTGCTCGGAAGAGTACCGAAAACCTTTCCTGATAAGGAAACCAGAGAGGTCTGGTTCGATCTGCTCGTCTTAAGACTAAAACAAGTGTAATTGACAGACCTGTAACAAAAATCTGCCTTTTATGTGAAGCTACAGATTAAGAATTAAGGTTAAGTACAGGTGTTGAGGATAACTAATGCATAAGAAACATTGCATGAGATATTACGTAGGTTTAAGAATGTTTCTGTTATGAGTTTGTTTATTTTTTTATTTGATTTATTTCGAGTTTTGTGGCTCCTTTAAATATTGTTTGAAAATTGCTATGTCTTCTGCCAGACGCAATTTAGGGGCTGGTGTGTAGGAGCCATATGTTTATTTATATTTTCCAGTTACTCCTCCTGATCACTAGGGGGTGCTATGGTATCGGCTGAGGCCGGCCTGAAGTAATTTTATTCAGGTGATTGAGCACAGGTGTGTGATTTTTGAGGAAGCAAACAGTTTTTGACTGTGTTTGGAGGAACAACGTTGGGTTTTTTTGGGATTTAAAGACTGTTTTGGAAAACTTGGATTATTATCACAAGTGTGAACAATTGCAAATAAATGCACTTTCATTTAAAATAGAAGTACAAGTTTGGTATCGGTTTCTTCATTCACAAGTACAAACAATCACCAAGAATCACCATCCGTAGCGGCTGAAACTGGGACTTAATCACTACAGTGGGTGATGTTGAAAGAGCTGATGAACTCAGTCACAAAAACTGCCTCATACTGAACACCTCAAAGACAAAGGAAATGGTCATGGATTTCCATAGGTCCAAGCTCCCTCTTCAGCCTGTGAACACTTGTGGAGTGGACATCAAGGTGGTGACAACCTATAAATATCTAGGTGTACACCTTGATAACAAGCTGGACTGGTCCCTTAACACAGATGCACTCTACAAAAAGGGGCAGAGCCGCCTCTTTTTTCTAAGGAAGCTCAGATCTCTGAACATCTGTAGTAAGATGCTGCAGATGTTTTATCAGTCTATTGTGGCAAGTGTTTTATTTTATGCTGCAGTCTGCTGGGAAGGAGGTTTGGGAAAGAAGCAGGCAAGGAGGCCGGATAAGCTCATTAAGAAGGCTGGCTCTGTGATCGGAGTAAGGATGGACTCTCTGGAGGAAGTGGTGGAGAGAGACACAATGAGGACAGTGGATGCCATCCTGAACAACACAGATCATCAGCTACATAACATCTTGATGGACCAAAGAAGTAACGGTGGTGGACGGCTCCTCTCTCTTTGTTGCAGGACGGAGAGATACAAAAGATCTTTTTTACCTACTGCCATCAGACTTCTTAATTCTTCTACAGTTGGCAGATGAGCTGACGGACAAATGAATTTCCCCTTGGGGATTAATAAAGTAATTCGTAATGTCCATCCTAGTCAATGTTTCAAACAGATTGTGTTTGTGGCGGATGCCGTGAACAGCTGACAGGAAGTCAGACACAGAAACAGGATAGAGAATCCTGTTGATTTTCAAAATAAGACACCCTGAACAGTCAAACTGTGAAACACAACACTATGAAACGTTTCTCAAACACTCCTGATAGGACGGTCCAGAACATTGTGAATTTTGGTCACATGATGTCACCAAAAAACAAACACGTGTGTGTTGGATGATTTTTACTGACCTGGATCATGTGACTCGTTTCACTGAAGGTGGATCAGACCGGACCAATCAGCAGCCTCCGTGTCTGTGAAGTCACAAACTGCAGTTCCTCAAACGTCCACTAGAGGCTCCAGAAGTTAGTCAGTCTAATAACAGGGCTAAATGTTAGCATGTTAGCATGTTATGAGTGTTAACGCAGAGCTGTTAGCATGTTAGCACGTTAGCATGACAGTAAAACAGAAAAGTCGAGTTCATTAAAACATTTTTTATTTTATTTTTGAATTTTTAAACAAATTTACAAAAAAAATAATAAAAACTTTTTTACAGAATTTAAACGAGAAACAAACAAAAACAAAGTTTAATAAAGTTTAAAGAAAAAAACTGATTTTCAAAATAAAATGACATCAGCTGATCTCACTCTGCTCATGTTTACTTAAATCAGCTGATCGTTGATGTCACTGATAATGCGTTCGCTGTCCACCGTCAACATCACTTTTCCCTCTGATGTCCTCCAACTGTCTGTGCCTCACCTATCTCTGATTGAACGACTCCATCAGCTTCTTCACCTTGAAGTGAATCTCTGGTTGTCCTGACGACACAAACTTAAACACACGATGAGATATGTAATATAACAATATGAACATTACCGTATTATAATAAGAGATAGATAGATAGATAGATAGATAGATAGATTGATAGATTGATTACTTTATACATCCCCAAAGGGAAATGAGGTCGTCATAGCAGTCCGGTATTTGAATACAATAAAATACAACAGAATAAAATACTGAGGTAGAAAAAATAAGAACAAAACACAGAATAGGACAAGGACACTTAAAAAATAAAAAAGATAAATAGGTAGATAAGGTGCAGTGGCAAGATGATGGTAGTAGTACTGATGATATGATGGTAGTGTTATTGTAACTAAACAGTATATAATAATAATACAGTGTATATAGTATATAATATAAATATAATATATAGTAATAAATAATAATATATATAATAATATTTTATATATATATAAAATACCAGTATAATAACAGTATATAGTAAAAATGGCAGCAACAGTATATAATAATATTAATAATAATAATAATAATATACACATAGGAATGTGTCATATGTGCAAGGTGTGCATACGTACATAACTGCAATATATAATATGTACACATGTGTAAATATATGTATATATAAATACACAAGATAAAAACATACTGTGTATATATATTTATATTGTTAAATTTTTTAATTTTTCTTTAATAGTTTATATTTAGATAATGCTTGTCATGCACCAACAACACCAAAACAAATTCCTTGTATGTGTAAAATCGTACTTGGCAATAAAGCTTTTTCTGATTTCTGATTTCTGAAGATACACAAGATATGATATAATATGATATATAGTATAGGTATAATATATGCATATAAATACTTATATACAATAGACTATACAAGATAAACATACAATAGATAATATACTATGAGTATAAGAATGTGTAGATAGAATGTGCAAAAGACAAGAATATTGTATAAATATGATATATAATATCAATACGGTTAATATTAGCACATATCACATATGATATGAGGTAAGTGTTCCAGTATTTGGAGTGGAGTGTTGTACAGGGTACACAGTGCAAAGGTGACAGGTAGATTTAGTGCAGTTCTGTGATAGTGGCTCTGACAGAGGCAGATGAGTTGTAAAGTCTTATTGCAGTAGATTTCCTGTATCGTTCCTTAGAGCAGCAGGTTGAATGAGTCTGTTGCTGAAGCTGCTCTTTAGTTTGTCCAGTGTTTTGTGAAGGGGCTGAGAGGGATTGTCCATGATAGCCAGCAGCTTTGCCAGCATAATAATAATAATAATGTGTATTAGATGTTATACGGTAATATGAACATTACCGTATTATAATAATGTGTATTAGATGTTATACGGTAATATGAACATCAATGTGTATTAGCTGTTATACGGTAATATGAACATCAATGTGTATTAGCTGTTATACGGTAATATGAACATCAATGTGTATTAGCTGTTATACGGTAATATGAACGTCAATGTGTATTAGATGTTATACGGTAATATGAACATCAATGTGTATTAGCTGTTATACGGTAATATGAACATCAATGTGTATTAGCTGTTATACGGTAATATGAACGTCAATGTGTATTAGATGTTATACGGTAAAGTTTGTAGCTTCACTCGTCCTTCAGTCACATGAAACTTTAATTTAATTCAGTTTAATTAATAAATGATCAGCTGAGTCACACAGAGCAGCTCAGACTGACTCTGTATTATATTTTTATAACATTCACCAGGAGACAAACTTCATCTAACAGACTGTTAGCTCTCTGTGGCTAACATGCTAACAGACCGTTCAGTGTAAATGAAGCTAACATTAGCTTTAGCCTGCCACGCGCCAGCTGCTAACAGTTAGCTGTGGCTAACATGCTAACACAGTTAGCACCGAAGCTAACGGGCTGCACCTCCCGGGATGTTTTGACTCACCGCGTCCGCGTGCCGCGCTCTGTCTCCCGCCGGACGTTTGAATGAAGAGTCGGAAAGAGCCGAGCGTCACTCGGGTCAGTCCGTGAGACCGAAACGCAATGACGTCACTCAGGGAAGGCGTGTCTTTGACTTCATTGGCAGGCTCGCTACCGGAACTCTCGCCCCGGAAACAGAACAAAACATACAGAGACGACTTTCAAATTAAAATCACATAAATCTGAATTTATATATTATTTATAGTTCACACAGTAAATATTTCAGTTTTATTACATTTATCAGACACAGTATGACATAAAAACAGTCACATGACGTCTGAGGACTTTATTTAAATTAAAATACATTTTGTTGGTCAAACTTCAGCCCTTATTGTGAAGGACAAACTACACATGACACGTTCAAACATGAAAGTCTCAGTTATTAATTAATTAATTATTATTAATTTTTAGAGTTTGAACTTTGACCCTTCTCTTCAGAAAGTGATGTTTTACCCTTCATGCAAAAAATGTTTTTTTCTAAAAAGTGTTATATGTAAATATTTTATGTGAAGATTTTTTTTAACTTTCTCTGCATTAAATCTTTTGACCAGCTTCAGTCCTGATCATAATTATCAGATTTACATGTATTTATTACATAATTTAACCCTTTAATGCCATTTTGGGAATATGAACCCACATTTTTATGATCAAAAACACGTGATGGACGTCTCCTCCTCGTCCTGATGCACGTCTCCTCCTCGTCCTGATGCACGTCTCCTCCTCGTCCTGATGCACGTCTCCTCCTCGTCCTGATGGACGTCTCCTCCTCGTCCTGATGGACGTCTCCTCCTCGTCCTGATGCACGTCTCCTCCTCGTCCTGATGCACGTCTCCTCCTCGTCCTGATGGACGTCTCCTCCTCGTCCTGATGCACGTCTCCTCCTTCCTCGTCCTGATGGACGTCTCCTCCTCGTCCTGATGGACGTCTCCTCCTCGTCCTGATGCACGTCTCCTCCTCGTCCTGATGCACGTCTCCTCCTCGTCCTGATGGACGTCTCCTCCTCGTCCTCAGAGGACAGCAGGCTGCAGTCAGAGCGCCCTCTACAGAAATAGGTCTCTTCATTTCTGCTGAAGAAATAAGCAGCCAAGCAGACTACATGTATTTATATGTTAGCAGCAGCAGCAGCTGAGTAAACATGCAAACAAACACTTTGCTTTGATCTCTGACTGCTGTTTTGATCTTTCACCTTTGATCCTGATAAGAAAGAGAGGGAGAGAGACGGGATGAACAAAACACACACACACACACACACGTATTCTATTCCCAAGCAACAGTCTGACATGTAACAGAAAAAGGACTCAAACAGTATGGAATGGAGCCCTCAGCCATGTGATGGGAAATTTCAATTCAATTTTATTCATATAGTGGGTGAGGGTGTTGTAAATATTTTTTCTCTGACAATAGATGAATAATAATAATAGGTTACAATAACAAATGCTTTTATTTTGAAATAGAAATGTGTTGTGTTGTCTTCTGTTAGTGTAACGTTTAGACGTTAAGTTGCTTAAAAAGAATCTATTGGTTGCTAGGTAACGGATCTGTCTCTTTTCCTCCTCGTTTCTTTTTATGTCGCCGTTGTCGTTTCTTCTTCTTTGTAACAGTGTTTTACGTGTTTTTAGTGAATATAATCGGTTTGAATGAGAAGCAGTCGTGATCGTCGTTTTTTGTAGAAGCTCCAACAATTTAAACAACATTTTTTGGTGCCGAAACCCGGGATTTCAAGACTGAAAGACTGTGAACGTTGTCGAAGTTGGAAGCTACCGTTAACTACCGATAGCAGCGGAGATGGCTGAGCACTACGAACGGATGAAACGGAAACGAAAGACGATCCGCACCTCCACAACGAAACTGTTGACTCGTATGGAAGAGGAGGTGAGGAAGGATGGACCCGACTGTGAAAAACTCCGTGAAATGCTGTCAGTTTTGGCGATCAAGGAGGGAACTTTAACGGACTTGGACAACGGCATCGAGCATGAAACGCCGACGGACGAACTGGAGGCAGAGATCGCGACCACTCAGGACTACCAGGACCGCATCATCACACTGAAAGCCCGTGTCGATAGGCTTATTAGGACGACGCGGGACCCCGTGAATGAGCGGATGAGTGATGCAATCCCTGCCTCAGTAAGATCAGAAAGCAGACAGACTGTTAAACTGCCAAAGCTGGTGATAGAAAAATATGACGGAGAAGTAAGCCAGTGGCAAGAATTCTGGTCCCAGTATGAAACGGCTATTCATGACAATGATGCACTGTGTAAGAGGGAAAAGTTCACCTACCTGAGATCCTATCTGACTGGAACAGCAGCAAGAGCTGTTGCAGGACTAAGCATGACTGATGGGAATTATGACGCAGCAGTGGAATTACTTCAGAACCGTTTTGGAAGAAAAGACATTGTAATTAGTGCACATATGTCCAAACTGTTGAACCTTGCCCCTGTTAAAAGATCATCAGATGTTGCAGCACTCAGACAACTGTATGATGAATGTGAAATTCAGATCCACAGTCTAGAATCCATGGGTGTTCACAATGACACATATGGCTGCCTGCTATGCCCAGTATTATTACAGCTGATACCAGAGGACATAGCACTAGCCTACACACACAAGTCAGACCCAAATGGTGAATGGAAAGTGCCTGAGCTCATTAATTTCCTTCGGAATGAGGTTCAAAGTAGAGAAAGAGCACTTCAGCTGAACAGACCAGGTAACACACAAAGGGACATTCTGCCAAATAATAGACCTGTCTGTAAGCCAGCACCCTCTTATGAAAGAAAACCTAAAAGTTGGAGTATGCCCTCAGCTACTGCACTGCACACAGCGAGCACAGCACCACAGACCTGTATATATTGTGATAGTCCCAACCACAAACCAGAACATTGCCCTGACAGTTCTGTGCCAGCTCGCAAAGAAAAATTAAGGAAGCTGGGAAGATGCTACGTGTGTCTGGGTCCAAAACATATAGCGAAATTCTGTAGAGTTAAAAGTGTTTGCACTTTATGTGGACGCAGACATCAGCAGGCTTTTGTATCCTCTGTGTCCAACACAGTAAAACCAAAGGTTAGTACACAGAATACAGTGCTGCTCCAGACGGTGAAAGCATGGACAGAGGGCCCAGCAGGGAGAAAAATAGTACGCTGTCTGTTGGATGGAGGCAGCCAAAGAAGCTTCATTCATGAAGGTGTGGTGAAAACCTTGGGATTACCAGTGCTAGGGAAAGAAACACTGCATCTGCACACCTTTGGATCTGCTGCTCCTGTGACAGTACAGCGCAACATTGTGAAAGTATCACTGCAAAACACGTGGAATACAGAACAGAAAATTGAGATTGAGGCGGTGGAAACACCTCAAATGTGCACAGCGGTGATAAAGGTCCCCAGCGAACCCATCCAAGAGGAGCTAAAGAGAAAGGGTCTGCAGCTGGCTGATTTTCCACTGGATGGTCCTGATGATCCAGAACTGTCACTGCTAATAGGAGCTGACTATTACTGGCAAGTGGTATCTGGCAAGGTCCAGAGAATCTCAGAATCACTTGTGGCCATAGAAAGCAGCTTTGGGTGGGCTCTGCAGGGGCCTATTTCGTCATCCAGTGTAACTGGCACCACTTGCATGCACATCAGCCTAGAAGAGGAGACAAAAATCTCAGAACAGTTACATGCCTTCTGGGAGGTGGAGTCACTGGGCATTGTCAACGAAAATACCCAAAGCCCAGCAGAAACCGAGGCTCTACAGAACTTTGAACAGACTGTAACTTACAAAAGTGGTCACTATCAAGTTGAGTTACCATGGCGACATGACAAACCAGTGCTCCCAGACAACTTCAGAGTTGCAAAGAGACGGTTTGAAAGCCTCAAGAAGAGACTAAAGATAGATGCAACTTTGTACTCCAGATACAATGATGTCATCACAGATTATCTACAGCAAGGCATCTGTGAGGATGTAACTGAGAACATCTCAGCAGAAGAACATCCAGAGACTGTGAAATACTACATGCCACATCATGCTGTTCTCCGAGAAGATAAAGCGACAACAAAACTGAGAGTAGTGCTTGATGCATCATCACATGAGGAAGGTTGCCCCTCCCTAAATGACTGTTTACTAACTGGGCCAAACCTTAATCCCAATCTGCTAGATGTGCTAATCAAATTCAGATTACACCAGATAGCCTTCACTGCAGACATCGCTAAGGCATTCTTGCAGATAGCTCTAGCAGAGAAAGATAAAGATGCTGTTAGATTCCTGTGGCTTCATGGACCTCCAAACAAGAACTGTGAAGATGAGTTGCGCATTATGAGAATGAGTAGAGTAGTATTTGGAGTGTCACCCAGCCCATTCCTGCTAGCTGCCACCATAAGAAAACACTTAACACAGTATGAAAGTCAGCAGCCCAGGATGGTGGAGGCACTAAGAGAGTCTCTCTACGTTGATGATTTCATCTCCAGCTCAAGTGATGTTGATGAAGCCCTTTCAGTTTCCACCGCAGCAAAAGAGATCCTGTCCCACGCTGGCATGAACCTGTGCAAATGGGTGACAAATTCACCAGATTTGAGAGCCAAGTGGACACAACGTGCAGTGGAGCACACAACTGAGACAGATGCTGGTGGAAATGTGCTGAAAGTGCTGGGATTAGTGTGGAGACCAGATAAAGATGAGTTTGTGTTTGACTTGAAGGGACTACTGGACATTGTAAAGGGCAAAGAAAACACAAAGAGAAGCATGTTACAGACATCAGCTCGTATCTTTGACCCTTTAGGATTCCTCACTCCATTTACCATACGGGTAAAATGCCTGTTTCAAGAACTATGGGAGAGAGGAATCAGTTGGGATGAACAGTTACCCACAGATTTGGCTGAAAAATGGGATCAGTGGTGTGCAGAGCTACCAAGGCTACATCTTGTGGCCATTCCGAGATGGTACCACATTGAAATCCAGCCAAAGTCACTGAGACTAAACATCTTTTGCGATGCCAGTGAGAAGGCATACAGTGCTGTTGCCTACCTGCAAGGACCAAACAAAGATGGAGACATTGTAACAAGTTTTGTGGCATCCAAGTCAAAAGTAGCACCATTAAAGAAAATGACTTTACCACGTCTGGAGCTTATGGGTGCACTGATTGGAGCAAGGTTAGCAAATAACCTACTCAAGCCACTAAACATGGAGAAGAATCACCTGCACATGTGGACAGATTCAATGATTGTCTTCCATTGGATACGCAGTACAGCACAAAAATGGAAACCATTTGTGTCAAATCGAGTGACTGAGATACAGAGTCTGACAAACCCAGAGCAATGGTCCCACTGCAGTGGGAAATACAACCCTGCTGATTTACCCACCAGAGGCCAGAATGTCGACAACCTCATCCAGAGTCAGCTGTGGTGGAGAGGCCCTCCCTCACTGTTGCCAACTGATGAAGCAGCAAGTATAGATGAAGACTTTGTTGCAGATGAGGTGAGCTCTGAGCTTAGGTCCAAGTTTCAGACAACAGTACAGCTCACCAGCACTGAACCAGCTGAACCACTTAGACCTAGACAAGTACAGCAGATTAAAGAAAGTGCTGAGAATAACTGCATGGGTAAAAAGGTTCATAGCTAATGCTAGATCCAGTCAAAAGATTCAAGGAGAGCTAACTTCTAAGGAGCTCACTGCAGCAGAAGTGTACTGGGTGAAGATGACACAAGAGCAGAGTTTTAGCCAAGAAATCAGCCAGCTAGCATCAGGACAGGACATCAGCAGAGATTCTAAAATCAAAGACTTGAAGCCATTTTTAGATGAAAATGGGCTCATTAGTGTAGGTGGCAGGTTACAGCACTCTGATTTCAGCTTCAGGGAGCAACACCCATATGTGCTACCTGCAAACCACAGATACTCTGAGCTACTAGTACAGCACTGCCATGAGAGAGTTATGCATTCTGGAGTCAGGGATACTCTAGTTCAGATGAGGGAGAGATACTGGGTTTTAAAAGGGAGACAGCTAGTTAAGCGGGTGGTATCACGTTGTTACATCTGTAGGAGGTTAAAGGTGAAACCAGCTCAGCAAGTGACAGCTCCATTACCCAGAGACAGAGTCACAGAGTCACCGCCCTTTGAAGTAACTGGTGTAGATTTTGCAGGTCCACTGTATGTAAGGTCTAGTGGACAGCCTAAGAAAGCATACATTGCACTTTTCACTTGTGCAGTCACTAGAGCAGTGCATTTAGAGTTAGTGTCAGACCAGACTACTGAAAATTTTCTCTTAGCTTTAAAGAGATTTATTGCTAGACGAGGGCTGTGTAAGAGCATTTACTCAGACAATGCCAAAACATTTAAAAGAGCAGACCAAGACTTAAGAGAACTTTGGAAGTCATTGAAAGGATCAGAGCTCACAGAGTTTTTCACTGATAGAGGAATCACATGGAAGTTCATCACCGAGAGAGCTGCTTGGTGGGGTGGCTTCTGGGAGAGACTTGTGAGGTCTGTAAAAACATGTTTAAGGAAGATCCTGGGGAAAGCATCTTTAAGTTTTGAGGAGTTAACAACCATGCTCACAGAGGTGGAAGCTGTGTTGAACTCCAGGCCCCTCTCATATGTTCATGAAGATGCCTCAGAACCCCAGCCACTCACACCTGCCCATTTCCTGGTTGGTAAAAGACTGACCTCTCTACTACCAAAGACTCTGCTTCCCCCCTCTCAGATAACAACAGTGAGTAGAGAGGACATGGGCAAGAGATGGAGATACCGGCAGAGACTCATAACCAGCTTTTGGAACAGCTGGCGAAAGGATTACTTGATGGACTTGAAATCAGCTCACAAATGTGAGACACCTACACCCACTGAGCTGAAAGTGGGAGATGTCATCCTGGTCGGTGAGGACAACACACCCAGACAGACCTGGAAAATAGGCAGGATAACTCAACTGTTTCCAGGGAGAGATGGACTCGTTCGCTCCTGTGTAGTTCATACATCCACAGGCAGTTTATTAAGAAGACCCGTTCAGCTAATTTATCCGTTAGAGATTAATTAATTAAGGTGATTGCATTGTGATGTGATGAACATGATAGTGATGAACAACTGTTCATCGGGCGGGAGGATGTTGTAAATATTTTTTCTCTGACAATAGATGAATAATAATAATAGGTTACAATAACAAATGCTTTTATTTTGAAATAGAAATGTGTTGTGTTGTCTTCTGTTAGTGTAACGTTTAGACGTTAAGTTGCTTAAAAAGAATCTATTGGTTGCTAGGTAACGGATCTGTCTCTTTTCCTCCTCGTTTCTTTTTATGTCGCCGTTGTCGTTTCTTCTTCTTTGTAACAGTGTTTTACGTGTTTTTAGTGAATATAATCGGTTTGAATGAGAAGCAGTCGTGATCGTCGTTTTTTGTAGAAGCTCCAACAATTTAAACAACAGGGGGGGCAGTCTAGTCCTATAGCAGCATTCAGATTCAGTTAGCAGCAGCTAATTAGCAATTGTCTGTAAATGTGTCCATCATAAAGTGTGTAAGTCACAGAGAGTTGAAGCTGTCGGAGGATATCAGAGGGAAAAGCAGCAAATATATTGTGAATAAAATCTGATCCAGTTTGAATAAAGTTCTGTGGTTCTGGTTCTGTACAGTGATCAGTGAGGCCCGGACAGAGATGACTGCAGCAGCCCTCACGGTCACTCACAGACTGGATCAAACAGGAAGCAGCGGTCATGTTAGTTCACCTGTTCGGCTGACATCGTCTCTGTCGCCGGTCATCGCCATGGTAACCGAGTCATCTGTGTGACATCACCGCCTCCTTCATTAAAGAACATTAAACCTGACAATCACAATCTGATTCATCATCATCTAATTTAAACCTCACACACTCTGCGTCTGCACAGCAGCTTCATGTTTCACTATTTTGACCCTCAGAGGACACCGTCGTGTTGTACTCCGTCATCTCCGCCGGGTGGTGCTGCTGTCCTTCAAGATAAATCACAACATGGCGGCTGGCACCAGACTCCATTCACAGATCTGTCAGTTTAAACGTTTTCCCGCCTCACACAGAATGTACGCACGTGACAGAAACTGTACCAATTACATCATATTCTTAAAGATTCACTCTGTAAGTCGTCTTTGTCTCACATCGAAAATACATCGACGTTACGTGATGTCATAAATAGAAGGATTAATTTCTCTGTGTTAAACTGTCACTTCATAGTTTGTTATATTAACTGGAGGCAGCGTGAGAGCAGAAAGTCTTTTATTCAAAGATTAACAACATGTTTGTGTCTTTATATTTCTAACATGCTCTGTTTGTTCATAACACACTGACAGGAGACGACGCAGATAATTGGTCCCATATGAAAGTATACAATGTGTCATAATAACAGTATTTACATAAATACACATGATACTTGAAGAAATACAACAACAGACAGACAGCAGGGAGGTCCATCAGATCCATCAGATCCATCAGAATTGGACGGATACAGCCAGTAAACTTCCCATCCTGCATCTGTGCTGTCTAAATATGATACAGCAGCTCGGATATGATCATAAAAACAGAAATAACATGAGAGAGTTTCATGCAGGAGGCGAACAGACGACACGTCGACCAGCTCAGCTCACAGGTATGATGATGCAACAACAGGAAGTGACTTTAAAGGGTTAACTCAGCATGTATGACGCTTCCTGTTCTCGTGAAGCTAAAACAGACGTGATCGTTCATAAAGTCAAAGAAAAGAAATCAGAGACGTGAAAATGTTTCTGCATACGTTGATAACCTGTGATGTCACACAGACTGTTCTCCAATCATTCTCAGATATCATGAAGTCTAAAGCGAAGACGAGCCAGAGCACGGCTACAGAAACCAGAGCTACCTGAACAGGTGAGAAATAATTCTTCATCTGCTGACTGAACTTCATCTGTGTTTGAGTTAGCATCATAACAGTTAGCATCCTGGTGCTAACGTTTTCTATATGTCTGTGTCTATGTATGTATATATATGTATGTATGTGTGTATGTGTGTATGTATATATATATATATATATATATATATATATATATATATGTATATATGTATGTATGTATGTGTGTATATATGTATATATATATATATATATATATATATATATATATATATATATATATATATATATATATATATATATATATATGTATGTATGTATGTGTGTATATATGTATGTATGTATGTGTGTATATATATATATATATATATATATATATATATATATATATATATATATATATGTATGTATGTATGTATGTATGTATGTATGTACACGTCTAAAAACAGTAGAAATAGTAGAAAATACAAAATAAGAAAACAGAAAGATGTTTTTGAAGAAGGCATCTCAAAGTAAAGTCAGATAATAATAATAATAATAATAATAATAATAGAATATAAATAATATTCATGTCATGTTGACAGCGTGTGAAAAATGTATTAATTATTATATATGAATCATAAAGCTGATTTAAGACAATAAACGATAATTAAAGTGCATTAAGCTGAATAAATGTTGATAACCTATTGTAGTTTAATTAAAGGAATAATCTAAAATACTGAAACTTCAATCAGACTCTGTAAAAACAGATAATCAGTTATCTCGTCGTCACTTCCTGTTTCTTTTCTTTAAAAAACGTCTTCAAACATTTAAAACATTTTTATCTTCTACAGCTGCTAAATGGAAATACTTTGTAAAGAGTAACATAAATGTATAAAGTGGATTAAAGTTAAACGTCTCAGCGTCTCTAACAGCAGCTGGACGGCAGCTTGGATCAGTTCATACGGTGGTTATTCTAAAATAAAATGCTGTGGATATAATTCAAATTATAATCTGAAGTTACTCAACCGACCAGACAAAGTGTCGACAGGTGAGAAGTGCTGCATTAAAATAAGAAGTTCAAACCAAGAGGACGTCAGAGATCATTTAGTTTGAGTCTTACTGAGACCTTTAAGTTGTTTGAGCTCCGTCCTAAACCGACCACACTAAAACGACATGGAAATAAGACAGCTTTGGAGTTGTTTGAAGGCCTGTTTCCGTCCTCCACCTTCCTTCTTCTTCTTCTTGACCTTTAAATAAGTAAACCGTGAGCGTCCCGTTCATCGTAGACGTGTTGTAAAGGTTCCTGAGGAGGTTGAATGTGGCCGAGGTAACGCAGTTCACAAGGCTGACGGTTGGATGAACTCAGCGGGAACGACATGGCTTATCTCTCTCTGTCGACGTCCTCCGTCCTTCCAGCCCGATCATGGCGGTCGCAGCAGACCTCACAAGGCAGTTGAGACTACTTCATAAAAGAAAGTGCAAATCAGAAGAATAAAGATCCTCCAGCAGCGACGTCATCAACGGGACGACATCGTGAGCTGACTGCATAGCTAGAGTTTAAAGCAAAGACGCCTCTGAACTCACCGAACACCGTACAAAGACACAAAACACAAAGTACTGTCGTGGCAGCACGAGGTCTCCTTCATGGTTTGTTAGTTTCCTAAAGTACTTCCAAAGGTTTGACTAACTTGACTCAATCCTCTCTGACGAGCCACTGGACACTTGTATGAGCCACCAGCTGAGTCATCGCGGGAGCCCGAACATCTACCAGAAAGGATCCTGAATTGATCACAATTAACTTGAAGAGATGTTGAAGCCTCATGCAGGATCACTGACTGTATAAATAAACATGGACGCAGTGTCACGGATCTCTTAAGAGTTGGAGGCTCAGTGTGGTGGTTCTGGCCAGTAACCGAGGTTGCAGCTTGGTTAGGATCCAGGCCATATTCACAGGAGCTACTGTATCAAGAAGTAAAGAAACCGCCTCGGTTCACCAGCAACAGGAAAAGATGAGAGAACTTGAAGGTCTTGGGTAAAGAGGGTGAACATCTACAAGCCAAAGGTGAACCTGTGGGACCCCAAAGTCTACCACAAACTTCCTTTTTGAGCACTTGAGCAACTTTGTTACCCAGGTAATATCAAGAACACATCAACTAGCAACTTACTACACAAACCAACCACAAGGCTACAGTCCCAACAGCAGCCAATCATCTAAACGTTAAGGATTCACCACCAACACAAACATACTTTGGACATCGCGGGCTTTTCGCTACACAGGCAGGGTCAAAGTTTAAATGGACTGAGCCAATCGGCAGCAATTCGTCAAAAAGTGGAGATGCAAGAAGAAATCCAAACTCTGATTCTCAGTCCTTGAAGTCTGTTTGGTGTCATGTCCGGTGACTTCTGTCCAAAGACTCGGGAGCTTCTTATTGTGGGTCATGTTTTGTGCGTCTGATGAGCGTTATGTCCGTTCTCTCAGGTCAGCTGACCAGCTGCTCCTGACAGTGCCTAAAGCTAGGCTTAAGCTCAGAGGCGATCAAGCATTTGCCGTTGCAGCTCCAAAACTCTGGAACGAGTTGCTGCTGCACATTAGACAGGCCTCCTCTCTGTCTCATTTTAAAACTCTGCAAAAAACCCACCTTTTTTCTTTGGCTTTTGGCACCATGTAGAGTGTTGATTTTATGTGATTTTATGTGTTTACACGCATACTTTATTTTGTGTGGGCAGTGCATTTTATTTATTTTATTATCTTATTTTATTTTATTTTATTGTTATCTTATTTTATCTTACTTTTTTTTATTTTATTGTGCTTTTATTGTGTTATCTATTTATTGTGTTTTTCTTGTTGTCCAGCACTTTGGAAACCTTGTGTTTGCTAAAATTGTGCTATATAAATAAAGTGGATTGGATTGGATTGGATTGGTCAGTTTAGTGCGGCAGAAGGTAATCTCTATTTTCCACGAACGAAAGAGAAGGAAGACAAAGAAGTGAAAAATGAATCTGCTCTTTAAGAAAACAAAAGAAAACTTTAAACCAAACATCTTCAGAAGCAGGTCATTCCATCCGGCTCCGAGGTCGTGGTCGCTGTGGCTCCTCCTCCAACCAAAAAGACAGCCATGCTGGACTTTGACTGGTTGATTTTGGGGGCACTGATGCTCCCTGCTCTTTGAGAGAAATGGGTCTGACTGCTGCTACCACCAGTGTTGAAGCTGAAGTCCGGGTCGAGAGCTGTGTCCGTGGAAACAACCCATGAGGCCGGACGCCATTTTTTCAGGGTGTACGGAGTCTTGACACGGCGTTTGATTTTCTCTCCTGAAGCACTCAGACTGCCGTTCTCTGTCAGAGAAACATCATCTGAGGAGGAAAAATCAGAAAATGGAGGATTCATCTTTAGTTTAAATCACAGGTACAAAGTATGAGCGGTGTCAAAACCTTGTTGCTTTAGGAGCCTGTTTTGTGCCACTGAATGTGAACTTGAGTGTCC
Organism: Argyrosomus regius; assembly: GCA_946959425.1. Taxonomy (NCBI): domain Eukaryota; kingdom Metazoa; phylum Chordata; class Actinopteri; family Sciaenidae; genus Argyrosomus; species Argyrosomus regius. The sequence continues at coordinate 465,676 of CAMPSB010000220.1, forward strand.
TTGAGAAACAGTTGGCGTTACATCCTTGGTGACTACTAATTCACCACCTCATTTGTATCTACAGGCAGACATTCAGCTGATATGGATGTTCATGGTCATGGGGGGATTCCTAATGCTTTAGACCCATCCTGACCACCTTGAGTTCAGACACTGGTAAAAGGGTCTTCAACAGCTGTACCATTGTCTGGTAAGGTAGCTGTACAGACCACGGGCCCTGCAGTAAATAACAAAACTAATGTGAAGTGAAAATAATGTTGGCTCACCTGAGGAGATGCAGGAAGAAGACAGATCCAGGGAACTTGGACGCTCAGGCCTTTTGGCTTTGGTCGGTCCCATCTGGGGCCGCAATAGAGCTGGAGTTGGATCTGAGACCCGACTTTGTAGAGCTGCAGGTTCTGGTGCTGAAGCTTCTGCAAGAGTCGTGGTTTCTGGATCTTGAGACAACACAACTGTTTTTTCTGGTTCGGGGGGTTCTGGATCTGTGGCATCTGGTCCTGGGGCTTTTAGGGCTTGATTTTCTGGGGCAAGGATTAGGGGCTCTTGGGCTTGTGAGGTTGAGGTTTTGGTGGCCGGTTCTTGTGCTTGTGAAACTGGGGTTGCTGAGCCAGAATCTGGATTGCTGCAGCCTGGGACTGGTGAACTGGCAGTGGAATGGACCAGATGAGCCTTTGGGCTTGTGGTAGGTCTTGGGGTCAATACTGGTTTTGTACAATGGGTTCTCTGGACACATGGACCTGTATCTTCTGAGCCTTGGCCAATGGGAGGGACCTGTGGTGTTGGGCCAGATGTAGCAGTGGATTCACTGATCTGCTGACCTGCCAGGTGTGGCTCAGGTTTAGAGCTGCCCTGGATCTTGACGCCTGATCCTGAAGCTATCCTGTTGTTGTTGTTGTTGGAGTTTGTGCCTCGTCCTGTCAGGATGCTTCCAGGTCTTGACTGATGATGCGGATGAGGAAGGGGTTCGCTCTCAGCCGGCGGTTGTTCGCTTCTCAGCAGCGGTTCGTGTTCATCAGGACTGAAGTTCAGCAGGTTCATACAGTTGTCCTCTCCTCCGATCATCCCTCTCTCCATCTTTTCCTCCTCCTCCAACTGCGGCCCCGCTGGATTGGTTCGACCTCCGTCTATGACACCATTCGTCACCAAGGTGGGGACACCCGCACTGTAAGCTGTTGGCGACCACCGTTCTCGGTTGGCCTCGGTTCGCAGTCGTGGCACTGCCTCTCGTGTTGGTGTTGTTCGTCACTGTGGTTACCAGGTGAGGCTCTATGGCCGTGGCGACCGTAACCGCGTTCATTTTAGCAACACCTGTTTCCACCTGAAAGACAGAACGTTCTCCGTTAGTGACAGACACACTGAGGACTTCATCAGATGGTTAACAGTATCAGCTACGCCCCCCTCACATCATGTCAATGCTACACCAGCTGCTATAGTTAGCTTGGAGCCTGATCAGACCAAAAGTTCTGGAGGTCACTGATGAGTTAACGAGGCAAATCGTAGGGAGCAGAACATCTTCAGACTTTGAAAATCTAAAACCTGAGGACTGAAGGCCGGCAGGACAAGTAAAACTAATTAATGGAGTCATGGATTGACCAGCTCCTACAAGTAGAGACTAAAACAGGCTGTGTCAAGCTTTAAAGGGGCACACAGGATCCTGAGAGGTTCTGGTCACCTCATGAAACAATTTTACAACTTCAGTTTTGGTATCACGGTTGAGGTGATGTTTGGGGATCAGTCCTGACCGGATCGGTTCAGATCCTGCTTTACCTGTCTGTGGTTCAACTTGAGCTTTCCCAGTTTGAGTCGGGAAGAGGCTGAAGTGGTCTCC